>JAJQQW010000006.1:101285022-101610022 GCA_025583905.1 Ia io
TGTGACCTGGCCCTGTGGGTCACCTGGGAGCCCTTGCTCCAACTCACCAGGTAGGCATTTCAAGCCAGAGTCGTGGCCTTTTCTCACATTCTCTGAATAGGAATGTGAAACATAACCAGGGGGAGAGGCCATGCTTTTCTGACCTTCCCTTCCTTCCCCCAATCTCCTTAACCCCAGGTGATTCCAGGTTTCGGGGAGCCTGTGGCAGGGCCGCCTCTGTGGGACTTGTCATTAGAGCAGGCCTGGCCTAGTTTGTGCATCTGTGTATAACCAATGGTATGGATGATCAGCACTATACTAGGACAGACTGTGTGTGCCATAGATGACAGTACCTGACCGTGCTTGTGCTTGGGGGTGGGGAGGGGGTCTGCCTACCATTTCTCATGGGCATTATTGACAGAGTGTCCCCGGCCATCACTATGGGCATCTGGGACTGAGAAACCCTGCACCACATTTGCCTCCAGGTTCCCAAGTATCTCTGCATCTATCTATGTGAGTCTGTGACCATCAGATTGGATGTGGCTTAGTATATGCCAGACTTTGTGGCCTCTATGTTCTTTATTTCAACCAATATTTACTGAGCACCTACTGTGTGCTAGGCACTGGGAGGACAGCAACGAAATGAGCCAAGTCACTGCATTTAAAAAGCAACAGAAGTACAAAAAAAGAAAGAAAAAGGAAAAAATAAATCTAAGTGACATAAATATGATGATACATGGTGGCAGGTACTAAAAGAAAAATCGTGCAGGTTGGAGACTCAGGGTTAACAGGCTCCCTCTGGCTGCTGTGGGGGTACTAATCAGAGATGGAGGGTGGGCAGGAGTCTAGGGAGGAGGCACTGGGAAGGTGCATCTAATGGGTGACAGTGCTGCAGACAGAAGTGGTTGGATTCCGGATGTAATTTGCAATTAAAACAGAAGGAACTGGAGATATGGGGGTAAAAGAACAAGGAAGGGGTGTGTGTGTGTCTGTGACCATGTCCATGTTTCTCCATGTTGGTTCTTTACACAACTCCTGTGTGTACCAGACCCTGACTGACTGTGTCCTCTAGGGGAGCCATCAGGACTTCCGGAGCCTTCAAGCAAAGTTCCAGGCCTCTCAGCCTGAGCCCAGTGAACTACCCCCCAAATCTCCAAAGCCTGAGTTCAAGAAACTCCTCAAAAAGTTTCCACAGCCTGAGCCCAGTGAGCAGTCTAAGAAGCCCCCACAGCCCGAGTTCACTGATCTGCCCAGGAAGCCCCCACAGCCCAGGTTCACTGATCTGCCCAGGAAGCCCCCACAGCCCGAGTTCACTAATTTGCCCAGGAAGCCCCCACAGCCCGAGTTCACTAATTTGCCCAGGAAGCCCCCACAGCCCGAGTTCACTGATCTGCCCAGGAAGCCCCCACAGCCCGAGTTCAGTGATCTGCCCAAGAAGCTCCCACAGCCCGAGTTCACTGATCTGCCCAAGAAGCTCCCACAGCCCGAGTTCACTGATCTGCCCAAGAAGCTCCCACAGCCCGAGTTCAGTGATCTGCCCAAGAAGCTCCCACAGCCCGAGTTCAGTGATCTGCCCAAGAAGCTCCCACAGCCCGAGTTCACTGATCTGCCCAAGAAGCTCCCACAGCCCGAGTTCACTGATCTGCCCAGGAAGCCCTCCAAATCTGAGTTCAGTGAACTCTACAAGAAGTCCCCACCACTGGAGGCCACTGTGCTCCCCAGGAAGCCCCTGCAGCCTGAGGTCAGTGAGGCCCCTCAGAAGGCCTTACAGCTGGAGCCCAGTGCCCTTGCCCAGAAGCCCCAGCAGCCTGACCTCAGCAACCCCACCAGGCCTCCCACAGAACCCAAATTCACTACATTCCCCAGAAAGTCCTGGCAGCCTGAGTCCAATGAGGCTATCCTGAAGGCCTCACAGCCTGAGTTCAGTAACTTTCCAAAGAAGCCCCCACACTCTGAGTTCAGAAAGCCCCAGCAGCCTCAGATGCCCCCCTGGAAGCCTGAGACCAGTGAGCCCCACCCCAACTTTTCACAGCCTGACTTCAGTGCCTTTCCAAAAAAGACCCCACCACCTCAGCTGAGTAACCTCCCCAGGACGTCCTCAGAGCCCGAGGTCTGTGTGTTTCCCAAGAGACCCCAGCAGTCTGAATTCAAAGCACTTTCTAAGCCCCCAAAGCCCAAGCTGGGCAGCCTCCCCAGGACGTCCTCAGAGCCCGAGATCAGCTTATACCCCAGGAAGTTTCCACAATCAGAGGGCCAGGGGACCCCCCGCAAGTTTTCACAGCCTGAAACCAATGCTCTGCCCAAGAAGCCCCGGCAGGCCGTGTTCTTTGGGGATCACCCTAGAAAGCCCCCACTGCCTGGCTCTGTTTCGGAGAGCTCCCTGCCCAAGGCTGTTGCGGGCTCCAGCCCCAGATTCCCACTCAGCCCAGGGTTTGGAGCGAGGCAACAGAAGTCAGGAGTTCTCATTCATGGTAGAGGGTCAAGGCTGGGCCTCAAACCCGGCCACCCACCACGGCAGAGGCCTCTGCCTCCAGTCAGCAGCCTGGGACCTCCGCCAGCCAAACCCCCGCTGCCCCCGGGCCTCAAGGATGTCCAGAGCTTTCAGAGACCCTCAGCAGCAGTCACAAGTGAGTCGGGACACCCCAGGCTGAAAGGAAGGGGGCAGAGGCTCCCTGGCCGTGCCTTCCTCCTTCCTGCTCTCCTCTTTCCACAGCTCTACAGAAGACCTGCTCTTCTTCTGGAATCCACTTCCAGGCCAGACAGCCTAAGGCTATCCTGCAGTGAGTGTGGAGAATAAGGGGATACATACAGGTGCCAGTCATGGGCCTGAAAGAGGCCCTTATCTCAGGTACCCCTGCAGGGACTCAGAGGAGATCTACGAGCTGTACGATGATGTGGAGCTGACAGACGCCAGCCCCAGCCCCAAGGGCAAAGGTTTGTTGGCAGCTGGCTGGACACAGCCAGCCTGGGCACTGGGGACCTATCTGCTGCAAGGGCATTTTCTGCCATTCTGTTCCCTGACAGAGCAGGGGAGCAAGCAGAGAGGAGGAGGGGCCTTTCAGAAAGTTCACACCAGTTCCTGATGGGCAGCACAGCATAGTGAAGCCAGCATAGAGGCCAAGAGCCAGTGAACATGATGTAGCCAGGGCAGAGCGGTGGCCCAGGATGGTGAGAGTGGAAGTCGGGTAAAAAGCGGCAAGAGGACTTGGCAGTGTATTACACAGGAGAGAGAGGGAGCAAGGGAGCTTGCCTTGGGCCTGGTTGTAGAGTGAAACCATCCCTGAATTGGGTAAAAGAAAGGTGTCAGGGTCCCTCATAGATCTGTTGTGTTGGAGGTGCCTGAGGACTTGGGCCTGGACACAGGGTATGTCCCTGACACCTCTCTGAGTGCTCTGGGTTCCAAAGGCCCCTTCTCTCTCCCTTCTTCCAAGTCTGCTCCTGGAGAGCAGGAGGCTAGCCTAGCAGGCCCACACCTCCAGCCCAGCAACAGGTTTAATGCCTTCACCAACACTGAATGAAAACTAAAAGTGCTTCCACATAAGCACTTCACATGTGTGTCACTGAACCTGCACAGACCCCTACCCAAGGCAATGTCATGCCCACTTTACAGATGGGGAAGCTTGAGGATCTGAGGAGTATCTTGTTGCACTTACACAGCCAGTACACACAAGTTCAGGCCCCCTGCTTCCAAATTGCTTCCCTGCCCTGGCTTTGGAAGGGCCTCCTATGGGGGAACCTTCCATCAGGGGTTTCTTTAGGATGCTACCTCTCCCTCCCCGTTAGTACCTCCCACCTGATCTGCTGCTTCTGTGGCTACTTCTCCTGAGCTTTCTCCAGGGGCTGCTTACAAAAGCTCTCGTTAGCAGTTAGCAGAGCTTTCTGACAGGGCCCCTCCTGCTCTAAATGTGGCTCTGTGGGGTTTGTTGGGGACATGGACATGGGAAGGGAATGCCGGTGGCCACTCCACTTCCAGCAGCCTTGCAGGCATGGCCCACACCTCCCCCTTCCCCACCTCCAACCACCCAGAGCAATAGCTGCTCCACATCCTCACACAGCTGAAGGTCAGGCCCACCTTTTCCCCAGGATCCAAACAGGAGCCAGCCTTTCCCCATGGGGCCTGCTCAGGGTCACATTGCCAAGAAGCTTGGGTGACAGGTCCACCAGGTCCATCCCACACCCGTGTTCAGTGATGTGCTCTGTGCTACAGTGGGTTTGTAGACTGCACTCATTGGGTGACCATCCCTGGTCTGGGCAGCCTCTGGAAGAAATAGGAGCAGCTCGAGGGGGTATTCTGGGTGGGACCATGGATGGCACCATCAACTGAGCATCAGGTGGAGGCTGGAGGCAAGCTCAATGCCTGAAGGGGCAAGAGCACCAAGCAGATACCCTCTCAGTGTGCTGCTTGAGCCTTCACTCTCCCGTTCATGAGGCTCCCATGTAAGCCAATCCCATGACCAACAGCCTCCTCCCGGGAAGGCTGGTCACTTGCCAGGAAGTCTGCCCCACCCTGGGAGACCCCTCATAGTCCAGTCTCATTATTAGCCAGGCCAGTCCAAGAACTGCAATCCATTGGCCCCTTCTTAGAGGCTTAGTTTGCCTCCAGGAAATGCTTTTGCCTCATTTTTAACCCAAATTTCATAATTCCCACAACCCAATCTGCTCTAGGCACCAGACATGAAATGGCCTCAAAAGCGTACAAATCCTGTTTCTCTACCACTTACCATCTGGGTGACCTTAGGCAGGTTACTTTGCCTTTGTTTCCTTATCAGCAAGTTGGAAATGACATGAATAAGGGGGAATGTCTTGAAAGCTGACAGAGGGAAGGCTCAACTCAAGATCAAGTGACCAGGGTTAAGAGAGGCCAAGCCAATGGTCTGTCCTAATATGGTGTTCTGACTGCCCCCAGGTGAAGTGCCATCTAACCAGCAACCCCCCAGGAAGCCACCACAAGACCCTGAGCTCAGGTACCACAGGGCAAAGCAGGGAGGGGCCGAGCTCTGGAATAGCTGTGGAAGGGGACCCCTGAGGTGCTCATAAGCACCTAATTTCTTGAGGGACTCAGGAAAGAAAAGGCACCTCAGCCACAGCAGTTGCTGCCTGTGGACCCTAAGGCCCTGAAGAAAATTCGGAAGGCTGAGAAAGCTGAGAGGGAATTCCGGAAGAAGTTCAAGGTGTGGCAAGAGCCCTGGGAGGGCTGGGGTCAGTCCTGTTGCCCAAGGCCCCTGGGGTTGGTGGGGGAGAGTGTGTGTGTGTGTGTGTGTGTGTGTGTGTGGGTGGGGGGGGGGCGGGGCAGGGGGGCGTGATTAGCACAGCCAAAGCTCTAACATGTCCCTCCCCAGTTTGAGGGGGAGATTGTGATTCAGACAAAGATGATGATTGACCCCAATGCCAAGACACGGCGTGGGGGTGGGAAGCACCTGGGGATCCGGCGTGGGGAGATCCTGGAGGTGATCGAGTTCACCAACAAGGAGGAGATGCTGTGCCGGGATACCAAGGGCAAGTGTGAGTAAGCTGGGCTGGTAGCCCTGGTGAGACAGGCCCTACACTGCCAGACCAATAATTCACCCATCCCTGCTCTTTCTGCAGATGGCTACGTGCCCAGAATTGCATTGCTGCCCTTGTGAGTGCTGCTGTGATTGGGGGTGGGGTGGGTGTTGATGGGCCCAGGGGTGACCTCTGCCTCTGCTAACTCAACTGTACTCTCCACCAGGGAAACGGAGGTGTATGATGACGTTGGCTTCTGGGGTATGTAGATGTTCTGGTCGGGTTGGAGGGGGCCACAGCATCTTAGGAAGGGGTAAGCCCCCACCCTACTTCCCCAGGAGATGCTTATGAGGAGGGGTCACTGGAAGTCACCCTTCCTCTGTAGACCCTCTAGAAAGCCAAGCATTCCCGCGAGGACAATAAAGCCTGCAGGTGTGGGGACCCAGGACAACCACCCACTAACCCAGGAATCCTGGATCCCAGCTTAGAGGCCACAGAACTGCCAAGGCTCATGCCTGACCACGTACATGGACCACATAAAGCCTTTCTTTAAAGTGATCACTGCTGCTTGTTTTTTCTTTCCCACTTGACAGGCACACAGTGTAGAGACATGATCAAACACTCAGGGATCTATGGGGTTGACCCCCTCCTTCATGTTCTCACCCCTCAGGGATAAAGGCTAGGAGAAAAGTGTGGCAGAGAGAAGGTGGCAAGGAAACTAGTACCCTGATAGACTTCAAGGTTTGAATTCCTGTGACAGAGCCCCGTCAGCTGCCAATCATGATTGAGAGGGAGTCGGGCAGGACACATCCAACACTGCCCCTCCACATGCAGACAGGACAAGCAGCAACTGCTGCTCCTTATAGGCTGCAAGCAGCTGTCTAGCCCAAGTGGACCCATGTACAAGGTCACATTTTGGTGGTGGTAGCCCAGTTGTTGTTTTTTTAAATATGTTTTTATTGAATTCAGAGAGGAAAAGAGAGAAACATCAATGATGAGAGAGAATCATGCATCGGCTGCCTCCTGCAGGCCCCACACTGGGGATCGAGCCCACAACCCAGGCATATGCCCTTGGCTGGAATCAAACCTGGGACCCTTCAGTCCGAAGGCCGATGCTCTATCTACTGAGCCAAACCAGCTAGGGCGGGGGGGAGACCTAGTTCTGATACAGCCCAGGAACTAAGTTCAGCCTGAACCTCTACGGGGCTAAACATGCTCAGAAACTCACACCCTGCTTAGTCTGTTTTAGTAAAGAAAAGCTATTATGAACTGAATATTTGGTGTCTCCCCACTCCCCCACTCCCCCACTCCAATCCTAATGCCCAATTTGAGAGGCAATTAGGTCTATTATCCCTAAGAAAGCTCTTTTGTCCTTTCTACCATGTAAGGTAACAGAAGGCACTATGAACCAGGATCTGGCTCTCTCACCGGACAGAGACTGCCAGCATTTTGATCTTGGACTTCTGAGCCTCCAGATTGTGACAAATCCATTTGTTGTTTATAAACCACCCAGCTTATGGTATTTTTGTTATAGCAGCCAGAGCAGACTAAGACAAAAGCTGAAATGGAAATGAACCTGATGCAGTGTCTGTACCCCTTTAAGAAACTGCACAGAAGGGAGACAGGACAGCTAACAGCCAAGTCTCCATTACCAACACAAGGGATTTCAAGTTCACTCAGGATAAAGTTTCCCCAGTTAGTTCCTAAAGGGGCAGGGTACACAGAGAAGCAAGAATGGGGATGAGACTCCTGGTGTTCACAGCTCCAAAGGTAGAAAGGAGACTGAGTGGTTCCTGCTCCCCAAATGTCGGGTGGTGGGCCCACAATACACACACACACAAAAGCAAGCAGCTTTCAGGAACTGGTATTTATTATCAAAGTCATATTTGATGTCAACAAGATGCCACAACTACAAAAAAAATTGCGCACATTGCAATCTCAATGCAAACAGTCAAATGGAACCCCAGTCATTAAAAAAGTAATTCAAATTACCCCAAAAAGCAACTGAATTTTTTAAACATCTTTATACATCCAGCCAACAAATTAAAATGGTTAACAAGAAAAAATACAAATTCAGAGGTCTGGTATCGATGTTTAAAAAAGGCAACTGCTTAAGCATTTCTATCGATTCGAACATCAATCTCTCGGCCACTCAGCTTCATCCCATTCATCATCCGGCAGGCTCTCTCAGCCACCTCTGGAGATTCAAACTTAACCACACCGCACCCCTTGGACTTCCCATTCTCCATCTTGATGTCCGCATACAGCACGTGGCCTGTGCACAGGGAGGGAAAAAGAGACCACAACTCATCAGGCAAACCAGATCTCAGCCTCAGTCTGGTCTCCACTCAGTCCAAGTCACCTGTGAATTTCAGTGGTCTGAGTCAAAAGGGAGAGTAGAGTACTCCCCACCCCTGGTGCATGAATGCCCAGAACACAGTGGCTGGGACCCAACTACTATAGCCCTCAGCCCAATTCCCATTCTTCTGCCAACAGAAAAAATCTGACCAGGCCCATGATAAGCCTTCCTGACAGCTTCAAATGCAGGTCTTTACACTGAAGAGTTAGCCAAAATGGGGGGGGGGGGGGGGGGTGAAGCCAAATTTATAAGGAAATTTTAGAGTCTTCATTTTTCACTACACCAAATCACCACGTTTACAAAGCCATCACCCATATGATGGATACTTTTGCACTATCCAAATATAAGCTGTGTAATAATTAGCAGTTTTCACATATTCATTCATTCAAGCACTGATTTAGCATCCAGGTATGTGTCAAGCACTGTGGAAACAAGTGCACAGGAGAAAAGCCATAGAAACACAGGGCTCTACTTCAGAGACTGCCAAGGACATGACAGTGTAGCCAGTGCTAGGAGACCACAACTCTAGAGCCATTAACTGAGAAAGGGTCAACATCCTGCAGGGCTTCTCCTGGGAAAGTTCTGAAACAGTTTAAGTTCACCAGAGGACTTGCTGGTAACAGCTCTCAACAGAGCACTTCTGGAGAACACTTGCCAACTCAGGATTCAGAGACAGGAGGGAGATGAAAGAGGAAGGGACCAAGCTATACAGGGGCTTGTGAGTTTGAACTTTTTTCTTGTCAGCCCAGGGTCACCTCCAAATATGAGGCCAGGGGGAATTGCATGATCCAATCTGACTTTTCAGACTATCTACTACAATGTGGAAGCTAAAGAATGGAGACAGAGGGCAAGAAGGCTATGGCTCAATAGCTAACCCAAGAGAAGAACCAGGAGAACAGCATCGTGGTGAAATATGAACCACTACTGAAACAGGAAATGAGAACACTTGAGGAAGCTTTGATCTAGCAAGCCAAAGCCACCTAGACTCTGGCTTAGGACTAGGCCTCCATTTTCATGGTTAAAAAAACAGAAGTTGCCCCAACCAAATGGCTCAGTTTGTTGAAGCATCATCCCATACACCAAAAAGGTGGCGGGTTTGATTCTTGGTCAGGGCACACATATGAGAAGCAACCGATAAATGTTTCTCTCTCCAC
Organism: Ia io; assembly: GCA_025583905.1. Classification (NCBI taxonomy): domain Eukaryota; kingdom Metazoa; phylum Chordata; class Mammalia; order Chiroptera; family Vespertilionidae; genus Ia; species Ia io. The sequence goes on from JAJQQW010000006.1 coordinate 101,293,999, forward strand.
ATAACCTCAGGTGAGAATTACAAAATAAAACACACACACACACGGAACAGGAGTGGTGGGGGTGAGGCATGGGTAGGGTGGGGGTCACCCAGAGACAACTTACTTTCAGCCAAAAAGTGAGCCTACCAGAATGGTTGCCTGGTGTGCCAGAAAACCACAATGACAGACCCTCAGCTTCACCCACATATAAGTTACTGCATACCAACAGCCTGGCAATGCCACACTTGCAGGACCTGCTGGGTGAGTGCTCTTTGAAGCACAACTCAAAGTAGGTTCTATGGTAGAAAGAGACCTTGTCTCAAATGTATTCATTTTATTTAGGTATGTTACTTAGAAGCCATATGACCTTGGGAATGTGACTTTGCCTGATCATCTGTAAAACAGGGACCATGCTATCTCCTTTCAAAAACCATAAAAGGAGAAAAAAGATTAAGGGTAATATGAAAACACAGGTGAAAAGTGTCTGACACATACAAGGAAACTCAACCTGCTTGAATATTTGCATAGACAGAAAAATGGCAAGTCCCATCAGCCCTCTAGAGTAAATAGAAAGTGGCTTTTAAAACTAGGATGGAAGGTTCATTGCATGACTCAAATGCAACATCAACAAGCTAAGATTTCTGAAGCCACAACATAAGGAAGCATCTAGAAAGCATTTCTCAAACACTTACCACATTCGTTGAATTTGTCCTTTAGCATCTTCCATGTAAAATCAAATGGGAGCTGGGGGGAAAAAAGAACAGACTGATGAGTGATTCAACCAAATCATAATGTATAAACATTCCCATTGTCTCTGAGGGTGACTTAAAGGATTTCCTATTACACAGAGAAACTGGCTGACCTCCCAACTGAGACAATCAACAGAAAACAAACTGGTCTGGAATGAGTTTTTAAACTAGCACACCAGGTTTACTCCATTGTAGCTTTTTCTGTCCGTGGAGCATCATTCAGAGAGCAGAATGCACAGCTGCCTATGGTTCAGATAATTCACATACAACCACTTTTTCCTCTGTATTGTCAGGCCAAGGTTTAGTGGCTCTTCAAGCCAAGAGATCAGAAAACTAGAGTTCTTCATCTCACTATTCCATCTAGTACTTGGAGAAATCCAGTGTGTTCACAGAACCCACTATTCTTGCTGGAGAGTATTATAAGCTGTCACATTTCCTCCTCATCCTACCAGCACCAAACTTGGGGACAGTAACAAGGCGGCCTTGATGCTACTCAGCTCCCTTTCTGAAGAGAACATAACCTCTGGCTTCGACTGGCCACCATTCGGTCCTGCTGACTTCCTGTCTCCCCCTTTCCTTTGTGCCTGCCATTGAGAGGTTCCAGGTGATCCACTTACATTTCTCACAAATATCTGGCAGGCCTTTCTGGCCACCCCAGGAGCATGGCCTCCAGCTCCACCAAAGGAACCTGCGAAGCTTCCTCCAAAGTTGCCACGCTCCATCTCGATGGCACGGTCAAAGCTGGCACTGCCACCGCCACCCATGGCCAGGCCCATGCGCTCAATGCCAGCGCCCAGGGCCGGGCCCATGGCGGGACCCATGCGCTCCAGGCTGTTGGCACCCATGCGCTCCAGGCCCATGCGCTCCAGACTGTTGGCGCCCATGCGCTCCAGGCCCATGCGCTCCAGGTTGTTGGCGCCCATGCGCTCCAGGCCGGTGGCCATGCGATCCATCACAGGGCCCATTCGCTCCAGGCCAGCCCCCATGCCTGCGGGCACCATGCGATCCATGCTCAGGCCCATGCGCTCAATGGCAGGGCCCATACGCTCCACACCAGAGCCCATGCGCTCAATGGTCTGGCCCACACGATCGATGGGTGCGGCCATGCGCTCCAGGCCAAAGCCCATGCCGGCACCCATGCGCTCCACGCCAGACCCAATGCGCTCCATGGTCTGGCCCATGCGCTCGATGCTGGAGGCCATGTGGTCGAGGCCCAGTGGGCCCATGCGCTCAATGCCAGAGCCCATGCGCTCGACGGAGCCCATGCGGTCCATGACCAGGCCCATGCGCTCAATTTCAGAGCCCACACGATCCATGCCATGGCCCAGGCCTGCGCCCATGCGCTCCATGCCAGCACCCCCAATGCGGTCAATGCCGGGGCCCATCCTCTCGATCCCAGGGACACTGCCTCCACCTCCACCTGAAAGAGCGACACAAAACACAGGCAGATGTCAAGGACTTGTGCCAGCAGGGTGACCTGGATGCAGAGGGCTAGGTACTTCACAAGCTCACCCACAATTCAAAAACTAAGCCCCACAATAATTTATCATTTAGAGATTCCTCAAATGTTGACAACTATTAAAGCTGGGTAGTAAATAAATACTTCATTCTTCTTACTTCTGTGCCATGGTTGAAATTTACATAATAAAACTTTTAAAAGGAAAAAACGCACTCTGGAGGATTTATATTGACAACGTTGTCCATGTTACTTTGGAAGTGCTAGTAGTCGTGACCACCTTTTTGAGACATGGCTGTCGATTCCTGAGAGCTCTGCAGGTTTCCCACCACCAGAGACAGAGAAATGCTCTCAAGGCAGAGGCTCAGAAATCCCACCCTCAGATGGTCACCTGTTGTAATGGGTTACAAGGTGACAATTCAAAATCACTCAACACCTTTATCCTCTCCCAACTTGTCCCTTTAAGATGCCCTGTTGGTGGCCAATCCGGCTGCATTTCCTTAGCATCTCCAGAGCATAGAAAAGCTATAATATAGCCATACAAGCAAAAAGAGACAAAGAAACAAATACCAACACCAACATAGGTCCTTCTGTGTACAAGCGAACACAGACAACCACTTCCAGGGAACCTTACTCTGTCAGAGAAATCGCCAACCAACTTGTGTGTAACTTTGCTGGCTTTGGAGGAAAAGAAGCCTGCAACACCACAGAGTGGATTCTGAAAGAGGCCTAGGATCCATCCCTCAGTTCAGCTGGACAAATGCCAGCAGTCAGCAGTGCACAGTGACCCTGTGGACACTTGCAACTCTGGACAAGGAGGATCTGACTCCCACCACCAAGGCCACTGCCCTCTACTTTTCCACAAGCAGAGCTCGTGGGGCCCTCTCACTCAAGCTTCACCACCACCACCACTGTCACCATCTGCCTCTGAAAACGGGCAATTGAGCCTGCAGCCCAGTACAAGATGCAAGTTAAGAACAGAAAAGTTAGCAGTTTCTATAAACTGATTTCTTAACTGAACAATATAGTGAACTGGCAGGAGTCATGCTCCTTCTCCATACCTGTTTCCTTGGGTGAATAACAAAACACCAAGTGGCAAAATATATGCATGATTTTAAGAATATTAGACTTTCAGAGTAGACATTTCTCAGAAACTATAAAAAAAGGTAAGAGACTTCTAGAGGGGAGGTTGCGTCCCAAGAGCATCAGAAATGAGGCCAATCTCCCCCTCCACCACCACCACCAGTGGCAGAGAACTGGGAAGAAATGAGTTCTAGAATCAACCCACCATAGAAAGTGCTTGCAAGTGGAGCCACCAAGGAAATGCCAAGACACTCAGAGCCATGAGGACAAATCGGGTTGAAAATAGTACATTTAGTTTTAAGTACGCATTTTAAAAAGTGTATTACTGGGAGGACATATTCTAAAATGTTTACAGCATTCATCACTAGGCAGTGTAATTTCAGATATTTACTTTCTCCATAATTTTCATAGTTGCTATGAGTACATGCATATATTTTATTAAGCAATTTTATTTATTAGGTGGCATATTTTTACAATCAGATAAAATACTTTCAGGAATTTACAATTTCATAGTATTGAAATCAAGAAAGCCCCCAAAGTATATAAGCACATTATAATAACAATGACAAACACAGATCATATAGCACTTAAATAGTCTTTTACATGTATTAACTCATTTATTCTTCAAAACAATCCTATGAGGTAGTAGGTTCTATTGTATCCACATTTTACAGAACAAAATTAGAGAGGTTTGGTAACTTGCCAAATGTCACACAGCTAGGCAGAAGCTGGTTCCCACCCCAGGCAGTCTATTTTAGAGCCCATGCTTTTCATCATCACACTTTACTATCCCTGGTAATAACAGCCTATTCTAAAAATCAAAACAGCAAAACTAAGCGTTTCCTACCTCCTCCCTGCTTTGCAATGATCTCTCCTCTCTTCAGTGCATTACTTAGGATTTCTAAGGAAATCAGGAAGAAAAAAAAATTAGCCAAATTTCTCTATGGTTAATAAAAATTTGTTTATTACAGATTTCAGAGGAATACTACTAATTATAAAATTTAAAAAGGAAAGTGAGGGTGGGGGGTTGAGAAACACACATAGACAAGATCATTTTACTAGAAAATTGCAAAATCCTTGATAACGGGTCATGATGGGAGGAGCCCACATAGCTCCAAAGTGAGGCCCAGTTGGGAGAGCCATCTGGGAATGTGCCCAGCAAAGCCCATGTACACCCATGAATTGAACTTGGAAAGTCAGGTGAGCAAGAATGGAGCCAGTGGTCCAGACCCTCAGTACTCATAGATGAAAGTCTGCACTCACCCACACAGATCCAATCAACACATTAATGTTATCCCGTAGCAAAACTAAAGCTACATTTAGAGCCCCAAACCCTGCAAACCAGCAGCAAGTGCATGCAGTGCTGGAAATGTGACCTAGTTAACGAGCTGTGAACGGAAGGATTTCAGCAAGCTAAGCCCACCAGACCCACCTGGAAAGAGCTGGGTGTGAGGGTGACTAAGTGATAGACAAAAGCCTCAGGAAAATAAAAACCCCAACACATTCAGCTGGTGCTGAGACAGAAAACACTGGTGCTTGCTTGACAATGGTTCAAAGTTTGTGGAGTGCTATTATTAGTGGTAACTTTTACAAGTTTACTCTCAGTCTTTCATTATGTAGAGGAAACTTGGACTGTGCCATCCCCAACCTGGTCTTGAAGTGAGCTCAGTAACATGGATAATAGCCACTGGTCACATCAAGTATTATGGCCATGACCACAAAGAGATTAAACCCTACCCCACAACTGTTTCTAGTACTGCAATTACCTGCTAAAGGAAGGAAGTGCACCAAGAATAATAGACCTCCAGCCTGCCTGCAAGCCCAGTACAGGACTTATTATTCCGTCAAGTCTATGATCCTGCTCAGCAGAGGCCCAAGCCTACTTTCACGTTCCTAAAACAGTGCTTAGATCAAACCATTCCTGGCAAAATGGCTCCACCACTGATTTAAAGGACAAGTTCTTTTCATTGGGCATTCATTCACAGGCCTCCCTGCTCTGACTCCCAACTTGAATCTGTTCTTCCCGTCTTAGACAGATCATCACCTCCAAGCCTCTACACCTGACACTGTCTAGCCTCCTCTGTCTTCCAGCACACCTTCTGCCTATGCTGAACTCCCCCTTGGACACCAGTCCCTCCAGTTCAAACCACATTTCCTGCTCAGATCCAGGGCTCTTTCAGCAGCATGCCATCTAGGGCAGAGCTTTTCAAAATCAAAACACTGAGAAAATCATCATCTTTGTGTGGTGCTTACATGGTTGCCTAGGGCTCAGGAATCAATAACCCTACCAGCTCCTTGGGCTAAGCCACTTTTGTATATTGACCTCCAGTGCTAACTGGAGCCACTCTTAGCATTATCTCCTCCCCTTCAGGTTCAAGAACCACGTATCTATCTATATCCCTGTAGCATTAAGTACAGTTGTTTGCACAAAGAACTGCCTTGACAGGAGAAAAGGGACACTGAGTAGCGAGGCACTATAGAAAGTAGCACCAAAATAACTGAACTGTCAAATAAACATCACAGAAAATTAAAATCAAGAACGGAATCTGGAAAACCAATCCAGGCAACTACTCTAAAAACCTGACAAATATTTTATTTGGTACAAAGACCTTTTATCTACCTTAGTCTGATGGTAAGTAGCAGTAAGGAAATCCAGACAAAGCCCCTTGTTCTTGTCACTTTGGGAGGCTTCAGTACAGATGACAAACTCAATCAGAGAGATGGTGCCAAAGCAGCAGGAGAGAACAAGGCCCACAGATGATATTTTTATCCAGGTCAGGACAGGACGAGTTTCCTGTTGCCACATGAAGTAACCTCTCCAGATCTACTGTGTCACTGTGTCATCACAGAAGCACCACAGAGCAGCAAAGGATTAAGGGCTCAGAGCAGAAAAAGGTGCTCTTAAGAACAGTTACATACCACCTGTTCTTCTCACCCCAGGTAGACACAAATTGGTATTTGCAGCCAAATGACAATAAATTTTTAAAAACATATTTTTATTGATTTGAGAGGAAGGGAGAGGGAGAGAGAGATGAGAGAGAATCATTGATTGGCTGCCTCCTGCACACCCCCTTACTGGGGATCCAGCCCGCAACCCAGGCATGTGCCCTTGACTGGAATCAAACCAGGACCCTTCAGTCTGCAGGCCGATGCTCTCTATCCACTGAGCCAAACTGGCTAGGGCCAAATGACAATAAATTTTAAAACATTTTAAAAAACACTTTACCATTTCAAACACAAAATCAAAGCCAGTCATGGAAACAAAAAACTTTTAACTGACCTCGTCACATAAAAATTATAAACGCACTCCCAAATTCTAAAGCTCTGGAATAATCTAGAATCATATCGAGCAAGTACAGGGGGGAAAAAGAGTCTTCACTACCAGCCTAGTAAAATATGAGGAAGTCATTCTAGTTACTTAACCATAGACAGGAAAAAAGTGAAACAAGTCTCCATCAATAACAGTATCTACTCTGAGTGAGTTTCTACTAGTTCCCGATCTTCATGAAGAACACAAAGACGAGGTCCTAAAAATAATGAACAGAATTAAGAATTATGCCTTGCCTGGCCAGTGTGGCTCTGTGTTGGAGCGTCAACCTATGAACCAGAAGGTCAGTTCGATTCCCAGCCAGGGCACATGCCTGGGTTACAAGTTCAGTCCCCAGTGGGGGTCATGCAGGAGGTAGCTAATTGATGTTTCTCTCTCATCAATGTTTCTATCTTTCTACCCGCCCCCTCTAAAAATTAATATATTAAAAAAAAAAAAGAACGCTGTCTCACTAATGTGCTGATTGATGACTCTTTCTAGGGCCTCCATAAAGTCTAATATAGTTCAGCTCATACAAACTAGACCCAAAAAGCCCACAGTGTCCCATAAAGACAAAGGCTGAGCGCTTTGAGGTTGTAACCTAGCAGTCTCTTATCTGCAGGCGAAGATGAGTTAGAGCAGGGAAAATCCATGCTCTAAAATACCTTTGAGAGAAACAAACTTCTGAGTGCAGGAATAGATAATCTCCTTGCAACACACTAAAAAGGAGAATTAAGCTGACAGTAATAGAAAAACCTAAACTCAAAACAGGGGGAGATGTCCATGTAAAAGTAAAGAAGAAATTGCTTTGTAATTTAACTAAAACTAAAGTGAGTTTCTCTGCATTTAGGCAGGCCCACTACTTAAGGTCTTCCAACGTTAGGAAACTTCTCTAGTTCCTCAAGCTCTATGGAAAGGCATCAGAAAGCACACCATGCCGTTCTTGCTGACTGGAACAGCATCCTGGCCTAAGCAGACCTACACCCCACTTGGCAGGGCCTTGACAATCTCTATCAGAATAGAGCACCAGTTATGTAACTACAGCAGTTTCAACTCCCACAAAGAGCAAGTATCTCATACCAATGTTGACAAAGAAGCCACCAGAAAAGACTAAAAGTAGTGCTATACACAGCAATAAAAAATTCTAGGACCAAAAGTTTTTATCTAGGTCTAGAAAACATACAATTTTTTTAAGACTAAAGAAGGAAACCAGCAGACTCTGCCTAAGAAAGAACCTCCAACACCAGAGTGCTCCTGCACCTCCAGGGGGCGGCCCCCGCCACCACGGGGGCCCACAGGGCCTTTCTTACCCATTCCTCTGCCAAGGGGCTCTCCAAAGCTTCGAGACATTCCCATCTCGTTTCTGGCAAAGTCTCTTTCAAATCCTCCACCCATGCCACGCTCCATCTCTGTGGAAAAAAATATTACCCTAGGCCTTTCCAGGAATATCATCATATTTTAGACTTTAACAAAACAAAAAACTCTTATAGACACTACAGCAGCCACCACCAAGTCAGTATGTTTCATTTTTCTATACAAAACCAACATTCATCCTTTATTCCTAAAATAAAAAGTCACCTCAAGTGAATCCCTGAAAGCAACCTACCTTACTCCATGAAGGACTAATTTACAACGTCCATTACAACCACACAATGGGCACACCAAGCACCTGCTACTAGAAACTGACCTGGGGGAATGCAGAGCATGTTGAGTCAAAGGTAGGCTGCAAGACAGCCTGTTTATGTACCAGCAGCAGCAGATACCATTTCTGGTGCACTTGCCACATGCCCGGCCCTGCCCTGCCAAGGGCTTTATGTATGTTACTATTTCATGGAATCCTCACAACCAGCCCCCCTCACCCCCCGCCCATATTACATTCCACCACATCTGCCCCTTTACAAAGAAACTGAGGCTCAAATGACTTCGTAACTTGACCAGGGTCACATTCCTGGTAAGGGGTGAGGTAAAGGAACCTCAACGTAATGTAAAAGCCCCGCTGTACTACACAAGCACAGCCATTTAAATATATATGTATGTGTGTACACACACACACACACACACACACACACACACACACACACACACACACACAGTATATTAGCACAGCCATTTAAATATATATGTATGTGTGTACACACACACACACACACACACACACACACACACACACACACACACACACACACACACACACACACACACACACACACACACAGAGTATATTAGAGGCCCGGTGCACAAAATTCATGAGGGGGAGAAGGCACGCGCGGGCGGGTTCCCCTCAGCTCAACCTGCACCCTTTCCTATCTGGGAGCCCTGACGGCTTAGGCCCACTCCCCGTGGTTCTCTGCTCTCTGCAGGGCCTGGCCCTTCCGTACCCGCGGCGGCGGTGGGCAGCTCATCTGCCCGATCCCCCAGGACTAGGGGACTCCGGTGGGGCTGAGGGGACTGGGCATCGCCATCTTTGTGGCAGAGTGATGTTTAATTTGCATTATTATCATTTTATTAGATAGAGGGGCTAGAGGCCCTGTGCACTGGCCTGCGGGATCAGGCTGAAACCGGCTCTCTGACGTCCCCCGAGGAGTCCTGGATTGCAAGAGGGCAGAGGGCAGAGGCCAGGCCGAGGGACCCCACTAGAGCATGACTGGGGCCTGGGAGGGATGCAAGAGGTTGGCCAGCTGGGGAGGGACAGCAGGAGGGCTCCAGGGTGTATCCAGCCTGCCTCGCTCAGTCCCAATCGGCCGGACCCCAGCAGCAAGCTAACCTACCAGTCGGAGCATCTGCCTCCTGGTGGTCAGTGCACGTCATAGCAAGTGGTTGAGCGGCCTTAGTGTATCATTAGCATATTACGCTTTCATTGGTTGAACGGACAACTGGACACTTAGCATTTTAGCCTTTTATTATATAGGATATGCCCAAGTGTAACAGGACATCTCTACCGACTAGAGTGGTTCCATCTACATAATGGAATTTAGGTAACTTCATTTTTTTCTATGCTGACAGCAGGAGTATTTATTTTTTACAATGTCTTTTAAAAACAAAGGTCTTAACTGTCCCAAACTCCACCCTATGGGAATGGAAACCAATGTCCCTGGTAACTGCTGTCAGTGTGGACACTGAACTAGTTGTATATTCTAAAGCAGTGGCCGTCAACCTTTTGGACTTCACGGACCACCAGTTGGCGACTGCTGCTCCAAAGGTTTCCTTAAACCAGCAGTCTCCAACCTTTTGGACCTCATGGACCACCAGTGGTCCATGTTCTAGATGGTTTTCACTGTATGCTTTAAAACAACAGAAAACCCTTTAACTTGTAACTTGCAGGCAAAAAATAAAATGCAAATCACTTTTTCTCCTTCCCATATTGAGAGGTCATTGAAAAATCTAGTTTATCTTTTTTTTTTTGACATTGGATTTAATATTGATTTCTTAAAGTATTTTATTAATTTTTTAGAGAGGAAAGGAGATGGATAGAGAGTTAGAAACATCGACTCAGCTGCCTCTTGCACAATCCCCACTGGGGATGTGCCTGCAACCAAGGCACATACCCCTGACTGGAATCAAACCTGGGACCCTTGAGTCCGCAGGCCGACACTCCATCCACTGAGCCAAACCGGTTAGGCCTCTAGTTTATTATCTTGCTCCCTAGAAATATCAGGCAGTCAAGTGCTATTTAAAGGACATCTTTTTATTGCACAACTACAAAATAATGGCTATATCCTTATGATTTCCATTGGAAGGAGGCTAGAATTAGTATGGAAATCCAACAGTTTTGGCAATGGTGGACTTTATATTCATAGCTTAAATCAACCCAAATGAATCCTATAGATTGGTGGCATGCTATCTGCTGGAAATGTAGGTAACTTGTCCAAGCCTGTGTCTGGTGGGCAGAAAAGAAGTCCCAGAGTGGCCTGTAACAGATGAAGCTCTCCACCACTATTTTAATCCCTATCATAAGGCTATGAAGAAGGCAGCACCCACCCCTTTTCAGATAAGAAAGTCATATGCAGGCATTAATGCATTGGCAAAGGCCTAAGAACTAATCTTCCCAACTATCAACAGGCCACAGAATTCAGGAAACCCTGTGTGAAGTCCAATGTACTCAAGAGAAAGAGAGAGAGGGGGGTGGGGAAGAGAGATATATTGATTTTTCACTGCCAAATACTGCATCAAATCAGTCATTATTTGATATGATTATCTTTCAATTAAAATTTTTTACATCCATTCTATTAAGATTTAACAATCTACTGGTTGACTGGACCAAAAAATCTGATTAATGTCTAATCTGTCTAATGTTATCAGCACCTGTGACCATAATACTAGTATATGCATTGTAGTCATCAACTAAACATTAAATTACATCGGAAACATCTTCAATTTTTTCCTAGTGATTAAAACTTTCCTTGGATCCAGCACCCCAAGAGATCTACAGTTGATCCCACCAAATTAGAACACAGTTCAAATAAAAGAAAGTCTGCTTTCTACTGTAGAGAATGGAGGTGGACTCAGGTATCTATACCTCAGAACATCCAAGAACACAACCTAAGAACACATCCTCCACTGTGACTCTCCACGAGAATCAGCACTTTAAACCTTTTATCACCACACTCAAAACTAACTGCGGCATTCCAGCTGCCAGGTCATCAAGGACTTTGTCCATCTGGCTCAGCACAGCGTCCACTGTTCCCAACTACTTCTACATCATTTCAGTCTACTCAGAGTAACAACCCAAATCCCCTTTCTAATGACTCATCTACTCTAAATAAATACTTTATCAAGCCAAATTTCTCCAACTTTTATTTTTATTAAAAATCCCATGCACACATAAGCCACAGGCAAGCCTGAGAACACACTGGCAACACAGACCTTTGTCCCTTCATTCCTAACGCATGGTGAGGGCCTTCCTACATCTTTTTTTCCACCATGTAGAACAAGGTACCTCATGAAGAACACTTTATTCATCAGGAACATCGTTTTCCAGTTGACATCTGATGTCTATCCTAGTAAGGTATGATTGCTCTATGTATCTCCCCATTATCCATTATTATAGACCAGCAAAGAAAGGTTAACCCCAGATCCTTAATGGCTTTCCATTCCAAGGAACTTTATGTGTATAAAGGAAGCAGTGTTCCCAAAGGTGAGGTCAGAGTCTACCAACACCCAGAGGATTTAAAAAAGACAGATTGCAGGTTTCTCACGGCACACTCAACAGCCCTGCCTAGTGAGGGAGGCTGCTTGAAGCTAGTGCTAGGGGCAATTCTAAAAGGCAGGATTGCAAGGATTGCAGCATATTATAGAGCCAGACTCTGGAGCCAGAAAGCCCGGGTCCATATTCCACCATTACTAGCCATGTGACCCTAGGCAAGTCACTCTCTGGGCCTCAGTTTCTGCTCAAATAGGGATAACAGTACCTACACATCATGTGGTTCTTGTAAAAACTAAATGACACAACACACTGTCATTATAATTAATATTATCATTATAGCTCTATTAAGAGGTCAGAAGGGCTGTAAGATTTGAATGATGGTACACAAAAATTTGTGTTATGTAAAAACTAAATTAATGCTTCTGCTTACAACTCAAGAATCATCAGGGCAAATGATCAAGAACTCATCAGTCCAGCACTCTAGGGTAGACATGAACTTCATAAAAAATGCTGAAGAAACTAATCCCTTACACTTGGAGATCATTTTAAAGGGTGCAAAACATAAGCACAGGTCATCTACATGATGCTTGCTAGTGTTGCGGGCAATAAGATAGCTTTAAATTTTTATTGAACTATTACTGGAGAAGATTCAGAACACAGGATGTCTCAAGAGTTTAGTGACTAAGAGAATAAATACTTACCTACCATTATGTCTAGCTTCTAAAATACAAACTTATGGTTTTACTGATATTTAAGGCAATACAAAGACATTTGATTCGGCAGAAAAGTGGAAGGGGAGAATAGTGTATTAAAAATGGGTCTACTGCCTAAAGGTCACACAAGACCCAATAGCCAGCAAAAAGCAAGAGGCAAGCAGGAAGGCAACACTTGTCTTACCGTTTATTCTGCCCATGTTCATCCCAGATCCAAATCGACCCATGTTTTCCATACCACCACCAAAGGGACCCTCCATGCCTGAAAGAGAATTCACATTTCAGCACCATCCTTATGAGACTGCTTAGACTGATTAGGAAAAAAAAACAGTTTTCACAAGTTTCATTGGGCATATTCTATTTTCTGCCAGGAACTTGCTTACCAAGTTTATGGACTTTTAGAAAAAATTAATGTTAGTGCTTCTTGCTTAAAAATCAGCACCCTCAAAAAAGCTGATCTGATCCACCCATTCCATGAATCACTAAGAGAGGCCCAGAGAGATGAAGTGATTTACCCAAAGACATAGAACCAGTAACTAAGAAACCCAGAATCAAAAGCCAAGACACCCACTGGAAGAATCGACAGGTTATTTTCAAGACTTAAACTTTTTTGAAGTCAAAATAAGAATTTCATGCAGGGCTTCAGAGAAACAAATAGGAAAAAAGAGAGAAAACCACCACTAAAAGCATTCATACATCCGTACTTCATTTTAAATTTCTTACCTCCCATTTTATTTATTCCAAATCCTATGCCTTCCATTCCCATTCCTTAAAAAGAAAAAGTCAATGCAAATTAAATGTCAAAGCAGTAACATTTGAACTTAAAAAACAACAAGAACAACAACAACAACACACACACACACACACACACACACACGAAATTCTAAACCAGCAAATGTAGAAATAGCACCGATTATGAATATATTTTCATTGTCAAGAAAAGGGGAGGCGGTGGCGGTACCATTTCAATTGTCAAACCATCACATTCCTAAAAAAGTGATTAAGCCTTTAACAAAATAACCGCCATGTGACTAAAAACTTACGTAGGGTTCACACGGTTTAATTAAATGCTCAAGACAGTTTTAAACATGAAATCTAATTATAAGATACAGACTAGGTAACATTCATTAAAAGCTTATTTTAGGGAGAAGTATATTTAAAAATCTCTTTGAAAGGTAAAATTCTGTAAGTCAGGGGTGGGGAACTTTTTTCTGCCAAGGGCCTTTTGGATATTGTAACATCATTCACGGGCCATACAAAGTTATCAACTGAAAAATGAGCTTGCCATGTTTGGTCAAACATTTAATTAACTCACCCCGAATGCCTTGGCAGGGCCAGACCAAATGATTTCGAGGGCCTTATACGGTCCCGGACGGACATTCCCCACTCCTGCTCTAAGTAAAAAGCAGTTCCTAATAACACTGAGGCTTCCCTCCCCCAACACAAGCTACCTTTCCTCTTAGGTGTAAGGCAGGAAGGTGTGGTGGTCAGATTAGTAGAGCCACTTTGAGGGGTTGGCTCAGGCCTTAGTTAAGCCTCAGAGTTTAAACTGAAAGATAAGGGATATACAGAACTGATAATAGCAAGGTAGAGGTGCACCCATCTTGAAATTCAAAGGATTTCAAGAAAGAAAGACTTACGTCTGAAGTCATAAAAATATTTAATAGAATATAAATGCCTCACTGCACAGAAATGAAAATGCTAAGTTTAAAGTTTGTTCTACTTGCCAAAACCTTTATTCACTAGCTATTTCTTATTTTCTTTGAACAAAAACAAAACTGTGCATCACATGTCCTATGGCTTACAACTATGCTGTCATGTAATGAGGCCCCCCAGGCCTTTTGGCATCCATCAATTCCCCTACCTCTAGAAACCATATCAACACCAAGGCCTGAGCCCAAGGGGGTCTGAGTAATAGATTGTGGCAGCGCTGTGGTCCCATGATCAGGAGACCTACAGTCTCTGTCACTAACTGATAGTGTGACCTTGAGCAAGAACAACTCTCTGGCTTGCCTCCTTTTATTGAATAGCTTAACTGTGTCAGCTCAGAAGGTTATGCAAGGATAAAATGCTAAGGTATGATGGCTTTAGGAGGGAAAAAGGAATCAATTCAGGAAAAATACAAAAAAGCAGGGGCACTGGCTGGTTTGATCAGTGGTTAGAGAGCCAGTCTGTGGGCCAAACGGTTGCAGGCTTGATTCCTGGCCCTAATCGGGGCATGTGCAGGAGGCACCAGCCAATGTCTCTCACATCAATGTTCTTCTCTCCCCGTCCCTCCCTTCCCACTCTCTCTCTAAATATCAGAAAAAATATCCTAGGGTGAGGCTTAAAAAAAAAAAAAAGAGGGAACTTTGTCCCAATTAAATCTTTATTCCTTTTAAACTACTCAATGTCCAATTATCTCAATAATTAATTTAATTATATATTGTAACTTTCCACTTCCCCATAAGTCCCCAATCAAGGTGCACTGTAATTCTCACCTGCAGGTCCTATGTTTCCCATGCCAATGCCTTTATTTAGGTGATTGGCATCGATAGGCTGCCCTCCTGGTCCTAACCCCATGCCAATACCACCAAGTCCATCTGAAAGGAAAAGAGAAAATCAGAAGTGTAAATTCAACTAACTTAGAATAAACCATGACTCTCAACAGCAAAGAGTCATAACTGTCAAGCTCCATTTCCACCCACCTCTACAACAAACACAAGTTCTAATTCATAACTTAACAGTGGTACACGTGAGAGCTCTCCTTTTTAAGGCTAACCTTTTACAGATTAGTCTGTGATATGTAGAAAGGTGCAACTAAAAATCAGTTCACTTGAAAGTTACAGAGAACTAGGAACAGCTCACACAATAAAAATTGTGAACTCCTATTTGTTTCCCTAAATAAATAGGCAACTCAAGCTCTGGCCGTTGTGGCTCAATGGTTAAAGTGTCACCTCAAGCACCTAAGGATCACAGGTTTGATCCCAACCCTAATCAGGGCACATATGGGAGGCAACCAATCGATGTTTCTCTCTCGCCCCCCTTCTACTCTCTCTTAAAAAAAAAAAAAAAAAAAAAAGGCAATGGAAAAGGGTGAGGATTAAAAAAAAAAAAAAAATGGGGGCAACTCAAGACATTAGGTGGCAAGTGTGACAAATATGCCCACTTTCACCTCCCAATCTCTACTCACAAAGCTTCCGAACCCATGGATTGATACCCAGCCCACCCTCAACTCTACATGCTGCACAAACAGGGACCTAAGAATACAGACTGGTCTCAAAAGAGCAAACAAGGTTTGCCCTGACTGGGTGGCTTAGCTGGTTGGAGTGTCATTCCGTACACCAAGAGACTGCAGATTTAATTCCAGGTCAGGACACATAGCTAGGTTACAGGCTCAATCCCCAATTGGGGCACATATAGAAGGGAAACAATCGATATTTCTCTCTCTCTAAAATCAATAAAAATAGCCTGGCTGATGTTGCTTAAATTGGTTCAGCATCGTCCCAGACCCCAAGAAGGCCAACGGTTTGATTCCTGGTCAGTAGCAGGCGTGTAGGAGGCAGCCAATAGATATTTCTCTCTATCAATGTTTCTATCTCTCTATCTCTCTCCCTTCCTCTCTTTTAAAAAAAAAAATACCTTAGCTGGTTTGCCTTAACGGATACAGCACCGGCCTCCGGACTGAAGGGTCCTGGGTTCAATTCTGGCCAAGTGCACATGCCCAAGTTGCAGTAGGGGGGTTCAAGAGGCAGCCAATCAATGATTCCCTCTCATCATTGATGTTTCTATCTCTGCTTTCCCTCTCTGAAATCAATAAAAATATTTTTAAATAAATAATAAAAATATTTAATTAATAAAAATCAATAAAAATTTTAAAATTTAAGGATAGTCAACAAGACCTGAGATGGTGTAAGACACTTGCAGTGCTCTAGTTGACCATGGTCTGAGGCTTAAACCAAGAACAGGCAACTGTTTTTTAAATGGAAAAAGGTTCATCAGAAAGGAGGATGGAGGAGATAAAAGAGGGCATGGGGGGATAAATGGCAATGGAAAGAGACTTGCCGGGGGTGTTAAACATACATACAATATATACAGATAATGATTATAGAACTGTACACCTGAAACCTATATAATTTTATTACCCAATGTCACCTTCCCTCCCAAAAAACCTGACAGAGCTCCCAAGTATTTATTCTGATTAACATCCCTCTGTTTTTAAATTACATAGAAACAGTAGCAGGAAATCACCAAGGTTACTTACTCCCCAATCACTGAAGACTTTCAAGTCAACCCTCTGAAATGTGCTCAGAGACCAAAAAGCCATGGATAATGGGCTCCCTGGGGCCCAGTGCCTGCCTGCCAAAGTTGCCATTCAGCACCACCCCCCTCACCCTGCAGAAAGTCAACAAGAGCCACCCCCCTTGACCCTGAAAGACCACTGCAAACGATCACATTGATTATGACAAAAGAAATGTGGTCCTTCAATAAATATTAACTTTCAATAGATAAGCCAATTCCTATTCTTGAAGCCATTGGCTTCCCCTCAATATGTGCCCCTTTTATGCTTCTGTAACCCTGAACTGCAAAAGCACTCAAGAGTTAGCATTCTAATCTCTGAGGGCTGGACCTCAAACTTAAGTCACTGCTCCAGACTGTAGGCACTGACTGATACTCCAACTGCCCCACCTCAACTGCCTTTTCTGGTAGAAGTCCTTCCTAGCAAAGCATAAGCAGTTCCACCCTCACCCACCCCATCTTCCCAGTCTTCCACCAACACACTAGCCTGGGTCTGCATTGCTGATTCCCCAACCCCCATGCTACAACAGGCCCTCACTCCCACTGCTGTCTGTGCCAAGGCTCAGCTTACCCCTGTGGGCTTGCCAGATGAAGTGCCGGCCTTCACTAATGTGTGCCATTTCTATCTATGCAGTGACCTATCAACTAGCCTTCCCAGTTGCAGCACAAATTTTAACCTGGATATTGCAAATAACCCTATATAAAAATTTTGATTGATGCACTTCACATATGGTAACATTCATCAATTTAGAGTGTAAAGCTCAGTTCTTTTTAGCACATACAGAGTTATGCAATTACCACTATATAAATCAGTACATTTTCATCACCCCAAAAAGAAATTCTATCCCCATTAGCAGTCACTCTCCCAGCCCCTGGCAACCACTAACCTACTTTCTGCCTACAGATTCACCTGTTCTGGATGTTTCCTATAGATGGAATCATCCGACATTTCATCTGGCAAGACCGCAGGGGTAAGCTGAGCCTTGGCACAGACAGCAGTGGGAGTGAGGGCCTATTGTAGCATGGAGGTTAGGGAATCAGCAGTGCAGACCCAGGCTAGTGTGTTGGTAGAAGTCTCAGCCATGCTATTAACATGTATTAGTATTTTGTTCCTTTTTATGGCTGAGTAATGTTCCATTGTACGGATTTACCATTGTACTTACCCACTTACCAGCTAAAATTATGCTGCTATGTATGAACATACATATATGAATTTTTGTGAGGATGTAAGTTTTTTAGTTCTCTGAGAATGTACCTAGGGGTGGAACTGCTAGGTCATATGGTGATAACCAATCTCTTCTGGACCCAAGTGCAATCTAGCTTTAAAAATTCCCTTTGCGCCGAAACCGGTTTGGCTCAGTGGGTAGAGCGTCAGCCTGCGGACTGAAGGGTCCCGGGGTTCGATTCCGGTCAGGGGCATGTACCTTGGTTGCGGACACGTCCCCAGTAGGGGGTGTGCAAGAGGCAGCTGATCGATGTTTCTCTCTCATCAATGTTTCTAACTCTCTATCCCTCTCTCTTCCTCTCTGTAAAAAATCAATAAAATATTAAAAAAAAAAATTCCCAGAAGCCCCAGTAGCCTAATGGATAAGGCATTGGCCTCCTAAAAAAAAAATTCCCTTTGCGTCAGGCCTGCATGGCTCAGAGGTTGAGCGTCGACCTATGAACCAGGAGGTCACAATTTGATTCCTGGTCAGGACACATGCTCCAGTTGTATGCTCGATCCCCAATAGGGGGCGTGCAGGAGACAGCCGGTCAATGATTCTCTCTCATCATTGATGTTTCCATCTCCCTCTCCCCTCCTCTCTGAAATCAATTTAAAAAAAAAAAGAAAGAAAAATTCCCTTTGTGATTTTGGCTTCTTCCTCCCTCCCCACCCAGGACACTCTTCAAAATGCCCAAATGCATTCTTTATATCCTGGACAGCTAGTCGGTCTCGCCACAAAACAATCCTAAAAATCTTAACTAAATTGTGAATCTCTGCTCATTTTTCACCCTGAAAAATTCTATAGGAAACAAAAACACCTTTTTGAACATTTTCTTCAAGAATGATCAAGGTACTGCAGGATAACATGGCACAAGTTCAAATCTCTGAAGGCTGGACCTCAAACTTAAGTCTTTAGTGATTGGGGAGTAAGTAACCTTGGTGATTTCCTGCTACTGTTTCTATGTAATTTAAAAAGTAATTGTAGTTTTCTGGTTAATATAAATCAAATTCAAAATCTCACCAATAATAGAGACACTTACGGGGAAGTTGTTGTGGACGCTCAGGAGGGAAAAAATCTCCCTTTGGTAAGGCCCTCTCATCCTGAAAGAAAAAGTAAATAAATCTCAGTATTCCTAGAAGACTGTTGGCAAGAGCAAAAGACAGAAACAATACCCATCAACAGACGACTAGTTTAATAAATTATGAGACACCCTCACTATAGAATACCATGCAAGTATCAAAAAAAGCATTGAGCCCTGGCTGGGTAGCTCAGTTGATTAGAGCATCGTCCAAATGTCAAGGTTGGGGGTTTGACCCCTAATCAGGGCACATACAAGAATCAACCAATTGCCCGGACGGCGTGGCTCAGTGGTTAAGCGTCGACCTGTGAACCAGGAGGTCATGGTTCGGTTCCCAGTCAAGGCACATGCCTGGGGTGTTGGCTCAATCCCCTGTGCAGGAGACAGCCAATCAATGATTCTCATCATTGATGTTTCTATCTCTTTCCCTCTCACTTCCTTTCTGAAATCAATAAAAAAATATTTTAAAAAAATTCAACCAATAAATGTATAAAAAGTGAAATAAATCTTTCTCCCACTCTCGCCCTCTAAAAAAAAAAAAATCAATAAAAAATTTAAATTCCAAAATAATCTTAAAAAAAAAAGAAGGAGTATTTCTTGCTAAAAGGAAAGGATTAAAATATACACTCAGGTGTATACTGTGGGGATGGACAGGACCTGCACATGAAGCAAAAGCAAGACTTATATTACCCTTTTCATGCTTTTGAAAACACATGAACCAATTTTTTTGGCTTGTATAGAAATTTAAAAAATTTTTATTGTTGAGTCTTACAGATGTCCCCCCCTTAGCAATTATCTATTTTTTAAAAATTGAATAATTAAAAAAAAAAAACTCCTATAGTTCCTTTTATTTTCTTCCTGAATGTGAGTGCTAACTACCTTGCCCTCACCACGTTCTAATCATGCTTGTATTAACCATTGTCTTTGGCACAGCCATAGCAAGGCTATATTGAAGCACTTCAACAGAACTTTAAAGGCTGTCTGAACCCAAGACTTAATTAGGTTCACAACAGATATAATACTAACACATACTGAAAACTGGAAACCCAGGGTATGTAATCATTCCTTAAAATTGATCACTTGCTTAAGCAGGATACTCAACTGACCTCCTGACCCTGTCAATCAGCCAACTATGCAAAGAATAATATATCTGAAACTAGAGGCCCGGTGCACGGCATGCGTGCACTGGTGGTGGGCGTGGCCTGCAGGGATGGCCCACTGTGGGAGCACTGCTCATCCCGGTCTGCCGAGTGGTGCTCCCACTGTCGGAGTGCACTGACAACCAGGGGGCAGCTCCTGCATTGAGCGTCTGCCCCCTGGTGGTCAGTGCATGTCATAATGACTGGTCATTAGGTCTCTGGGCTTTTATTATACAGGATAGGATAGGATAGGATGAGAGCTGCATGAGCAAAGGTTATTTCTGTCATAAATGTGCTCACTATTTTAACTTAGACCAGCGATTTTCAACCTTTTTCATTTCATGGCACACAAAATAATTACTAAAATTCTGCGGCATGCCAAAAAATGTATTTTTCGCCAATCTAACAAAAGAAAAAAGGTACACTTTTGATTCATTCACACCAAACAGCTACTGTTGTGTTGGCTGCTGTCATTTTTTAAATTTAATTTAAAGGACGAGGTTTGTTGAAAGGAGGTGGGGGAGGGCAGGAAGAGATTAACCAAAGAACTTATATGCATATATGCATAACCCATGGACACAGACAAAATAGTGTGGTAGGGGGTCAATGGGGGAACAAAATCTGTAATACTTTCAACAATAAAGGTAAATTAAAAAACAAATAAGGGTCAAGAGTTCAGTGCCCCTGACTACATAGTCAGGTTTTAGATGTATTCTAGAATTGTACACCTGAAACTTATATAATTTTATTAACAAACTAAAGGCCTGGTGCACATTCGTACACTTGCGGGGGGGGGGGGAGGGTGTCTTAGCCAGGCCTGTGCCCTCTCGCAATCTGGTACCCCTCGGGGGGGATGTCTGCTGCAGCAGAGGCGGGAGAGGCTCCTGCCACCACCGCTGCGCTCGCTAGCCGTGAGCCCGGCTTCTGGCTGAGCAGCACTCCCCCTGTGGGAGCACACTGACCACCAGGGGGCAGCTCCTGCGTTGAGCATCTGCCCCCTGGTGGTCAGTGTGCGTCACAGTGACTGGTCATTCCACCGTTTGGTCGATTTGCATATTAGGCCTTTATTATATAGGATATCACCCCAATAAATTCAGTAAAAATAAATAGGTATTGCATGTTTTAAAAATTCTTGTGGCACACTGTGTGTGCACTATTAATAATTCTATGTTTTTGCTACACTTGAGTGTATTTGAGAGATCCTATTAACTTACCATTTTCACGTGCATTGGTCTATCAAATAGCAGTTGTCCATTAAACATAGCTGATATTAAAATTAAGGCAATTTCTTACAATTCTAAAAACATGCACGGCAGGAAAGAAATAGATGAGAAAAACAATCCAAATGCTACCAGTCCCTCTATTAATGAAGAGTGATTTTGATTCCTCATACACTTTCAAGTAACTGTATTTGGTTCTCAAGTTAGCATAAAAGGAACAATAAATAAAGCTCATTCAAGGGGGAAATAAGTAAACCTAAGCTTGTAACTTAGGTGCAGAGCTTCATTCATACAACTTTACACTTCTCATCAAACCATCCTCTTAAGCACGCACTTGCATCAGTTTTCCGTACGCCTCCAATGAGCCAGGTATCCTAACATTTTTGAAGTACCATGTTTTCTGGGCAAAATACTCAGTGACAGTCTTGCCTACATTTAGTGACTATTCCTATAGTCTCCATTGTGGCTACAAAAATGTAACTCTAGGGTAAGCAGCCTATGGTGAGAGAGAAATGCTTCTAACAGAATGATGTCAATCCACTGGAAATAGGGCCCTGCAAAGGCTTTTATGTGAAATAACCGAATTTTCCTCCAGTGGCACATTCATTGGGCTTCCCATTTCAAACCAGACTCCTCTAAAAAGAAATCATTGGAAAAGACCACTTATGGGAATATGCCTACTTTCTAACCAGCCCTTTTATCTACACAGGATTAGATCAATTCCATTACAGAGAACTTTTCCAATTACTTTCCCTCTAGTCACTCAGGAAACAGAAATATGCAAAGTTGACCACTTTCCCCACACAAGCCTATATTACTAACGTAACATTTACACAAACTGTTCCCCAAGAGTTGAAATCCAACAAAAGGATACATATAGCTTGCACAGCTTCAATGGACTGTTCAAAAGTAACAGTGCCTATTCCACGACTTTTTCCATCTTTATCCTCAAGAATGTCTGCCCGGACCACCACACCAGCCATACTAAAAACTTCCTTCAGTTTCTTCCAGCCAACTTTATAATCCAGCTAATCAGGAAGGGGGAAGAAAATCTCAATGTAGACATCTTAAGAAAATCATCGTTTGTATTACATGCATGCAACATGCTTTTGGTTGGAGACAAGCATTAGAAAAATATGTCACAAAAACTTATGGACTGCAGTAAAATTTCCCAAATAGGATTATAACACCTGGCCTTAACTGCCATTTACTGTTTCTCTGAAGAACAGCTTAAATCATCATACATTTCAAAGTAATACTTTTATTTAAACTTAAAAAAAAAAAGGCTCCCCAGAATGTGTCATCACCCTTCCCCACCCACTTTCTTTTATAAAAAACATTTCCCTTTGCAAATGACAAAGGCATTACCATTTATCCCACACAAGAGGGAATGTGTCAGTACATAATCTCTCTGCTCAGAAACTTTTTCACCCTGCACCTAAATAAACCCACCAAGAATGCAGACTCAGCCACTGCTTTTGTAATAAACACCAATAACCACCACCCCCATGGGACCACAGTCAAACCTGTAACTTATGATTGCGGTGGTCATTAGGGAACAAAGCCTAATCCCAAAGCTGATTTTTAAAAATAGGTCAAGAATATAACATAACCCTCTCGTAAGTTTTTCTTCCCAACCATCAAACCTACTTTTATTAACACATTGATAAGACTGTTTCATAAAATTCTGATTTTTTTTCTACTTCAGACACTGTTTCATTTACTTACATTTGCTACAAATACTGTGCTTCCAAGTCTTCCAGCCTGTAATGCATGGATAATCTCATTTGGGATGTTAGGATTATTTAGGATACTGGGTGGGATATTAATCATTCCTGGGCCACCTGGTCCCATACCCATCCCACCAGTCGTAGCCATCACCTTTTGCATTGCTCTCCTGGCATGTTCACCATCAGGATCCTAAAACGAGCACAGAAGTGTTATATTTAACTGACCCAGTAGCAACTAAACGCATGCTCGCACTGTAAGCGACATCCCCAAAATTTCAGAAATTGAGAGGTAGTTTGGAAAGCATTTCTCAAAAATTTTAACAAGAAATTCAAATGAACTAAATCACCAGGCCAGGAAGAATCCCAGCCAAAGGAGCAAGGAAGAAAGAAAGGATGTAAAATTTAGCTCTCAAATGAACTAAATAAACAATAAAATAAAATAAAGGGAGAGGAAGGTGACCCAATTAGTTGACATAATCTAGAACTCCCAGATCTTCACAATGCTTGGTATAGCTGACTGGTACTAATTCAATGGGATTTTGTAATTCCTGCTAACCCCGTAAGTGAATTTTCCAAAAGTTTGAACACCCCTCTAGATCACTATCCTTCACATTACTCAGGCATCTGACTCCTGTGTCATGTCTGGACAGGTCTTTGAAGCTCTGGTATTGACACTATTCTTGAACTCTGCCTTTTTCTGTATCACCTTCAACACACAAGAGAACTTAAACCCTACCACACTTTCTCCCTGAGCTCTGAATATACTGATCTTCCTCCAAGAAAAACAGATTTAAAAAAAGTCAAGGAGGGCCCTGGCCAATGTGGTTGGCGCATCACCCTGTACACCAAAAGGTAGAGGGTCATTCTCCAGTTGGTGTGAGGCAACCAATCAATGTTTCTCTCTCACATCGATGTTTCTTATCTCTCTCTCTTACTCTCTCCCCCTCTAAATAAAAATCAATAAAACATATCCTCAAGTGAAGACTGAAAAAAAGTCAAGGAGGGATTAATAAAAATAAAATAAATTAAAAAAAAAACCCAAACCCTATTCCTCAAGGGAGAGAAGGTATTGATTTGGATTAGATATGAAAGAGGATTTGAGTCATGACAAACTCAATTTAAAAAAGAAAAAAGGAGGGCCAAGAATAGGGGTCAAACTGGGTAAAACTATAGGTATAGAATCCTTTAAAAACAATAGAAAACCACAGGCTCAGTTTGAATGCCTCTGAGAACATGAGGCAGACTGGTCTAAGATCACAGATGTTAGAAGACAGGCAGCAGTCACTCAGGATGTACTCAGCCACTAATTCAAAGTTCTTACAGAAGTGCCTACTGAAGCCTGTGATTGACCCTTTTCATGAAAAACATAGGTTGGGCCCTAACTGGTTTGGCTCAGCAGATAAGAGCGTCGGCCTGCGGACTCAAGGGTCCCAGGTTCGATTCCGGTCAAGGGCATGTACCTTGGTTGCGGGCACATCCCCAGTAGGGGGTGTGCAGGAGGCAGCTGATTGATGTTTCTCATTGGTTTCTAACTCTCTATCCCTCTCCCTTCCTCTCTGTAAAATATCAATAAAATATGTATTTTTTTAAAAAATAGGTTGGCCCTAGCTGGTTTTGCTCAGTGGAGAGAGCATCAGCCTGCGTAATGAAGGGTCCCGGGTTTGATACAGGTCAGGGGCACATGCCCAGGTTGCGGGCTCAATCCCCAGTAGTGGGCGTGCAGGAGGCAACCAATCAATGATTCTCTCTCATCACTGATGTTTCTATCTCTCTCTCCCTCTCCCTTCCTCTCTGAAATAAAAACAAAAACAGGTTGGCCCTAGCTGGTTTGGGTCAGTGGATAGAGCTTCGGCCTGTGGACTAAAGAGTCCCAGGTTCCATTCCAGTCAAGGACACATGCCCCGGTTGCAGGCTTGATCCCCAGTGGGGGGCGTGCAGGAGGCAAGTTGATGAATGATTCTCATCATTGATGTTTTTATCTCTCTCTCCCTTTCCCTTCCTCTCTGAAATCAACAAACATATTAAAGAAAAACAACAACAGGTTGGCCTGCTCCATAAAACATAGCCCAGGACTATTTTTGTCATTTCCTAACTCCTAATAGTGTGACAACTTAACAATTACAAACGATACCCAGTGTTTTAAGCGCTTACTTCTTTGACTTTCAGTGGTCTTCCACTCAGACTATGCTTGTTTAGAACTTCGGCAGCTTTTTTCATGCTCTCTTCCATCTTGAATTCAACAACGCTAAGAAGAGTCAAAAGGAAATCAGTGAAACCAGTCCTGCAACTTAGAAGGCTCAATTGCCAATAAGTAACTAGACAATACTTACGCACATCCCTTTGGAAGAAGCCACAGACCAATCAGAAGAGCAAGGAAAGGGGAAAAGAAAAGAAAAAAATAGTAAATATCAATGACAGTTATAAAAATGATTTATGTAACAAAGTTAGGTTGTTGTTTTTAATTAACCCTTCTAAGAGGAAGCTGACAGAAGTGTCTTGCCTAGCATTCCTTATTAAAAGCTGGGCTCCTTATTATCTCCTTTTCCTGCACGTTACCAGCATTGCACTAGAGTTGCTGAAGTTATAATAAGCAGACCTAAATTCAGGTTCTCCAAGAAATCACACAAACTTTAGATCTGCTTCCCTCTGTACTCAATCAATTCCTTACCATACTCCTCTTAAATCCATCCCTTCCATAAACTGAGCTCATCCTTTTGATTATTCTAAGCCATTCTATTGCACAACAGAAAATAGTTTATTTTCTCTTTAAACGAGGCCAATTTTAAACGTTCAGATTTTAAATATTTGTTTTACAATTTACTGGCAGAAAGGCAATCTTTTCGGAATCTTTGGTTCACACAACTTTCAAATTCAGCAAACAACCAAGAGTAACATTTTCTAGACAAGAACACACGTTTTACATTAATATACCACCGCTAAAAT
Source organism: Ia io (assembly GCA_025583905.1). Taxonomy (NCBI): domain Eukaryota; kingdom Metazoa; phylum Chordata; class Mammalia; order Chiroptera; family Vespertilionidae; genus Ia; species Ia io. The sequence goes on from JAJQQW010000006.1 coordinate 101,320,025, forward strand.
TCCATGCATAATTCACACACAGCCCACAGCCAATTCCTCTGTTAACAAAGAGACAATGCTACGATTGGTCCCCAGTTATCAAAATTGGGCATCCAAACAGAATACCAAAAAGCTCTTTGGCCAGCCATTTGGAAAAGCAGGACTCCCGTTTGCAAATCCCTTCCCACCCCACTCAAATGTTTGGCAAAATCAAACATGGCTACTATAACATGAGCACTCACTGCCTTCCTGATTTCATTCGATTCCACGCCACCATACAGTTACATTTTTCATGTAGTAAATCCACAGAAGAAATTCTCTCAGACACTTACCCTTGACTTTCCTTCAGCGTCCATTAAGAGCTCCACGTATGTTACCTCACCAACTACAAATCAGTTTCCAGACGACACATAAACCAAGGGAGAAAAGCCAAGAAAACAATGGGAATTTAGAACAATCATCAGCAACCTTGTATGGAGCCTCTGCCTTATAAGAAAGCCCAGAAACACTCCATATTCTCTAAACCACAGAACTAGGCATTACAGGTGTGCAGTAAAGGTAAGTGAAACTCATTAACAATGTCCTTGATGTTCCTCCCACCACAAACAGATTTCCTTATCAATTTCCCTGCCTGGACCTCTCATTCATGACTAGAGGCAATCCAAAACTATAGGAAAGAAGTCTGCATGATTCACTTTCTGGGTAAGGGAGAAGTTTTACACACACACTCTTACTAGTGAAAGCAAGTAAACAGCACACAAATTGCAATGCCACTAGACTGAGCTCAAATGCTATATCAAGGATGTGTATATGCTCAAAGGCTTACACATGGTGTTGCATGCTACATGGGTGAGCAACCTGCATAATCCAGGGGCCCAGCGCTCAGAAGAGCCACATGCTTGGTTTAATATTGTTGTTGTCTTGAAATTCCTAATTTTTAAACAAGGGGGGACCCTGCATTTTCATTTTGCTCTATACCCCACCAATTCTGTAGCTGGTCCTGCACAAAGCAGTGGGCCCAACAACTGTCAGAAGTAGGATGTTTGAATATTCAATCACAAACCAGAGCAGCACCTGGATTCTCCTCAGTCCATTAAACCAGGTTTTATTCTTGCTGCTTTCTCAACTTCCTCAATAAAGGATACGGATTAAATGCAAATTTAGATCTCAGTTTGGCCTGGCCGGCAAGGCTCCGTGGTTGAGCGTGCCCTATGGAACCAGGAGGTCACAATTCAATTCCTGGTCAGGGCATATTTCCAGGCTGCAGGCTCAATCCCCAGTGTGGGGTGTGCGGGAGGCAGCCGATCAATGATTCTCTCTCATCATTGATGTTTCTATCCCTCTCCCTCTTCCTCTTTAAAATAAAAACAACAACAAAAAACCCAGAAACTCAGTTTGTAACTAAACAATTAAACAGACTCACTTGCTTCTAATCTACACAAAAGGGGAAAAACAAAGCATTTCAAAAGGTTCTGCAGATTTTCCTAAAGGTTTGGATTGCCAATTCATGACCACCATGACCAGATGTTAAAACCTATCAAGTCAACCATTAAAATGGCTGCTGAACCTGAAGATGGCACACAGAAATTTAAAGGGTTAATTTGGAGAAAATCTCTAAACAGGCTATTTTTTAAAGTATTATTTTTATAACAGTAAAGCCTTCTCCAACTGTTTTCAAGTTTGGTTTAGCACTACAAGAGTAAAAATAACCCTCCTAATGGCCACAACAAGTCCTGCCTATTCTACCTCCTTTGCTCAAAAAACATTAAAATAATTATTGGATTTTAATTTGAAAAGCATATTAGTAATATATTTGCATGGCATTGACACCAAGAAAGCCAAGTGTTCAAAGGTTAAGTCTACAGCCTTGCCTTCCGTGTCCTTTCCTGAAATGTTTACCAAACCAGGCCTTTACACAAAACAGGAAGGAGAATCAGTGCAGAGATGAAGAAAGGAAACAGGAGCAACTAATAAATGTAACATTGTGGAGTATATACTCCTGAGGGGCAAACTGAAAAATGACCACAGACAAGGGACAGTCATACAAACTGTCTTTATTTCACCCATATAAAAGTGGCCATTCCTGAAGCCATGTTAAGCCTTTTTTTTTTAATAGCAGCAGCCATTTGAGGACCAACAGCCCTTGTCTCCACTTAAATGAAAATGCCAAGTAGTGTCAAGCCAATGAATAGAGAACCCAAGTTTATTTGCTATGAGCTATGACTGTGACTACTGCCTAATAACCTTAAAAATAAATAAAAGAAAAACAAACAAACAAACAAATAAATAAATAAATAAATAAAAGAATCACAATATCTAACTCAAGGACAACTGTAACTGTTGTCAAAAGTCAAATACTGTTGCATTTGGACAGTTTCTAGTCTGTGCCCATAAAGACACTTTATCAAAAGATGTCATTGCAACCTAGAAACCAAGCAAGTCCCAACCAAACTTTTCTCCATGGTCATAACCATTTTAACAAAAGCCAGGTTTAGAAATTAGGACTTTTCACACTTAACATTCTAGTGATGAAACACACCCAACTTTCAATCCCTTGCTTAAAAAATTTGCTTAAAAAGTCCACCCCCTCAATTACATTAAACTAACCCTCCCTCCTCTCAGTTTAGTCATTAAGTGTGGCTCTAGCATGAGCAGTGCTGTTCCCAAGGATCATCAATTAGCAACTGCTGCAGAGCTTCTCACAGGCTCTGCAACAGATGCTAATTTATACTTCCCTATAGGAAGATTATAACAAAGCCTGTAAAAGACTACTGATCCTTTAGCTCTAAATACTAAATAAAGCAAGATCTGTCAATTCTACTATCAACAAAACTTTGAAGGCAAAATTTGTTAACCATCAATCTGGCAATATTCAACGAAATAAATGAAAGAACCAATCAACCAGTGCAGATCACAGAACTGAAAGCAGAGTTCATAAATTGGCTGTAGCAACAGTGTCGCAAAAAATGGAATTCACAGGTATTAATGAAAATTACTGTTGCTCCCCGCCCCCACTGTTGAACATGGATATAATCCCAAGAGGAGACTGCTAAGACAAGTTCTATTGCAGCTTAAATATCAAAATATCTGCAGGAAAAAACTATGAGTCCGAAAAGCCTAATAATGCCAAATGTTATCACCTACCTTTACTTTGAAATGCTCCAAGAAATCATTTTTTACCAACATTTAGGTGAATTATTAAAAATACTGTCTCAAGAAAGGAGGAAAAAAAAAGGCAAACAAAAAAATATATATTGCCTCAAGAATAAAAGATACCAGGAGGTTAAAGAGAGATGAACAAACCAAAATTTAGGCAGTCCTTGGAGCTACTCTGATTTAACACTTCTGAATGCATTTTTACCACAAAGAGTATCTGTTTCTGTTTTCATTTACTGCTCAAGTCTGAAATGGACCAAAAAATAAAAAAAATAAAATAAAAATAGAGTAGTACAGAGGTCCAAGTCACTGAAGAGAATTCATATGTAAAAAGGCCTATAATTTAAAGGGGGGAAGGAGACCAGGGCATGTTATCAAACATATTCACCTCATAATAAGGTAGACACTCTAATGGAAGGGTACACAGAATACATATTTGAATCTGAAAGGCTTGTTTAATATATATATATATATATATATAGGCCAGTGGTCGGCAAACTCATTAGTCAACAGAGCCAAATATCAACAGTACAATGATTGAAATTTCTTTTGAGAGCCAAATTTTTTAAACTTAAACTTCTTCTAACGCCACTTCTTCAAAATAGACTCACCCAGGCCGTGGTATTTTCTGGAAGAGCCACACTCAAGGGGCCAAAGAGCCGCATGTGGCTCGCGAGCCGCAGTTTGCTGCCGACCACTGATATAGGCGCATATATAGGTTGTTTATATTTATAGCTTGTTTCTCTTATATATGGCAAAATGATTATTCTACACAGTGATTACTTAATTTATAGACAAGTTAGAAACTGACTGAGCCCATTCTTCTTTCTGACTCTGTGGTAATAGCAGAAGAGTATTGAAAGTAAGTTCTGCTCCATAGACCCTCCATGAAGATCATCTCCAAGAGGCACTGGAGACCTTCTACTGGACTGCAGATGCCCTCTGGGGCTTAGTTTTGTGTTAGCTGGAATTTAAAATTTACTTGAAGTGATGCATTAAATAAAAATAGAAGGATTAAGTGCTTAATGAAATCTTTGCTTACATAAGTTAAACTGACTGCTGCTAACCTTGGGATTGATTTGAGTCAACTACATCACTGACCTTCCTTTTCTTCCTCACACTGTGCTCTGTGCTTAACTGCTGCTGCAGCTCAGTCCTGCTGGCTCCCAGGTTAGGCCAGGAGAACAAGCAGCCCCATGCCAAGCTTTCTTCTTCTACACAGGACTTTCCAATAATGTAGCACAACACTGCTTAAGTTTAAAATACCCAAGATCATCTTTTGCTCACAGAAATCTTACTTCTTTGCCCAGTCCTTATGGACAAACACTTTAAGATGTGTATCTTAATTAGACAGCTGTTGAGACCATTAAGTCACTCTCAAACTTGGTCTGGCTATCTCCAAGTTTCATATTACACTGGCTCTCAAAAAAAATTTTTTTTAATCCAGTAACAATTTGGTCTTCAGAGCTGCCATTTTTTCCCCCATGCAGTATCTCCATAAAAAATAAGCATAGTCAAAAGGAAGGACAATAGAAACCTTTGTGTCCCATAGAACAGGAAGGGGAAAGCTCAGGGAAAGAGGGCATTCAATTCTAAGGACTGTGAAACGCTTTAATTCATGTCTCTAACTGATATTGTGGGGGTGAGCAAAAAATCAGCAATGTTGATTTCATGACAGTGCAACCAAAAAAAGCTGGGCACCAAATAAGCTGTGATCCCACAAAGGGTTTTGAAAAAGCCAGGGTTTGAAAAGTGGCCCGTTGACATAATACATGAATTATTAGTAGGATCTTCCAGAATGCTGTTAAATGCTAAAATTCAAGACAAGTACTATAAAATACAATGATGTCAAAGAAGGGGAAAGACAGGGAATTAGGGAGTGGTGCGTGAGGCAGTCTCAGGCATGATTAATGATTAGGCTTAGAAAGCTCCTGTCCTGCCATCTCAGAGCTGCTACCTTAATTCTGAGGTGGCAATTAGACAGTGCTGCAATGATATAACATTATTCAGATCTGGAGAACAAATTATTCCACTGGTTTTCTGAAACAGGACAATTTCATCAGGGAGAGACTCTTAAAATGCAGGCTGATAGAGTGATTGGGTTATGACAGCCCAAATCTCTGTTGTGCCCATAGTAGAGATCATTTTGCGACTAATGCTTTTAGGGTGTGTCTCTCAGACACCTACCCTTGACTTTCCTTCCCTGTGCAAAACAAGTCTCCAAAAACTTTAAAACATATTTGTGCAACGGATTTCACATAAATATTTCAGACTTCAAATAACTATTTACTAGGTGTACCAGTTAATAATGCGGATTTTTTTCAATAGATAAGAGTTACACATATGTTAATATAAATGCATTTGATATGTATGCTATTTTGTTGTATTGACAGCAAGCTTCAAAACTTTTTATGTCAAATTTGCTGAAGGTGTTAACACATATTTTTACCCTTAAAAATGTCAAATTTCGTGCCAAAAAAAGAGCATTTGCGGGAAGTTTTAATTCATTACTTTATTTTGAAGAAAAAGTTATCGTATACTTCGGGAAGCTTATGGTGAACATGCTCCATCTCAAGATACTTGTGAATGCTGGTTTAAACGCTTTGAAAGTGATGATTTCGATGTGAAAGACAAAGAACGTCCAGGTCAACTGAAAAAGTTTGATGACCAATAATTACAAGCATTATAGGATGAAAATGTGTGTCAAACTCAAAAACAACTAGCAGAAAGATTAAACGTTGCTCAGCAAACAATTTCCGGTCGTTTACAAGCAATGGGAAAGATTTTAAAAGGAAGGAAATGGATGCCACATCAACTGAACAAAAAACAAATGGAAAACTGTAAAGTCATCAGTAAAATGTTGCTTCAACTGCATGGAAGTCTTTTTTGCATCGAATTGTGACTGGCGATGAAAAGTGGATTTATTTTAAGAATCCCAGACGCACAAAATCATGGGTTGATCCAGGTCAACCATCAACATCGACTGCAAGGCCGAATCGCTTCAGAAAAAGACAATGCTCTGCGTTTGGTGGGATCAGGAAGGTGTGGTGTATTATGAGCTTCTAAAACCAGGTGAAACCGTTAATACTGATAGCTACCGACAACAAATAATCAAATTGAACCATGCTTTGATCGTGAAATGACCAGAATGGGCCAGAAGACACGGCAAAGTAATTTTGCTTCATAACACGCCATCACAAATTTCAAAACCAGTTAAAGACTTGTTAAAAAATCTTGCCTGGGAAGTATTAACCCACCCGCAGTATTCACCAGACCTTGCTCCTTCAGATTACCACTTGTTCTGATCAATGGCACACACACTTTCTGAGCAGCACTTCAAAATATATGAAGAAGTGGAAAATTGGGTCTCTGAATGGTCTTCCTCAAAACAAGAAAAGTTCTATTGGGACGGTATCCACAAATTACCTGAAAGATGGGGAAATGTGTAGCCAGCGCATGGACATTACGTTGAATAAAGCACCTTTGATGGTTCTCTGGAAATTATCGTGTTTTCTTTTATTACAAAATCCGCCATTATTAACCGGTATGCCTGGTAAACTTATTTTTGGTATACCAAGACATGAATAAAATATTATGAGCCCAGATGGTGTGGTTCAGTGGTTGAGCATCAACCTACGAACCAGAAGGTCATAGTCAGGGCACATGCCCCAGTTGCAGGCTTGACCCCTAGTGGGTAGATTGATGATTCTCATCACTGGTGTTTCTGTCTCTCCCTCTCCCTTCCTCTCTGAATCAATAAAAATATTATTTTAAAAAAATATAGATGTTTTTTGAAAACTTAATTAAAAAAGGGTAAGAACATTTCTTAAGGAGTCATATGTATGCAAACAGTAAATTCTTTTCGAGTTCACATACTGTATATAAGCATTACCATAAAAAATATTACCCTACTCTTATGAATCCTTTATTCACAATCTAACATAGCTAATAATTTAATTAAACGGAAAAGTAATTTAACCTGTACAGGGGAGATCTAAGCAAGAACATTTTAAGGTTTGTTAAAAATAACTAATTTACTGCACACCTGTAATTCTAAATTACACCACCAAAAATACACTGAAAGGGCTGAGCCAGGGCATTCATAGCAGTATGCCAGAGGAATATGAGAACCAGTTTGGAAGTATCCAAATAAACCACCAGGCTGGCTCCACACTTAATACAGTTCAATAGGAAATTGAGGTGAACTGCTTCTACATCCAGAAACGCCATGGCTGCTGCTGCTACCAGCTTTAAGGCTTCCAAAACTGAATTACTGAATGGTAAAGCAGTAAAAATGTCACCTACTTTAACCATCATGTCCCAAAACTGGTTCACACACTCCTTAAAGTGAAAATAATTTGGCCTGCAATCTCTTACAAAATTCTGCATTTTCAAAGCCACATTCCTGGTTCTTGGAACTACTATACCTTATTATCAATGGAAGTATCCATTCAGTGGTTCAACCAAATCACAAGAACACAAATTTGGGGATATTCCAAAAACTAATTCGAATGAGACCCAACTTTACCGTACAGAAATTCTAAACTTATATTGAAGCAGCAGTCCCAAAAACCAAGAACACTGCATCTGGGATGCCACATGACACGCCCTTCAGACAAAAAGAAGAAACTTCACTCTTGCCCTAGGAGCATTGGCAGGAATGATTTGGCTGATCAAGGCAGGAAAACAAATCTCACACCAAAACATTTTCCATCTATGTTATCTGGAATAATACTACATGGGAACAGCATACATAACTGTACAAAGAAGTTCCAATGCCTAGTGCATGTCATGGTCAAATTGAAAGATGGGACAATGATGGCAGTGGGCCATTTATATTTTCAAAACCCAATGCTGGGAGCACCATACACATACCAAAATAACCTATCCAAGTGGCATCTCTGTCACTGAAATGTTAATCATTTGACAAATCAAGCTCAAATCTCTTTTCATTATGAATGCTCAAAAAAAAAAAAAAAAAAAAAAAAAAAAAAAAAAAAAACACCCAATGCCTTTCAGTCCTTCAAAAAAAACTGCATTTAAGAGTAATTTGAGTCTCAGTTTCCCTTGGGGTTGTGGGGTGAGGGGAGACCTCAAGGCATTAGACAAATTGTTCTCTATCAACAGTTTTGTCTAAACCAGGGCGGAGCAATCTCTTTATAGCCCTGAGTGCCACCAGCAGGGCCAAGAATCAGGAAGAAAGGAAGACAGAAGAAACAGAATAAGAGTGTGGGAAAGAGAGGACACCCTGGTGTGTGCAGGGGATAAGGCAGAGGACCATGGAGGCAACCGACCTCCTCGGACCTCCTGGTGGCAGCAGAGCTTCTGTTGTTTTCCCTGCCCTAAGCCCAAATTTGGACACCTGGGCTGTTACTGATGTGCACCTGAACGCTCTGCATTACACAGGACAGGCCTTATTATGAGTTCTCCAATTGCCAATCGAAGAATTTTCCCCTAGGGGGGGAAAGTCTAACAATTTTAGCGCAAACTAATGTTTTATAATTTAGAATCTGAACAGCACAAGTTCTAGCTACCAAATTTTGGTCTCAGAAAGACATCCACAAAATTTAAACAACTACCTTCCCACAAGAATTTAAAAGCTTAAAAATAAAAATAAAAAGAGACATAGATCAAGAAAATGTAACACCTCTCCCACCTATTATGAAAAATTCAAAAAATGTCCTCACCACAAAGAGGCTCCCCTCAAGCTTAACTGAAGCCCTATCATATTAAGCCAATAAAATCATTTATAGGCCAAGGGACCATCAAACCACCCTATTTGACAAACAGGTGCACGACCACAAATAAAAGTAGGGTGGATAGGAGGGCATAACTCTCAAGCCTGGACAGAACACATGCTCTACCCAGACAGCTTCCACTGACAAAAAGTAACCAAGGAATTAGCCACAGAAAAGATGACACACCAACCTTCTTACCCTACTCAACCACCAGTACCATTACCTTTTTCTTTAACCAGGTCTTTAAGTGACTGCCATTTCACATCAAAAGGTATGTTTGTAATGAAGGCTCTGTATCGTTTGGTTGGATTGGCATATGGCTCAAAGCGATTGCCCCCTCTTTTTATGTTTTTCTCCTTTCTCTTCTCATTCTGAGTAGGTCGTTCTCCTTCACTGAAATGCAAAGAAAAAGAAAAGAGGGTCCATATGTTAGCACAATATGAAAAATAGTATTTCATTTGTCAGGTTCAGTTCACACAAAGTTACATACAACACAAGACTAATATTAATTTTGATGAGACATTTAAACTAAAGTGTTCCATAGAGCAGAAATCTGCAGTAGTGTACCCCTTACACCCACCTATCAAGAAACTGGTCCCAGCACAGCCGGCGTGGCTCAGTGGTTGAGCGTTGACCTACGAACCAGGAGGTAACAGTTCAGTTCCCAGTTGTGGGCTCAATCCCCTGTATGGGGCATGCGGGAGGCAGCTGATCAGTGGTTCTCTCTCATCATTGATGTTTATGTCTCTCTCTCCCTCTCCCTTCCTCTCTGAAATCAATAAAACATATATTTAAAGGGGAAAAAAAAGAAACTGGTCCCAAGAAAAGTGTGCTCTCCAGCCATTCACGCACTCCTATGGGGCATAACAGAAATGGAAGTAAGAGGCCAACTCCTTGCCTGAGGTGCTTTAGTTCCAAGACAGAAATAGAAAAGAGAAGGAAAGATTGGGCACAGTTGGTCACTGTCCCATGCACCAAAAGGTTGCTGGTTCCATCCCAGGTCAGGGTACACACCCAGGTTGTGGGCTCAATCCCCTGTAGGAGATAGCCAATCAATGTTCTGCTCTCCCATCGATGTTTCTCTCCCTTCTCCCTCTAAAAAAAAAAAAATCTTAAAAAAAAAGATTAAGATCTCATGGAACAGAAATGAGGTGGTACACACAGACCCAATCAATTTTAGCTTCACAAATAAAAGTGCCTTTTGTTGTGTGTGTATGTGTTTTTAATTGTTTTAAGTGGGAATGTAAGCCCTAAGTCGGTTTGGCTCAGTGGATAGAGTGTCAGCCCACAGACCACAGGGTCCTGTGTTCGATTCCAGTCAAGAGCATGTACCTTAGTTGCAGGCTTGATCCTGGGCCCTGGTTGGGACATGTGCGGGAGGCAACCAATCGATGTATCTCTCACAGAGATGTTTCTCTGTGTCTCTCCCCCTCCCTTTCCACTCTCTTAAAAAAAACAACACACACACACAAAAAAAAACAATGGAAAAATACCCTCAGGTGAGGATTAAAAACAAAAAAGGTGCAGCTGCTATATAAAAGTGTGGCAGTTACTCAAAAAGTTAAAAAACATATAACCACACTCTGGCCAGTGTGGTTCAGTGGATAGAGCATCAGCACTTGCACAGAAGGGTCTAAAGTTCTATTCCTGGTCAAGGGCACCTCCCTGGGTTTCCAGTTCACTCCCTGTCACCACTCCAAGTGTGTGTGGGAGGCAACCAGTCCATGTGTCTCTCTCACATGGATCTTTCTTTCTTCTCTCCCCCCCCACCCCCACTCTCTCTGAAAAGCAATGGGAAAAATATCCCCAGGTGAGGGTTAACAAAAAAAAAATTTTTAAATATAATCATTACATATCCCAGCAATTCCACTCCCAAAGAACTGAAAGCAAAGACTCAAATATTTATATGCCACTAGCAGTATTATCCATAATAGCCTAAAGGTGGAAACAACCTAAGTGTCCACCAACAGATGAACAGAATGAACAAAATGTAGTATATAAATCCAATAGAATATTATTCAACCATAAAAGAGTATGAAGTACTGAGACATGTTGTAACACAGATGACTTTTGAAAACATACTAAGTTAAACAAGCCAGAGTTTCTGTTTGGGATGATAAAAGCTCTGGAAGTGGAAAGTAGATCATGGTATAATGTACAACATTATACTTGAAGCCCTGAATTGTACACTTAAAATGGTTAAAATGGCAACTCTTACATATATTGTATCACAAAAAAAAATTTTAAGGGAAAGAAACCATTCCCTACACAAACCAACTTTGATGCTAGGAAAACCAAAGTCTGAACAACCCTGGTACATTAAAGACAGCACACAAACAATCCCAACTTTTGCAAAGAAGCGTGGATGCTTTTTTTGAGCATGGCCTTTCCTGTAATACTTTTCACCTTGGTGTGTTAGGTGCCTCTATGTTGTAACATTTCAGTTCTAAGCTCCATACATACAAATTCAGCTTAGATTAGGAAATAAAAAAAGCTTCACAAGAAATGCTAACTTCCAAAGCACGAAACCAGACATCAGGCCAGACAAGCCATAGCCTAGGGACAACAGGCCAGTGTGTGCGCAGCCAAAGTGAGGCTGTTCCCTGAACTTCCTGTTCAGTTCAGCCCCCTTTGACCACAGGCAGACACCTGTAACACCTGTAAGCACTGATCAGGAACAACTGGGGAGCTGGCTGGTAGCCATACAAGTTCTTCTCAAGGCACTGAGTATACTTTCTACTTCATTAACCCTGATCTTTCCACTAGTGAGAATCCTAAGACTCCCAAACCACAAATTCCAGCAGAGGATTTGTGATCCATGGCACAAATGGAAAAAAACAAAAAGCCAAAAACTATGGTATAGATGATTTACAAAACTACCTTCACTGAATAAAAGGGCTGATCTTTATTCCAGGATTCTTACTTGTGTTTGGGAGGAATGGTGTTCAAACACTGGATGGTATATGGAGGACTTTCTTTTAACATACTTATCTGGAAAAATTAGAAAGTGGTGTTTTGTTTTGTTTTAAACTAGATCCCTCACATCCAAATAAAAGGGTGCCAAGTGGGAACCCAATGAAGGTATCACCCTAAGCAAAACTAAGGAAAGCAGCTTCCTACAAGATCTGAACTATACAAACATAAAATAGACTTCCAGCTGGTAGATGTGGGAGGTATGGCCACTCGAGTTCTTGGGATCCCTAGAACTCTTTCCTCTGTCCACTCATGTTCACAACAGACCTTTCTCAGGCTGGCTGCACATCACAAACAGACTTAGAAGGAACCTGTCTACTTCACATGAAAGTCATGCACCAAAATCTGCCAAACAGCCTATCTGCCAATTGCTTCCTTTTTTTAATATATATTCTTATTGATTTCAGAGAGGAAAGGAAAGGGAGAAAGAAACATCAATGATGAGAGAGAATCACTGATCAGTTGCCTCCTGCACATCCCCCCAATGGGGATCGAGCCTGCAGCCCAGACATGTGCTCCCGACTGGAATCGAACCCTGGACCCTTCAGTCCACAGGCCGAAACCAGCCAGGGCCAACTGCTTACTCTTGGCAGGTAAGGAGGAAAATCCATATATATAAAAGGCTAATATGCAAAATGTCCCCTGGGGAGTTCAACCAGGAGACTGGGAGTAGGATCACTCACTATGATGTGCGCTGACCACCAGGGGTGTTGCGGGATGAAGGAGGGCCCTGACTGTGGGCCAGGCCTAGGGACCCTACCCGTGCATGAATTTCTTGCACTGGGCCTCTAGTTTCCAATATGTGTTTATCGTGCCTATTATACAACACTATTTTTTTAGAGTTTCTTCTCATAGTTATTAAATTTCAAACTTAACTCCCCAATAACTTGACTTGTAACTCCTACATAAAGTAACAAATTTGTAATCTTTTTTTTAACATATAGTTTTAAATATATTTTATTGATTTTTTACAGAGAGGAAGAGAAAGGGATAGAGAAACATCAATGAGAGAGAAACACCCATCAGCTGCTTCCTGCACACCACCTACTGGGGATGTGCCTGCAAACAAGATACATGTCCTTGACCAGAATCGAACCTGGGACCTTTCCGTCCGCAGGCCAACGCTCTATCCACTGAGCCAAACCGGTTAGGGCAAATTTGTAATCTTTCAAAGAGACTTACTATGAAGCCATAGTAAGTGGTCTACCTAGGCTAGCTAAAACGTCTTACCAATCAATATTCTCCTTGCTACCTGGCTCTCAATTCCCAATTGCCAATAATTTTGATTTCATCTGATTCTGACACCCACTCACACACCGAAGTTTTAAATAGAACCAATATAACCAAAACTTCCTGAAATTCTATAAACCTATTTCATAATACATCGATAAAGACAAGCCTAAGATATCTGAAAGCACCTTCCATATTAGACATAATTAATCTTAATTAAAATAAGATTATGTCTAATATGCTTTGGAATTGTTTCACTAACTGCATTCTTTGAAAATTGATAATTTATCATGTCACTGCTCCACAACACTAGAATTATACTATACATAAAGATCACAACTGGTCCTAGCAGTGTGGCTCAGTGATTGAGCATGAACCAGGAGGTCTTAGGTTTGATTCTGGTCAGGGCACATGCCCAGGGTTGCAGGTTCGATCCCCAGTGGGGCGCTTGCAGGAGGCAGCCAATCAATGATTCTCTGTTATCATTGATATTTCTAGCTCTCTCTCCCTCTCCCTTCCTCTCTGAAATCAATAAAAAATATACATATTTAAAAAAAAGATCACAACTAAAACAATTTTTAAAGTTCCTACTCCACAAAGGACTGCTCCATTCTCTGTTTATTTTTTGTTTGTTTTTTGTTAATCCTTACCTGAGGATATTTTTTCATTGAGTTTTAGGGAGAGTAGAAGAGAGGGAAAGACAGAGAGAGAAACATAAATGTGAGAGAAACACATAGATTGGTTGCCTCCTGCACAAGCCCTAACCAGGGCCCGGGGCCATGGAGGAGCTCGAAACCAAGATACGTGCCCTTGACAGGAATCGAACCCAGGACCCTTTGGTACGCAGGCCAACCCTCCATCCACTGAGCCAAATCGGCTAGGGCTCTGTTTAAAACAGTGAATCCCTAACCTCTCATGCCTCCATGGCATTTTCATGAATAATACTACTACTTGTAGAGTTCTTCAATCAAGAGTGTAGTCTGCAATGGCAACCCTAATACCCTAAACACATCTCCCGAGAGAAAAAGAATCCCCATCCCTCCTACCCCTTTAAAACTATTCCTTATATAAATGATTCTTCACAGAAACCCTTTCAAGCCTGAGCTCCTCTAACGCATTTAACCAGTTAAATGCCATGATTTTAATTTTACAAGGTCCACTGCTTGCGTCTATAGACACTTATGGCGTACAAATGGTTAAGATGTGAGAGCACAGTTCATAACACTATTCTAGCTCCAGGCCGTCTTAACCACCCACATTAACTCAAGCTCTTTTCCTCTCTGGTTGTTTACCAGCATAACCTGTATCCACCTAGCTCACAGGGATGCTGTGAGAATCAACAAACAACCTAACAAAAAATAACTTGGTAAACATTAAGCGTAACATTTAAGGGAACAGTAATACAGGTGACTTAAGAGGTAGGGTCCTACTATTGAGACCTAAACCCCAATGACACCTTTGCTAAGCAATTCCTTCATCTGTAAAAGGTTTAAAAAGTGACACTTGGCACACAGTGACTTTGGCAGTGATATATTTTCCTACCAATCATTTTCTTGAGGGAAAGGAAGGGGACTAATTCACTCCTAGCTTTCTACTGTTGCATATACCTACTAGGCTTTCAAACAAGCTCACCAAGGCAATGGCTGAGGAAACACAGGCATTGTGCTTACAGACTACTGAAGGAATAATTCAGCGTTCAACTCTGTAATGAGAGAACCCACCTGAGAACCAGAAAACAAGCAACCTAATGTTTGCAGTCTGTTATCGCTTGCGTAACCATGAATAAAATCCCAGACCAAAGTGAAAGCAAAAAAATGGCTGCAGGCATTCAAACAACCCAGAGCCCCTATTCTAATCCAGAGCTCAGAATATAATGTACCTTAAAATTCTTTTTTTTTATCAAGTATAGAAACACTTTTTAAAGTACAGTGCCCAAAACAACAACAAAACCCCACTCAAATCATTATTATTTTGCCTGGCCGGCATGGCTCAGTGGGTGAGAATAGACCTATGAACCTATGAACCAGATCACAGTTCAATTCCTGGTCAGGGCATATGCCCGGGTTGCGGCTCAATCCCCAGTGTGGGGCATGCAGGAGGCAGCTGATCAATGATTCTATCTCATCACTGATGTTTCTCTCTTTCCCTTCCTCTCTGAATTCAATAAAAATATCTATTTTCTAAAATCATTATTTAGATAATAAACTTCAGCCCTAGCCAGTTTTACTCAGTGGTTAAAGCGTAGGCCCCAATACCAAAGGGTTTCGGGTTCAATTCCCAGTCAAGGACATGTACTGTACCTAGGTTGCTGGGATGCATGAGGGAGGCAACCAGGGGTGTGTGTGTGTGAAGGAAGCAACCAATCCATGTGTCTCTTATCACTTTGGTATTTGTTTCTCTCTCCCTCTCCCCACCTCCCTCCCCTGCACTCTCTAAAAATCAGTGGAAAATATATCCTCCTGTGAGGATTAAAAATAAATAATAAACTTTGAATGGCTGCATTTAGTGAGAGGTTACCAGGGTAGTGTCATGTAAGTGGAAGACTCTTTGGGTCAATTACCTTAACCTGAGTTTTCTAAATGGTTAAAAAATATTTTTTTTTCTTGCTTGCAAAGCAGAGTTAACACAAACATTACCTTCCCGATAATCTAAACTAAATATACATTTTTTTATTTATTTTTTAACAGCGAGCTTTGTTTTTGTCCACCTCTGTTCTGAAATGGTACATGGGTCAGAGGCCAGCTGCAAAAGGATTCAACACAGAGCAAATTTTTATTTTTAATAGTTCATGTTATGTTTGTCCAATGAATCAGCCACAAAATTATTTGAAAATGAACAGTGAAAAATGGGAAATTTAATAAAGTACCCCGGACGCTATATAATCTATAACGAATTCAACTTCTCACCTAATTCAACTTCTCATCTGGCCCGATTCTAACAGCGATTCTAACAGCGCTCCATCCTGTGATTAAGTGCTTCGGAAGAAAAGATTCAGGATATAAATGTACCTTAAAGGCCTCCGAACACGGCCCTCAGAAATCCAACTAGGATACCCTAGAGCCTAGACAGATGATGAAAAAAGTCTAAAATGAACAAATCCCTTTCCAGAGTTTTCAATAATAAAGTGTTGAGAGTATTTCCAAAATGCCTTCCTCTTGATTTCTGAGGACCAGTAACCATCGTATTTTTTTCCTCACCTAAGTTTACCAAAGCTAGTATTTAGTAAATGCTCATTAACATAAAACGCTTTTCACTACATTCATTTTAGCCCCCACAAACTGTAGTTATGCATATTAAAAATTTGGGCAGGAGGAAAATTCATAGCAAGGAGTTGGGGAGAATCGGAAGTTATTGGTTAGTGGCTACAGTTTGGGATGTTGAAAAAGTTCTGGACATGGATGGTAGTAATGGTTACATAACATTGAATGCACTTAATGACAACGAATCTCACACTTCAAGTAGTTAAAATTGTAAATTCTATACTATGTATATATATGTTACAATTTATAAAAACGTGTGGGAAGTCAAACGTGTGCCCAGCTTTTTCCTCTCCTCCCCGCTCCAGTGCTGGTCAGAGCCAAAACGCTTTTCTTTCAGGTGACTGTAATCAGAATGAGTGGGTTTCACAGGGGAAGATCATGCTTTAAGGAAATTTAAAAAACCAAGGATCCGAGACAGAGCCCCAAGCAAGACTCAGAAAGATGACGGAGTTTGGAAGAGGGTAGCCAGCCAAATGATGGAAAAATCTCCCCCTAGAACACGGAAAAGGATGTTTTTTCTCTTTTTTTTCCTGTTTGTTTCTACGGGTGAACACGAAGCAGGAGGCCCGATTGCTCTATGAATACCTCCTGCACACCTGGGGAGGAGTGAGAGCGGCGGCGAGGGACGGAGCCAGAGCGTGGGGCGAGGGGCGGTTCCGACCCAGGCACTCGGCGCGGAGGAGGGGGGGGAGGAGGGGGGGTGGAGGCGGCGGCGCTCGCGGGGCGAGGAGGGGAAGAGGAGGCGGCCGGAACTGTCCGCGCGGTCCCAGCCTACCTACCCGCCTCCGCTACCGTTTACCGGGGCCAACCGCGTGCCAAGTCCTGCACGCTACTTCCCCTCCCCCCCCGCTTGACCGATCGGGAAACTGAGACCCCAGGTAAGGGGTGGGGTTTTGGAGGGAAATAAGAAACCCCGCGCCCAAGGTCACCCGACAGGTGAGGGGGCCGCGGGGAATCGCCGGCTCTGGGGCCCGCGCCATCATCCCCGCGCCCAGAGGCCTGACTTGCGGCCTCGGGGACGGACCCGGCCTGGAGGAACCGGAAGAGCGGAGCCCCGAGGTCTAGGACGAAAGAGCAATCTTGGAGGCGCTCCCGGGGCCGCCCGGCTGCACTCCTGACGGCCTTGGCCGCCCCCACCCTCGGCAGACCCGCGGGGAAGGCCTAGAACGAGGCCGCGCCAGAGGGAGGCAGCCAACAGACTTAACGGAGCCGGCGCCGCGAAATGCCTGACCCGGGCCAAGAAACCGTGGAGTACTCACCCTTTCGGACCCGGAACCCCGTTGCCGCTTGGCGCGCCGGGCGCGCCGCTCTCCCCCTCCATTTTGGGCTCCGTCGCTGCCACCTCGGCCGCCGCCTCGACCCCTGCCGCCATTTTCTCCGCGTCTGGGCTTTGTGTGAGGGAACAGGCTGCACAACGCTGCGCCTGCGCGCTCACGTGACCCGGCGTGACCGGTAACGCCTGCGCGCGTTGCAGCTGGCTGCCACGCCCCTGCTCCCGGCCACGCCCCCTATGCCCACAGGCTGGGATCAGCAGTAGCTATTTATTTTTTTCTTTTGCTGGAGGCCTGATGCACGAAATTCGTTCAATAGTAGGCCTTCCTTCCCAGGCTGCCGGCACTGGCTTCCCTCTGGCACCCAGGACCCAGGCTTCCCTCGCAGCCCCGGCTTCGTCCGGAAGGTCGTGGGGAAGGATGCCTGGTCTAATTAGCATATTATGCTTTGATTATTATAGATTATTATAGATTCTGGCAGCAAACTGGAATTAGACACATTTACTGGGTCATCCGCCTGCCCTTGGGGTCTATTAGGAAGAGGCATCTCCCCACTCCCACCCTGACCTACTCCCAGCTTTCTGTAATCAGATGGAGCAGAGAGGCAGCGGAATTTTTGTTTACCAGGATATAAAGGTGTTAGCCAAGGGCAGAACACAGACAGGCCAGGCTGTAGGACTGGTGAGCAAAATGCTATGCCTCTAAGCAAGTATTATCCTGCACCAAGATGATCTCGGCACTGTCCGGTTGTCTCCCCACCACGCTGGGAGCTCCTGGGTGCAGAGCTCATAGCCTGTGTTTTTCAATGAATCCATCAACCCATCACCAAACACATAGCTGAGGACCTAGTACGTGCTCATAGATGTTTGTTGAGTGAATGAACAAGCAAGAAGCCAAACGTGATGGAAGAAATGAGCTGCAGGCCATTTCTGGGGCTCTTCTGCCTGACCCTGAGTCCCTCTGCCCTGTGGGCTTGTCCCTACTTCCATCTGGGTTATTAAGGCTTTTACAGGCTGTCGGGGAGGGCACAGGGAAGAGGCCAGAGTCTAGGGGAGCGTTCAGAAGTTCAGGCCTCTTTCCCCAGCAGCTCCCCATCCCTCTGGTGTCTCTGGAACTTTGAAATGCTTCACTGAACCTTGCAGGAGTTCTCATCTAACCACCAAACTCTCTCTAGGCCAGTGGTCTGCAAACTGCGGCTCGCGAGCCACATGTGGCTCTTTGGCCCCTTGAGACAAAGGCCAGCTTAGGAGTACCCTAATTAAGTTAATAACAATGTACCTACCTATATAGTTTAAGTTTAAAAAATTTGGCTCTCAAAAGAAATTTCATTCGTTGTACTGTTGATATTTGGCTCTGTTGACTAATGAGTTTGCCGACCACTGCTCTAGGCTCACAAAGGGAAAGTGGTTGGGTGCTTTTTGTTTTTTTCCACCTCTCTCACAGAATGATTGCATACTATTAGGCTCTGGGAGAATATACCACTTGCCACACCCTCGAAGCTGCTTAATTCTGCCTGGTGATTCTGATCCAGGTTCAGAACTCTGGGCCCAGAGATAAATGCATCTGATAGCCTAGCCTGACAGGAGGCTATGCCTCATCCTCCCGTTCCAGTTCCATTCCTACGTCCCAAACTCACCTGTCTCACAGAATTCCCTTCTCCCATCCATCAAGTCCCTCTCCCACACCCCCTCCTGAAATCTCTACCAAAATCCACTGTGCACACCAACCCTTCTCCCATGACCCTACTGGAATCTATCTCAGTTTACCTTCCTCTCCCTTAGACTTCTCCTACACTAGAGGGTGGCCTGGAACAGAAGAAGGCTCACAAACCTCTGAATTTCCTTGCCCAGCAGGGCTCAGAGATGGGGAAGAGACCACAGCAGTCTGTCAGAATCAGGGAGAAAAATCCAAATGCAAAGCATCAGGGACAAGAAGCTACTTCTCTGATCTTTCTCCTGCAGTGGGTGTGACTGGAGATTAGTAAGAAACCAGGCCCGGGCTGAGGAGACAAACTCTCTTCCAATCTGAGGGCTCCTACAGGCTGGTGACTTGACCCAACACTGCCCAAATTCCGGGGCTTTGCCATCTTCTGAACTAGTATTTCCTTCACACTTTCCTTTAATTAATACACTTTATTTTCCTTTAAAAGGATATGTTTTAAATTGTGCTTTATGGGGTTGGGGATCTGGGTAAAAAAGTAAAAAGATTAAGCCAACACAAACAAACAAAAAAACTCAGGCACACTGTCCATCTGGGAAACTCACCTGTGCCTGGCCTCCCCCCACCTCTCCCCGCCCCCCCCCCCCCCGCCCCGCAACCCCTTACCTTTGCCTTTCTCTCTCCTAAGTGCCAAAGGCCCTTCTGCCTCTGCAACTTGTTTACTGAGCCGTAAGCCCAGCTGGCTCCCTTCTACTACCTCTGTAACTTTCTAAATAAACTTTGTCTTATAATTTGAATTAAAAAAAAAAAAAAAAACATAGACACCGACAACAGTATAGTGATTGCTGGAGGAAAAGGGGGATGGGGGAGGTAGAAGAGGATATAGGGGAGATAAATGGTGATTGAAGGATACTTGACTGGGTAGTGAACACAAAATATAATATACAGATGATGTATTATAGAATTGTACACTTGAAACATAAAATTTTATAAACTAATGTCACCCCAATAAATTCAATTTAAAAATTGCCCTGGCCATGCCGAAACCGGTTTGGCTCAGTGGATAGAGCATCGGTCTGCGGACTGAAGGGTCCCAGGTTCGATTCCGGTCAAGGGCATGTACATTGGTTGCGGGCACATCCCCGGTGGGGGTTGTGCAGGAGGCAGCTGGTCGATGTATCTCTCTCATCGATGTTTCTAGCTCTCTATCCCTCTCCCTTTCTCTCTGTGAAAAATCAATAAAATATATTTTAAAAAAAAAATTGCCCTGGCCAGGTAGCTTAGTTGGTTATAGCATCGTCCTGATTGTTTCAATCCCAGTTGGGGCACATATAAGATTCAACCAATGAGTGCATAAATAAGTGGAACAACAAATCTCTCTCATAAATAATTTTAATTCAATTTTTAAAATCATGCTTTTACATCATAGCCCATATTGTAAACTTGCTATAAAGAGCTTATTGTAAAAAAAAGCTTATTCCTACCCATTTCTTTCTCAGGCATGTTTTTTTCCTTCCTAAGTTTTAAGGGTCCCAACCAAGGGAGCAATGGCAGCAGCAGCTCCTCCTGGGCTTACCACCTGAACCTGTTTCCAAGACCCCCTTTTCTCTGACTTTTCAGTGAGCCAACAGCAGCCCTGCCTTGGTTTACTCCTGTCACTCTGACTTCACTTCCCAGGGAGCCAAAGCAGCCTCACTTAAGCCCTTCCTTGTTTCACTGTCCCCAGCTTTAATAAATGTACTCTCAAATACATATATTTGCGGATATATAAATAAGAGATTGATGCTATATAAATATGAGGATGACACTATTAAAGTATAAATTCAGTATGCATGCTGCCAAAGGCTCTGAGCCTACGACTTGCTCTCTTTGCTAAGGTTAAGGGTCATTAAAGACAGCCTAGCACCAAGCTACAGCTTTCTTCTATACCTAGTTGAAAGTATCAGAAGAGATTTGTAAAGGAAACAGCTTTCTCATTTCATGATGATATATCCTGGGGCTCCTTTGCATTATCTCCAATGGTACCACACTCCAAGTGCTAGGCCTGGGCAGAGAGTGAGCGCTGCAGAGGCAAGAAAGGTATAGCTCGGCCAGCGTGGCTCAGTGATTGGGCATCGACCTATGAACCAGGAGGTCATGGTTTGATTCCAGGTCGGGCACATGCCTGGGTTTCGGGCTCAATCCCCAATGTGGGGTGTGCAGGAGGCAGCCGATCAATGATTCTCATCATTGATGTTTCTAACTCTCCCTCTCCTTTCCTCTCTGAAAGCAATAAACAAATATTTTTTTAAAAAAGGTATAATCCTGTTTCTGCAGACCACCAGATGCTTACAAAGCCCTACTTGTCTTTCTAACTACCTCTCTCCTACCCCTCTGCCCCTCCATCACATTGCCCCAGCACCATCATCTACCATGCTGCTGCTTCCACAGGCCACACAGGCTCCAGTCCCCAGGCCTTTGCTCTTTGCTGTTCCTTCCACTCCACAGCCAGTCTGGTCTCGAGGAGCCACAGACCAGACAGAGATTCATGCAGAAAACAAAAGAATCGTGCTAGGACCATCATGAATGAATGATGTTGGGCAAGTGTCCCATTGCTCTGAGCCCCACTTTGCTCACCTGTCAATGAGATTAATGAGAATACAGAACCTACCTTTCAGGGCTGGTCTGAGTATTAAATGTGACCTGATGCAGAAAGCCCTCAAACATAAAAGGTTCAGAAAGTGCTCATGAAGTGAGTGGGTGCTATTGCTCAGCCAGAGTAGCTCAGTTACTTGAGCGGCAACCTGTGCACCAAAAGCTTGCCAGTTTGATTTCTGGTCAGTACACATGCCTGGGTTGTGGGTTTGATCCCCGGTCGGAACACATTTCAATGTTTCTCTCTCTCTCTCTCTCCCTCCCCGCCTTCCTCTCTCTAAAGCATGTCCTCAGGTGAGGATTAAAAAAAAAAAAAAAAAAAAGTGGGTACTATTATTGACATGTTATCTTCTGCTTCTTTCCTGAGTCCTCCTGGAAGGGAAAGCACGAAGCTCAGCACTGGGGCCATGCAGACCCATGGTCAATCCCAACTCTGCATCCTAGAACTGTGGGATCTTAGATAGAAGTTTCCCGGCACTGGGCCTCAGTCTTCTCATCTGTAAAGTGGAGATAACAGGCATTCTTCCTGCTGAGAATGCTAGTGAGAGTTGGAGGAAGCCTGTGAAGATTCTGAACTAAGCCTCATCTTGGGTGACCCTCGATAAGTGTGTACATTATATCTGGCCCACAAATAAGTGGATGCAAAATAAGTGGAAACTGTTATGTATATTTATTTTAAATAATTTACTATATAACCATACTACCTGCTCTTCACTTGAAAACTCAGATTTAGCCGCTTCTGCCGTGTTTCACAACAGATCCTTCAAACCAGACTAGCGCATTTTTTTAAACTTCTGTGTGGTCCCTGACTCCCCTTGGTCCCACGTCCCTCACTTTGAGGCCTTAGTTCTAAATACAATTGACAAGTCCATTTTATCCAGCAAGGGCTCCTTTTATTCATTCAGGGTGGGTTTTTGAAACTCAGTGCAACTTTATAAAGTCAAGGTGCCAGGAAAGTGAGCCTGCCAGATGCAGAGAAGCATAAGAAGCTTGTGGAACCTCCAGCCCCATGGACACCCTCAGCATATGGCCACGGCTGCTAGCCTGCAAGGAGGGTATGGCCACGGCTGCCGGCCCGCAAGGAGCTGAGTGGACCTCAGAATGAGATCAGGGTGCCTGCTCCATGTGAAGCTCAGGACCACTTCCATCTGTCCTCCTCATATACAACAGTGTGCAAAACAATCTGAAAATATCTTCACACAGGACCACAGAACCAGCTCCACTTGCCATCTCTGGGCCTAAGAAGCATTCTGGCCGTGCAGGGAGGGTCGGGCAGTTTCCCTTCTTCCAAAAGCCAGGGCATCGTCAGCTGCCTCTGCTGCCAGCTCAGCCTTCACACAGGTGTCTCCTCTGCCACCTTCTTCAGGAATCCTGCTGCCAGCAGGGAGTGCTGGGTAGCCTCAGAGCCATCCATGTCCCGGATCTTCAGGTGTACTTTCTGGTTGGTCCTTCTCCATTCAGTGTACAGCTGGTAATGATAGCGGAAGGAGACCTACAGGGCAGTGCAGAGATGGGTGGGAAGGCCAGCCAGCAGGCCTCCACCCCCAAGGGAAGAAAACTGGACTCCTGAGACTCTGGCCTTGGCCCGCACCAGGGCCGGGCTCAAACTTCCAGAAAAAGAGGCAGCTGCCAGGTATTTTTCATACCGGCTGTGCACACAAACCCATTCACTATTGTGGGTAAAGTCTCCTCCAGCGTTCAAGACCCTGCAAATGTGAGGGGTCTCTCAGAGGGTGGAAGTGAAGTGGTATAGCCTCTTGGAAGGGATTATATAATTGTCAAAACTTGGAAACCACCAAGATGTCCTTCAGTAAGTGAATAGATAAATAAACTGTGGGACATCAGACGATGAAATATTCAGCACTAAAAAGAAATGAGCTATCCAGCTATGAAAGGACATGGAGGAACCTTAAATGTATGTTACTAAGTGAAAGAAGCCAGTCTAAAAAGGCTACAAACTGCATAATTTCAACACTCTGACATTCTGGAAAAAGGCAAAACTATGGAGTTGTCAGGAGTTGAGGATAGGAGAGGAGGGATGAATAGCAGGGGACAGGAGAGGAGGGATGAATAGCAGGGGCACAGGTAAAACTGCTCTGTATGATACAGTCATGGTGGATACATGTCGTGATACATTTATCCAAACCCACAGAATGTACAACCCAGGATGAACCCTAATGTAATCTATGGACTTGGGGTGATAATGATATATCAATGGAGATTCATTAATTGTAAGAAATGTACCCTCTGGTGCCATGTGGATAGTGGGGGGAAGCTGTGTGTATGGAGGAGAATATATGAGAACTCTCTATACTTTCTGATCAATTTTGCTTTATTTATTAGAATCTTAAAATGTTCTAATAAATAAAGTCTATAAAAATTATCCTACCTAATAAAAGGGAAGTATGCAAATAACCATCACTCCGCTACGCCCACGACTGGGCCGGTGGGAGGCTGGGGTCGGGACTCAGGGTGGCCGATTGGGCTGGCGGAAGGAACGGGGGGCGGGGACTCGGGGTGGCCGATTGCGTGGCTGCCGGCACCAGTTTTCCACCAGCACCAATTTTCCTCTGGCCACCCGCCGATCGGAGCACCTCCCACCAGCGCGATTGGCCATCCCGAGTTCCTCGGCACTGGAGGAACTCGGGGTGGCTGATTGCGCTGGCAGGAGGCGCTCCGATTGGCGGGTGGCCAGAGGAAAACTGGTGCTGGTGGAAAACTGGTGCCGGCAGCCAGGTGAAGGAAGGAAGGTCTATTGCACGAAACTTCGTGCAACAGGCTTCTAGTTTTTACATAAATGTCAATGGTTCATACTCTTTGACCAAGCAAGTTCCAAAAACATTTACATGGATTGTGCCCAAAGCACTGCTCATAACAGCATGAAAAAAAGGAAGAAAAATCAACATCAGAATACATCCCAGACCCTATCAAAAGGGATTAGTTAAGTCAATATTATATACCCATACAATGAATGACTGCTGGATGGCTGCCCTTTTTATTTAAAGGACATTAGCAAAGTTAAAACAAGCAGACTGCAAATCAGTACCTGTGTCATCCTATTTATATATTTTTAAAATATAATGGTGAATGCAATGAAAAATAATTGAGGAGGGAATGCCCCACAGGCAGGCAACAGTGGTTATATCTGAGGGGTAAGACTTTGGAGGCCCTTTTCTCTCTGAGCAAGGGTTCTAATGCCTGCCAGAGGCCTGAACAACTCCTCCACCCCAGTCCCCGTCTCTCTCTTTCAGTAGCTTTTTTTCTCAGTCTCTTGATTTACTCCTCTCTGGGTCTCCCATTCTCCTGCTCTTTCTGTCGTTTGGTGTCTCTCTCTCTCTCTCTTTTTCTCTCTCTCTCTCTCCCCTCCTATTCTCCCTCCCCCCTCTCTCCTTCCCTCCCTCTCTCTCCCCCTTTCCTGCCAGCCCAGTCCAGTCTTGGTGGGCTCGTGGATGGCAGGGCCTACACTCAGCACTGGTGATCAGGTGCCCTGGTCTCCTTGGAACAGAAGGCTCACACCCAGCTCAGGGAACTAAATCTTGGTTGGGTTTGGAATCTGAAGTTTCACCCAGGGCTACACGGAGAGACAGGAAGGATCTCCCCACCCCAAGCCACTGACCAAACCCTGGTCTGGCTGCTCTAAGCCAGAGACCCTTAGACAACTGCCCTCTGGCTGATAGCCACTCACCAGCGTCCAAAGGACGTAGATGGTGAAGAGGGCAATGGTGAGGGCAATAAGCCCCATAGCCTCGAGCCGGCCGTGGAGCTGGAGGTGATCCTGGGCCCCGCGCAGGCACAGCCAGCCCGAGATAGCGGCTAGAGGAGTGATGAATAGGAAACACACCACGTCACAGCACAGCGTCCGCTTCTCTGTCCGAGGCCCCGGGTCCTTCAGCCACTGCCAGAGGTAAGGAAAGGAGGGAGCTGCTGAGAGAAGTGACACACCACCCTTCAGCTATTCCAACCTAGGGATGGGGTGCAAGACCTCCAGATCCTGTGCCTCCCTCTGCCAACACCACTTGTGACCACGGGGCCCTGCAGGACCAGCCTCCTGCCTGGCACCTCCCTCCCTCCTTTTCTTCTTACAAATACTTAATGAGCCTATAATAACCCAGGCACTGCTGGGCATCTTTGCCTCATTTTATTTTATTTTATTTTAAATATATTTTATTGATTTTTTACAGAGAGGAAGAGAGAGGGATAGAGAGTTAGAAAGATCGATGAGAGAGAAACATCGATCAGCTGCCTCCTGCACACCCCCCACTGGGGATGTGCCCGCAATTAAGGTACATGCCCTTGACCAGAATCGAACCTGGGACCCTTGAGTCTGCAGGCCGACGCTCTATCCACTGAGCCAAACCGGTTTCGGCTCTTTGCCTCATTTTAAAGATGGGGAAACTGAGAGGCACAGAGGGGCTGACTCATTTGTGCAAACTTACACAGCTAATTGCTCACAAAGCCAGGACTGGAAGCCAGGAAGTCTTGCTCCAGGGCCTGTGTGCCCTTGAACGCTGTGCTACACTGCCTGTCACAGATGAGTGGGCAAGAAAAATGGGCTTCACTCATGAAATTCTGATGAACAGGACAGAGAGGGTCGCTGCCCTCCAATGCTAATGGGGTGAGGTACAAAACAGAGTGGGTGCTCAAAGAGGGGAAGGCCTTGCTGAGGAGGTGACATTGAGGACCAGATGAGCAGAAGGAGCCATGTGAAGAATGGGAGCCCTAACCGGTTTGGCTCAGTGGATAGAGCGTCGGCCTGCAGACTGAAGGGTCCCAGGTTCGATTCCGGTCAAGGGCATGTACCTTGGTTGCGGGAACATCCCCAGTAGAGGGTGTGCAGGAGGCAGCTGATTGATGTTTCTCTCTCATCGATGTTTCTTTTTTAAATATATTTTATTAATTTTTTACAGAGAGGAAGAGAGAGGGATAGAGAGTCAGAAACATCGATCAGCTGCCTCTTGCACACCCCCTACTGGGGATGTGCCCGCAACCAAGGTACATGCCCTTGACCGGAATCAAACCCGGGACCCTTGAGTCCGCAGGCCGACGCTCTATCCACTGAGCCAAACCGGTTTCAGCTCATCGATGTTTCTAACTCTCTATCCCTCTCCCTTCCTCTCTGTAAAAAATCAATAAAATGTATACTTTTTAAAAAGAATGGGGAGACAGCACTCCAGACGGCAGGAACAGCAAATGCCAAGGCCCTGAGTTGGGAGTGTGTGACCAGGACAAAGTACAGTGGGAAGGAGGCCCATGTGGCTGGAGCATGAGGGAGAAGGGGGCTACAGGCAGGGCAAGCTCTCCTTCCCCTGCTCTAAGAGCCCAGTTCCCACGTGTGCCAGAAACCTTTCCAGAGCCCATACCCCAGCCCACTGTCACCACCCGCTAGCTCTCAGCAGCCCCCTGCCACGCTGGGCAGAGAGGAGCATCAGGAGCATCCAGGTGGTCTGCAGAGCTCTAGGGAGCAGGGAAACAGCCACGCCCAGGAATGCCCTATCTCAGCCCAGGCACATCCCACTCAGGCTAAATTCTACCCCCCAGCAAGGGCCACAAAACCCAGTGTGGCTGCTACCACCTCCTTCTGGGTTACTCTCCTCCTGCTTTATTTTATTTCTATTTTTATTGATTTCAGAGAGGGAGAGAAACACCAATGATGAGAGAGAATCACTGATTGGCTGCCTCCTGCATGCCCCTCACTGGAGATCGAGCCCGCAACCTGGGCATGTTCCCTGACCAGTTATCGAACAGTGACCTCCTGGTTCATAGGTCAACGCTCAACCACTGAGCCATTCTGGCCAGGCTCCCCTCCTGCTTTAGCTTGTTCCACTCTAGCCACTTGGGCTTTGTCAAACATACTTAGCTCTTCCTGTTTTGGGGGCCTTTGCATTTGCTGTGCCCTCTGCCAGGACTGCCCTTCCCTGGGTTCTTGGCATTGCTGGCTCCTTTTCATTCCTCTAATCTCAGGTTCAGAGGTCACTTAAAGTGACCAATTCGGGGAGGGGGCACAGGGTTTGTCAGATCTGGAACCTTAGGCCTAGTTCCCTCCCCCCATCAGTGGACTCTACCCTAGAGTGGAGGAAGGAAGGAGGTTCATCCTATAAAGAAGCTGCTTCCTCAGCCCACCAGGATCCCCCAGGCAGTTCCCTCCTCTGGACCATGCCTGCCTTCCTCCCTTTTCCCCTCCAACCTCATGCTCCTGAGCATACCTCTGTGAGGGGCCGAGGCCGCTTCTCCACTGCGAACTCTGTGTGGCACAGCTCACAGTAGCTGGTGTTGGATGAGGAAAGCCACCTCTCCAGACAGCTCTTGTGTACAGCGCCCAGTGTGCCAGTGCAGCCACATGGAGACAGCAAGCTCTCCCCATTCGCTCCCTCGTGGCAGATCCGGCAGAAGGGACCATCGCTGGACACAGAGATGGGACATGTAAGCAATGATCAGGCTTTCTGTCTAGATGCCTGCTTCACTACCCATTGGATCGCAAGCTACTTGGCAAACTCCCATTTATCCTTCAACACCCAGCGCCAATGTCCTTTCCTTTGGGAAGCTTTCCCAAATCCCATAAGTGGAGTGATGTGCTCTCTCTCCCCAGGGTTTCTTCAGCACTTTTTAAGGCTCAGGGTGAGCATCTCTCTTTTTTTAAATTTATCTTTGTTATTGAAAGTATTACAGATATCCCCTTTTTTAATCCCCCATTGACCCCTTCCACCCTCTACTCATCACCCCTCCCAGGCCTTCACCACCCTGGGTGAGTATCTCTTATACCTGTCTACCCAGAGTCCACTCCTTTTCCTGCAATAACATTCTCATTGTGCAATACCACCCTGATTGTCCTGGGCAACCACCCCACTCTTTTTTTGTTGTTGTTAATCTTCATCTGAATATATTTTTCTATTGATTTTTAGAGAAAATGGAAGGGAGAGAGGGAGAGAAAGAAAGAAACATCGATGTGAGAGAGACACATTGATTGCCTCCTGCATGCGACCTGACCTGGATCGGGGAGCAAACCCACAACCCAGGTATGTGCCCTGACTGGGAATCAAACTGTGACCTCCTGATTCATAGGTTGATGCTCAATCATGGAGTCACACCAGCCAGGCTTCACTCTTAATTCTTGGTCTTTAAGGACTAGGACAGAGCTGATGATACCCCTGATGACCTCAGTCCTGACCAATCAAAACACCACACATCACCGGGCACAGGACCAACCTAGACCACGTGTGATACAATCAAAGCCACAGGGAATTAATTTTGAAATTCTGCCCCCCCCCCAAACTCCAGAACTACAGGCAGCACCATCGATGTAAGTCTAGAACTTCTGGTGGCAGCCTGGTCTCCACTTGGCATCTTTGAATGATGCCAAACACAGAAAAACGGAAGAAAGCAAAGCCAAAAGACAGGGAAGGACAGATTTTTAAGGAGATCAACCAGAGGCACTGGATCTAGGCATACCTGAAACCATGCTACCCGAAAAACCTATGTGTCCAGGGAGAAGAGATCCTTTGCCCCTCTACCCTGTGAGGCTCAGAAAACAGACATATAAAGCATCATGGAGAGCACCTTCGGGGAAGTCTCAATCCTAGCCTGGTCTCTGGGGATGCTGGTGCTTCCTGGGGTAGCTTAGGAGACCGAGGACGTGGCATTGGTGGGCCCAGAGGCTGTCTAGCACATGAGTCATTGTTTTCCAGCCATTTCTGCCCAGAGAGGACTGTGGAACATACAAAGGAGGCGGAACAAGAGAGCAGTTGTATTTTTGTGTTGTTTTTTAATTTTTATTTATTGATTAAAAAATTTTTAAGTTAATTCTTACCCAAAGATATTTTTTCCATTGATTTTCAAAGAAAGCAGATGGGAAAGAGAAAGGGGGGGGGGGGGGAGAGAGAGAGAGAGAGAGAGAGAGAGAGAGAGAGAGAGAGAGAGAGAGAGAGATATTGGTTGCTTCCCACATGCACCCAACCAGGCCAGGGATCAAACCTGCAATCCAGGTATGGACCCTTGACTAGGATCGAACCCACAACTCTTCAGTTCTCAGGCCAATGCTCTAAACACTGAGCACACTGGCTAGGGATTATTTATTGATTTTAGAGAGAAGAAGGAAGGGGAGAGAAGAACATTGACCTGCTGCTTCACTCATTTACGCATTCATTGAATCTTTTTTTTTAAGTAGAGCTTTTTTTATATATTTTTTTTATTGATTTCAGAAAGGAAGGGAGAAGGAGAGATACAAACACCAATGATGAGAATCACTGATCAGTTGTCTCCTGCACGCGCCTACTGGGGCTTGAGCCCATAACCCAGGCATGTGCCCTTGACCAGAATCGAACCCAGGACCCTTCAGTCCACAGGCCGATGCTCTATCCACCAAGTCAAACCAGCGAGGGCTATTGGTTGATTCTTGTATGTGCCCTGACTGAGGATCGAAACTACAACCTTGGCATATTGGAACAACGCTCTAACCAACTGAGCTACCCAACCAGCGCAAGAGAGCAGTTTTCCAGAAAACAACAGTTTTCCCTTGGGAACTGTTTTCCATTCTTTACTCAGCAGCTCCTGCTGGGGGGCAGGGCCTGACTGCTTTGAAACCAAAGAGCTGAGCTGACCCCTCATGTCTGCTTTTTGTCACCAGTCCTGTGCAGGGTGCTGCTTTCTCACACAAGGTCAAAAGGGTGTTCCTGTCTACACTCTCACTCCACACCCTGATTCCACCACCACCACCCCCCCCCCACACACACACACACAAAGTTCACAGGAAAGGAACCCCAATTCTGGAACCCAACTTGGGATGAGAACCCTCAGGAAGAGCCCCATCAGTTTGGGGTTGTCCTGGAAAACCCTACTTTGGAGGAGCAAGTTCAGAGAGAAAAACAAAACAAAACCAGATTTATGATTGAGTACTTATGTACTGAGCACTGTTTGAAGTTTAACATCTTGGATTCATTTGTCTCGTTCTCACAGGAAGCCTAGGAGGAAGGTGCCCCCATTTTAGAGATGGGGAAACTGGAACTTCAAGGGGTAAACTCAATTATGCAAACTCTCACAGCTAGGTATCTGCAAAGCTGGGGTTTGAACCCAGGAAATCTTGCTCCGGGGCCTGTGTACCCTTGACCACTATGCTACGTATATTGCCTGCCACAGATGGCAAGGCAAGAGAAATAAACTTCACTCAGGAAAATAATGCACATAATACAAATGGAAAGGAAATGGAGTGGGGAAGTTGGTAATATATGCACAGATCCCCAGTGGGCTGCCCAGAGAATGCTCCAAGAGCAAGAGGAGAAGGGAGAGTGTGACCAAGGAAGAAAACGAAGAGGCAGTAGTAGAAAGCCTGGGGATGCAGAAATGCTCTGGGAAGTTTCTAGGAGGACCTGGGCTCACTTACAGCCTAGGCAGAGCACTGAAGGCTCAGGGGCTAGAAGGGCTCCAGATGCTCGCCCTAAGCCTGAGCCTTTGTGGATTGTGTTGGGCCCTGGAGACACCACCTGGGCCTTCGTCTTTGTCCACTACAGGTTTAAGAGTCCAGAACTTTCTGCCTCACCTAGTCTCCGCCATGGGCCCCCAGGAATCAGGGTCTCCCTTGAAACAAAATGAAAGGCTTGATTATTATGAAGGCATTGGATACTATATCTTTGAGCCCCACCCCACTGCTCTCAGATGACAGAGGGCGGCTAGGAGGAGGAATTACAGGGAAAGGAGAGGGCAGACAAATGATCTGGTTGCATGGCCTATTCCAATCCCCAGAACCTGCTGGCAGTGGTGGGAGGTTCCTCATTTACTCCTGGGAGACTGGCCAGGAGGCTGGAGGGAAGGCCACATCTCTGGATGATAACAGCTCTTTGGAAAAACAGCAGCCTTCCCTCTGGGAAGGGCCAATCTGCCCTCGCCTTCAGTCTGGACACATTGGGATTGAGTTGCATCAAGAAACCAGAGGGGAGGTCCCTGCTGCAGAGCTGCTTTTGGAGAAGTGACTTAAAGGGCCCACTGCGCACAGCTGCCCCCTCGGCCCACCATGCTGCTACCCATGCCGCTGCTGCTCAGCCTTCTCAGCCTGGTCGCTGCCAAATCCATGGTCTACTTCAAGGAGCAGTTTTTGGATGGAGACAAGTGGACCGACCACTGTATCGAATCCAAACACAAGTCTGATTTTGGCAAATTCGTCCTCAGTGCCAGCAACTTCTATGGTGACCTGGACAAGGATAAAGGACTGCAGACGAGCCAGGATGCCGCTTTTACAACTTGTCTTCCAGATTTGAGCCTTTCAGCAACAAGGACCAGACGTTGGTGGTGCAGTTTACTGTGAAACATGAGCAGAACATCGACTGCGGGGGCGGCTATGTGAAGCTATTTCCAGATAGTTTGGACCAGACTGAGATGCACGGAGACTCTGAATACAACATCATGTTTGGCCCTGACATCTGTGGCCCTGGGACCAAGGAGGTTCATGTTATCTTCAACTACAAGGACAAGAACGTGCTCATCAACAAGGACATCCTTTGCAAGGATGATGAACTCACACACCTGTATACACTGATTGTATGGCCCGATAACACTTATGAGGTAAAAATTGACAACAGCCAAGTGGAGTCCGGCTCTCTGGAGGATGATTGGGACTTCCTGCCACCCAAGAAGATAAAGGATCCTAATGCTTCAAAGCCTGAAGATTGGGATGAGCGGGCCAAGATTGATGACCCCACAGACTCCAAACCTGGGGACTGGGACAAGCCCTGACCCCGATGCTAAGAAGCCTGAGGACTGGGATGAAGGGATGGATGGAGAGTGGGAACCACCAGTGATTCAGAACCCAGAATACAAGGGCAAGTGGAAGCCCTGGCAGATCAACAACCCAGATTACAAGGGCACTTGGATTCATCCAGAGATAGACAACCCCGAGTATTCATTCTCCTGATAGCAGTATCTATGCTTATGAAAACTTTGCCATTACACCTCTGGCAGGTCAAGTCTGGTACCATCTTTGACAACTTCCTCATCACCAATGATGAAGCGTATGCCGAAGAGTTTGGCAACGAGACGTGGGGAGTCACAAAGGCCGCAGAAAAGCAAATGAAAGACAAGCAGGATGAGGAGCAGAGACTGAAGGAGGAGGAGGAGGCAGACAAGGACGACGACAAGGACAAAGATGAAGATGAGAAGGATGAGGTCGATAAGGAGTAGGAGGAGGAAGAAGATGCTGCTGCTGCCCAGGCCAAGGATGAGCTGTAGGGGCCATAACATCGCTCCAGGGCGGGACTGAGGCCTGAGCCCTCCCGTCACAGAGCTGGCTGCGCCAAATAATATCTCAGACTGGAGAACTTTCCTTTTTTCCAGGCAGGTTCCAATTTGGAGTAGATTTTGGTATTGTTCCCGCCCTCCCCTTTTTTTTATTGGTATTTTGTCTCTGATTCTCCTTTGGCCCCCATCTTTTTTGACATCTTTGCCTTCTGTTTCCTTCTCCCGCTTAGGTCCCTTTGTTCCCCTTCCAACCTTGAGGCATGTGGGGTGTGGAATAGCCCCAGGCCCAAGATTTCATGTGTTCTTCCTGGAGCCCAGAGAGGGACAGGAGAAGAGGATCGATCCCTCAGCCCCCCAGCACTGAGGAAGATTGGGGCTCCTAGGGCCTGAGCTCTGATACCCCCACCAGCTCCCTTTCTTCCCTGCCTCCACTACTGGGCCACCTGGTGGGGCAGTGGGTTCCAGCTCAGCTCACACTGAGAATGTAAGAACTACAAACAAAATTTCTATTAAGTTTTGTCTTAAAAAGAAAATAAGAAACAGAGGGGAGGCCCTAGCTGGTTTAGCTCAGTGGATAGAGTGTTGGCTTGCGGACTGAAGGGTCCCAGGTTTGATTCTGGCCAAGACACATGCCCAGGTTGTGGGCTCGATCCCCAGTGTGGGGCATGCAAGAGGCAGCCGATCAATGACTGTCTCTCATCATTGATGTTTCTAGCTCTCCCTCTCTCTCCCTTCCTCTCTGAGATCAATAAAAATATATTAAAAAAAGAAACAGAGGGGAAGCTGTTTTGGCTCAGTGGATAGAGTGTCAGCCTGTGGACTGAAGGGTCCGAGGTTCAATTCCAGCCTGGGGGGGGGCGGGGGGGAATATATATATATATCTTAATAAAAGGGTAATATGCTAATTAGACCGGACGTCTTCCAGACATCCTTCCTGAAAAAGCTGTGGTGGCGGGCCAAGGCAGAGGAGGTTAGGGGCCATCAGGCAAGTAGTGGAGCAGTTAGGGGCCATCAGTTCGGCAGGGGAGCAAGGGGTTAGGGGCGATCAGGCCGGCAGGCAGAGGTGTTTAGGGGCAATCAGGCAGGCAGGCAGGCAAGAGGTTAGGAGCCAGCAGCCCCGGATTGCAAGAGGGATGTCTGATTGCCGTTTTAGGCGTGACCCTGAGGGGTCCCAGATTGGAGAGGGTGCAGGCCAGGCTGAGGGACACCACCCCCCCCCCCGTGCATGAATTTCGTGCACTGGGGCTCTAGTATATCCTATCTAATAAAAGAGTATGTGCAAATTGACTGTCACTCCAACACAAGATGGCTGCCCCCATGTGAACACAAGATGGCTGCCACAAGATGGCCAGTAGGGGAGGGCAGTTGGGGCGAACAAGCCTGCAAGGAAGGGCATTTGGGGGGACCCAGGCCTGCAGGGGAGAGCAGTTAAGGGAGACCAGGCCTGCAGGGGAGGGCAGTGGGGGGGGGGGGCAGACCAGCAGGGGAGAGCATTTAGGGGCGATAAGGCTGGCAGGGGAGGGCAGTTAGGGGTGACCAGGCTGGCAGGAGAGGGCAGTTAGAGGCAATTGGGCTGGCAAGGGAGCAGTTAGGCATCAATCAGGCCGGCAGGGGAGCAGTTAGGTGTTGATCAGGTTGGCAGGGGAGTGGTTAGGGGGTGATCAGGCTGACAGGCAAAAGCAGTTAGGGGCAATCAAGAAGGCAGGCAGGCAAGCAGTTGGGAGCCAGCAGTCCTGGATTGTGAGAGGGATGTCCGACAGCCCGTTTAGGCCCAATCCTACTGGCCTAAATGGGCTGTCGGACATCCCTCGAGGGGTCCCAGATTGGAGAGGGTGCAGGCTGGGCTGAGGAAACACACCCCCCCCCCATGCACAAATTTCTTGCACCAGGCCTCTAGTGTGTGTATGTGTGTGTGTATGTGTGTGTGAGTGTATTTTTTTTTTAAAGAAGCAGAGTGGAGCCCTAGCTGGTTTGACTCTAAATAGAGCATCAGCCTTCGGACTGAAGGGTCCTGGGTTCGATTCCGGTCAAGGGCACATACCTTGGTTGCAGGCTCCTCCCTGGCCCAGGCCCTGGTTGGGCGCATGCAGGAGGCAAACAATCACTGTGTTTCTCTCACATCAATATGTCTCTCTGTCTTTCCCTTTCTCTTCCACTCTCTCTAAAAAATCAATGGAAAAATATCCTTGGGTGAGGGTTTAAAAAAAAAAGAAGAGGAGAGAAGCTGTTAGCAAAGAGGTAGAGGGGCAGATCAGGAGGGCCTAGTGGTCTCAGAGGACATGACTGTCCAGGCCACCAGTCTGAAAGCAGAGGGACTTGCCTGGGTCTGAGGAGTGTAGGAGAGCTGGTGAGACCCATGAGCATCTCCCCTGCTTCTCCCTCACCCTAGCAGGAGCTCTGGAGTCAAACCTCCTCCGTTCTGCTGTGTCTGCCTCCCTCTGGCCTGTTTCCTCATGTATCAAGAGGGAGGGTGGGGCAAGGTGGGGTCAACTCACTCAGTGCCCCTCATGAACCCATGTAGGGAGACCCCAGCTTCAGTCAGCTCCTTTCCATGCCCCTGCCCAGGTAGTCCTGGCTTGCCAAGTGTCCCCTTCATGCCAAGCCTGGCTTGACCAGAACACAGTCTGCCTTCAACGGATCTGATGGAGATACAGACTTAAAAACCAACACCCTATAATTGCTTATTGTATAAATACAGTGTTAATTCCACTGGGGGGAAAAAGTCAACATCCTGTAAAATGGTGCAGCCATTATGGAAAACAATATGGAAATTTCTCAAAAAATTAAAAATAGAGCTGCCCATATAACCCAGCAATTCTATTTCTGGGCATTTATCTGATGGAAACAAAAACATTAATTCAAAAAGACATATGCACTTGTACGTTCATTGTAGCATTATTTACAACTAGAGGCCCGATGCACGAAAATTCATGCACTGGGGGAGGGGGGTCCTTCAGCCCGGCCTGCCTCCTCTCACAGTCTGGGAGTCCTCAGGAGATGTCCTACGATGGCTTAGGCGAATGGGCTGATCAGGGGAAGATGCCGCCCCCATCATCCCGCTGCTGCTGCCACTGCTGGCCATGGCAGCTGTGAGGCCTGAGCCCCAGGCCTCGCAACCACTGGGGCTCAAGACTGCCTGAGCCCACGGCTTCCTGAGCCCCGGGCCTCACAGCTGCTGTGGCTTTGTCCAGATGGAAGTCCAGAAGACATCAGCCCTAATTAGCATATTACCCTTTTATTAGTATAGACTAGTAGCCCTGTGCACGAATCCGTGCACGAGTAGCTTGCTGACGCTTGCCTCAGCTGGCTCTACGCCCACCGCTGCTGGTAGCTCTCTGCTGCTCTCTGCCCGCTGCCCCACCCTCCTGAAGCTCCCCCCATCCCCCACCCTCTTCCCTCCCTCATAGCTTGCTGCCCTGCCCCCTCCTGTAGCTTTTTGCTGTCCGCTTGTGGTTTGCTGCCCCACCCTCCTGCAGATCCATGATCTGGTTGTTATGTGGTTGGTCGTTACGCCTCAAGGTGTAACAGATAATTAGCATATTCCTCTCTTATTATATAGGATAGCCAAGACATGGAAGCAATCTAGGTGTCCATCAACAGACGGATGGATAAAGAAGAGGTGCTGCATATATACAATGGAATATTACTCAACCATAAAAATGAAATCTTACCATTTGCAACAATGTGGAGGGTATTATGCTAAGTGAAGTAAGTCAGACAGACAAAGACAAATACCATACGATTTTACTTATATGTGGAATCTAAAGAACAAAATAAATGAACAAATAAAACAACACAAAAAGACCCTCATAAATACAGAGAACAAACTAATGGTTGCCAGAAGGGCCTGAGGTGAGGGAATGGGTAGAAAAGGGGGGATTAAGAAGTACAAACTGCCGAAACTGGTTTGGCTCAGTGGATAGAGCGTCGGTCTGCGGACTGAAGGGTCCCGGGTTCGATTCCGGTCAAGGGCATGTACCTTGGTTGCGGGCACATCCCCTGTGGGGGGTGTGCGGGAGGCAGCTGGTCGATGTTTCTCTCTCATCGATGTTTCTAACTCTCTATCCCTTTCCCTTCCTCTCTGTAAAAACTCAATAAAATATATTAAAAAAAAAAAAAAGAAGTACAAACTCCCAGTTATAAAGTAAGTCATGGGGATGTCGTGTACAGCATAGAGACCTATCTAATAAAAGAGTAATATGCAAATTAACCACCACTCTGCTACACCCACAAGCCACGCTCACCAGCCATGCCCACCAGCCAATCAGGAGCGAATATGCAAATAAACCCAACCAAGATGGCTACGGCCACAGAGAGCAGGAGGGAGGCTTGGGTTTCCCCAGCAATGGAGGAAGCCAAGCTTTCCGCCTGCCCTTGCTGGCCTAGGCCTCCACTCAAGGCTACGAAGTTTCAATGATAGAAGATACATAAATCCAAACAGAAATGGCAGCAGCCATGGAGCTGGAAAGAGCAGGAGGCTAGGGTTGCCTCTGGCGATGGAGGAAGCCAAGCTTTCCGCACACCCTGGCCAGCCCAGGCCTCCACTTAAGGCTACAAAGTTTCAATTATAGAAGATACATAAATCCCAACAGAAATGGCTGCCGCCATGGAGCAAGCAGGAGGCTTGGCTCTGCTCCAGGATACAAAGTTTCAATTGTAGAAGATAAATAAACCCTAGATACCAGGGCTTCTGCTTAGGTCACCGGGGGACATGGCCAGCCTGCAAACCACCACAGGCCCCTCGCCCAGGCTGCCCCATGCCCCAAGTGAACCCCCACCCTGATCCGGGACATCCTTCAGGGCAAACCAGCTGGCCCCCACCCGTGCACCAGGCCTCTATCCTATCTAATAAAAGAGTAATATGCAGATTGACCATCACTCCAACACACAAGATGGCTTCCCCCATGTGGACACAAGATGGCCACCACAAGATGGCCAGCAGGGGAGGGCAGTTGGGAGGGACCAGGCCCGCAAGGGAGGGCAGTTGGGGGCGATCAAGCCTGCAGGGGAGGGCAGTTAGGGGTGACCAAGCAAGCAGAGGAGGGAAGTTAGGGGTGACCAGGTCTGCAGGGGAGGGCAGTTAGGGGCAAACAGGCTGGCAGAGGAGCAGTTAGGCATCAATCAGCCTGGCAGGGGAGTGGTTAGGGGGTGATCAGGCTGGCAGACAGAAGCGGTTAGGGGCAATCAGGAAGGCAGGCAGGCGAGCAGTTGGGAGCCAGCAGTCGTGGATTGTGAGTCAGACATCCCTCGAGGGGTCCCAGATTGGAGAGGGTGCAGGCTGGGCTGAGGGACAGCCCCCCCCCCCCCGCCCCGTTCACGAATTTCATGCACTAGGCCTCTAGTACAGTCAATAATCCTATATAATAAAAGGCTAATATGCAAATGGCCAAATGGTAGAATGACTGGTCACTATGATGCACGCTGACCACCAGGGGGCAGATACTCAATGCAGGAGCTGCCCCCTGGTGGTCAGTGTGCTCCCACAGGGGGAGCGCCGCTCAGCCAGAAGCCAGGCTCACAGCTGGCAAGCACAGCGGCAGTGGTGGGAGCCTCTCCCGCTTCCGTGGCAATGCCAAGGATGTCTGACTGATGGCTTAGTGGGCCTAAGCCGTCAGTCGGACATCCTCCCAGGGCTCCTGGACTGCAAGAGGCCGTAGGCCAGGCTGAGGGACAACCCCCCCCCCCCGGACACCCCGGTGCATGAACTTCATGCACTGGGCCTCTAGTATTGTAATAACTATGTTACTAGACTTGTTGTGATGATCACTTTGTGTAAAGCACATAAATATTGAACCACGATATTATACACCTGGAACTAATATAATAGTCTATGTCAACTATAATTAGAAATAAAATGTTAAAAACACAATAGCTTGCTCTCCCTCCCGGGAGCACACCCGTGCCTTTCTTCCCTCTCAGGTGTGCATCTCCTAAAGGGTCCCCATGAGACTTGCAGCCAGGGGAGCAATAAATAGTGGCATCTCCTCCCGGGCTAACTCCCTGAACCTGTCCCCAAGGCCCCCTTTGCCTTTCCAGTGACCCAAAGCAGTCCTCCTAGGCTCATTTCTTTCCTGTAACATTTCTAGGGAGCCAAAGCAGCCCCAGCTAGGCCCTCTCCTGTTGCTTCTTCTATCCTAAGCCCTTCCTTGTTCCACTGTCCTCAGCTTTAATAAATGTACTCTCAAAATAAAATAAATAAATAAAATTTCAATTTAGAAAGGCAACACAAAAAAGTGAAATAAATAAATAAAATCATGAGAACAAAAACTGCCTTGGAGAAGGTCAGAAGGAAAAGTGCTAATCTCATCTGGGCTCAGGCAAGGCTTCCTGGAGGAAGTGACACCAGGAAAACTTAGTGAGTGGCAGTGAGCTCCCTCCGAAGCCCAGCAAAGCTTCCATCTGCTTCATTTTATGTTTGAATGAAAAACTTACAAATTAATCCTGATACTTACAACAACATGGATGAACCTTGGGGACATTAAGCCAGACAGAAAGGACAAATACTGTGATAATCCACTTATATGAGGTGGTAGAGGAGTCAGATCCATAGAGACAGAAAGTAGATGGTGAGTGCCAGGGACTGAGGGAGGGGGCGGGAGAATTGTTGTTTAATGGGGATAGAGACTCAGATTTACAAGATGAAAAGAGTAAATGGATGATGGCGATTACACAACGAAGAGTAGGAATGGATGATGGCGATTGCACAACAATGTGAATGTACTTAGTACTACTGAACTATGCACTTAAAATGGTTATGATGGTAAACGTTATGTTATGATATATATATATGTATATACACTGAGTGGCCAGATTATTATGATCTCTGAACGCATAATAATCTGGCCACTCAATGTATTTGTATCTCAAATGGGTACCAAAAGTATTCTAGACTTTTGCTGTAGATCAACCACCTATTTGCCCTGAGCTTTTTATCAGCCAGTGCAAAGGAGAAAACTGATCAGATGCACGATTTATAGTATCTTTGATATCAAATAAATGAGGTACTCTAGAGAAGTACACTGAGTGGCCAGATTATTATGCGTTCAGAGATCATAATAATCTGGCCACTCAGAGTGTGTGTGTGTGTGTGTGTGTGTGTGTGTGTGTGTGTGTTTTAAATGATTTCAGAGAAGAAGGGAGAGGGAGAAAGAGATAGAAACATCAATGATGAGAGAGTATCTCTGATCAGCTGCCTCCTGCACACATACCCCTGGGAATAGAGCCTGCAACCAGGACATGTGCCTGATCAGGAATCAAACTGTGACCTCCTGGTTCACAGGTAGATGCTCAACCTCTGAGCTACATGGGCTAGGCTATGTTATGTGAATTTTAACACAATAAAAAAATAGGGGGGAAAAACTTACGCATTAAATCATATCAAATAAACAATACATTAAACTTGGAAAACTGGTGGCTATTTTAAATTGGAATGAATTCAGATAGATTTAAATTTGTATGGGTTTTTTTAAAAAATTCTTTCCTTGGAACTGATGACAAATTGGCGAACCAGGCAGATTTAGCTCACAGACGGGTCCAGAAGGCCAGCACCAAGATTTAAATATATTTATCAAATGCGGGTGAGGTGGTAAACCTACTTGTGTGCACTCTGTGTGGACCACAGCAACGTACTCTCAGCACAACCCAACTGTGTCTCCAGTTTAGAGATATG
Source organism: Ia io (assembly GCA_025583905.1). Lineage (NCBI taxonomy): Eukaryota > Metazoa > Chordata > Mammalia > Chiroptera > Vespertilionidae > Ia > Ia io. The sequence continues at coordinate 101,360,814 of JAJQQW010000006.1, forward strand.
GGGGTAAAGCAACTTGCCCCAGGTCTCACAGGGAGGGAAGGCTCCCTCAGCACTTCAGGCAAAGGTGCTGTGAGTCACCCTCTGCACTTCGAACCATTTCCTCACACTGCCTCTCCAAAATATGAGCTACCTGCCACGTTTCATCTTCCAATTTCACATAATAAACGGGACTTCTGGCCTTTTCTGAAGAATCAGATCTTTGCAGCCTGGGTTCCTTTTTCTGACCCACCCAGATGGCCGATTTCTGACCACAGTCTGGGAGGAAATCCCTGGGCCCAGGAGTGAAATGAGTGGAGATAAATACACCTGCTTGGTCACCACTCACCTTGGAGTGTCCAAGACCCGGATGACAGTTGAGATGAGGCGGCCGTCCCTTGAAGTCACCTGTGCCACATACTGGGGTGGCCCTAGGCCTGTGGCCTCCACGACCTTGGAGAAGGCAGGGCTGCTGGAGCAGTCACATAGGGAGCCAGGGAGGTGGCAGCAATCACCCGTCGTCATGGCCACAAGGAGCACCACGTCCTCAGGGCCTGAGGCCCATTGTCCTAGGAGCCTGGGGAGAAGCCAGCAGGGAGGTGAAGGGCAAAGTTAGTGAGTAGGACACAGACCAGAGTTTGAATCCAGCTCTCTCAGCCTCAGTTGCCCAATCTGTAAGGTAGGGCTTTGTAGGGGTTGTGAAGATTCAAAAAGATCACACATGCAACTCAGCCCAGGCCTAGCACACACCAAGGACTTATATTACCTCTAACTCTCCTAAAAAAAACCAGCCTGGTCCAGCCTTCAGAGCTTCCAGGCTACCCACCTTAACAGCATCTAACAATTACTGAGCACCTACTGTGTGGCATGCCCTTTACTTGGGGCTTTCCAGTGCCAAAACCATGCCCACCAACCATGTGGAGAATGGTTCTCTGTGGACTGAATTCCTAGGACTGGGCTCAGAACAGATAAACCGACCTCTGAGTGGGGCAGAACAGAGCTAATAATTTGGCCCCACAGACAAGGATGGTGAGTCACCTTGACCCATCTGGTTCATGGCCTCTTCTTGCACAGCTCTGAACTCCTTGGCACTTCAGGCCATCAAGGAAGCGGCCCAGGCTGGGGAGGACCTTGGCAGCCTCTGTCCCCACCAGAGCAGCTGCTCTAAGCCACGCCTCTGTTCTGAGGTGAAGCCATGGGAGATAGCCGGAGCTTCAGACAGCAATCAGAACTCACCTGGGTAGGTGACTTTAGCAGGATTTGGCCCCCCCAGTCCGGGGTCTAACCTGCCAGAAGGAACCCTTGGCAACCCCTTGTCCCTTCCAGAACCAGCCAGAAGATGTATGTGTTTCCCTCTGGGAATTTCGTGAAAGTACTAGATGCCCCTCTCGATGTCTGTGGAGGTCAGTACAGGTGCCCTGAAGCTAAGGGTCTGCCCCCAAGTTGTCTCACCCTTTATCTCAGGAGCTTTGAGCCAGAGACCCCAGAAATACTCACTGATGGGGTATTTAACAGTCAGCTTTAACCAATTCCTGCCAGTTAAAATCTGAAACCCAAAGAGACAGAGTCAGAGGAAAGCAGCATAAGTTATTGACTAACTTTTTGCACCAGGATAGCCTGTCAGTGGATCACTGCCCTCTGAACAGCTCAACCAGCAGTATCTTAGCCCAACGTATGCTTCTGAGCCTCCACATCGAGGCCAACCAGTATGAGCCAGAGGCAGAAGGAGCCAGGAGGAAGGGTGCGTGACAGAGATAATACCTGAAGGGCAGCGAGCGTACATGTTGTGTATGCTGCTGTCCCTTCCATGTGCCTACAACCAGAACTTCTGGCCAAGAGGTCAGCAGGAAAGTCAATGGCCTATCCAAGAGAATGTTCCTGCCCCTCCAAGGATCAACCTTAACATTCCTGCAAGGAATTGGGCATTACAAGAATAATCACAGCTCTTATATATTAATTCTACCATTTCTTTTACTATCAGGGGGGAAAAACTCACTGGTATATCTGCTAATGTAAGGCCTGCAAATGGCCAAAATAATAACAGTAGTTACTCTTTCTTAGGGACTTACTACATACTAGTACTGTGCTAAGCTCACTGAACTCTAAAAAATTAAGTGTCCCCTTCAAAGGTCACCTCCCCAGAGAGGCCTTCCTTGACCATCCTGGCTAAAGTGCCATTGATTGTCCACAGAATGTGCCCCACTCTGACATGCTCTTACTTCTTCATCTACTTGTGTAACCACTTCTGTCTTCCACACTTTAGGGAGCTCTATAAAGGAGGGACTGATTTGGACTTGCTCTCTGCTGTCCCCAGCACCTGACCCTGTGTCTGGCATAGAGTGGCTGCATTAATTTCTCAGTCCCTACTCTGTGTAAGAGCAGACCTGTGTTATTAAGAACAAGGTCCCGCCCTGCCACCATGGCTCAGTTGGTTGAGTGTCATCCTGTGCATCGAATGGTTGCTAGTTCGATTCCCGGTCAAGGCATATACCTGGGATGCGGGTTCAGTCCCAGGTCAGGGCACCTAAAGAAGGCAAAGTTTCTTTCTCTCTCTAAAATCAATAAAAACATTTCAGAAAGAGAAAGGAAAAAAGAACAAGGTCTCTTGATTTGCCAGTGCCCATAGAGGGAAATCAGATGTTTAAAAGCTAGAGGTCCTTGCAAACCACAGAGGTCTGGGCTCAGAAGAAACCAAACTCAAGGTTGGACACAAGGATAGAGTGGCTGCAGGCTAGACTCAGCTGTGGGGCTGCTGGGATGGGAAAGGAAGCCAGTGTCTATGGCAAACTTGGTTCAGTGCTCTAGAGATAAATTTCACCGAATCTTCACAATAGACCTATGAAGCAAGTCCAATAATTACCCCCATTTGTGACTAAGGCTCAGAGAGGGGCAGTTACTTGCTCAAGGTCACAAAGCTAAGAAGGCACAGCGCCAGAATTAATTTAGTCCAGCCCTAGCTGGGTGCTCAATGGTTAGAGCATCAGCCCATGGACTGAAGGGTCACAGGTTCTACTCTGGTCAAGGGCACTCCGTTGCAGGCTCGACCACCTGCCTCTGTTGGGGCACGTGTGGGAGGCAACCAACCAATGGATATTTCTCTCTCTCTGTCTCTCCCCTTCCCTTCCACTCTTTCCAAAAGACCTGACTCTGTCATCGATGATGTGTGTCCTGGGACAAGTCACTTTGCTTTTCTGGGCCTCATCCTTCTCTGTCAAATAAGTTGGAGTTGGTGGACTGTGTCTGCCGAGGCTCCGTTCCTCCAGTGAAGCTCGCCCTTGGCTAGGCCTGTCTCGGTGGCACTTTGGCACCACAACCTTTCCACATCTGCCCCCGTCTCCTTTACTGAAGGAAGGAAACTAAAGGAAAAGAAGTCAGAGGGCCCTAACTCCCTACAGTGTGATCTCAGGCCAGCTGCTTTGGTCTCTGGCCTTGGTTTACTCATCTGTAAAATAGTAGTCAACACGATACCCAGCTCAAAATTCCATAAATATTAAGAAGTCAGTAAATAGGCCCTGGGCTGGACAGCCCAATTAGTTAGAGCGTCATACCATTAAACAAAGATGGGGGGTTGGGTCCCTGATCAGGGTACAAACAAGAATCAGCCAATGAATGCATAAATAAGTGGAAGAAGGGATCAATGTCTCTCTTTCAAATCAATACATGTTTTTAAAGTTAAAAAAAAGTCAATAAGTATTACCTCTTATTATAATTGCCAGTTTACATACAGAGTTGTTGAGAGGGTTTGATGAGGCAAGGCACAGTGTGGCACACAGTAAGTGCTCGATAAATGCTCACCTTTTAAAAAAAAAAAATAAATGTAGACCTTGTGAAATGCATTCATTCCTCTTCATTCACCATAAGAGAGGCTCCTGTTCCTATGTGCCCTTCAGTAATTCCCAGGCCCTGCTCTGGAGGTCAGGTTCGAAGCCCAGTTCTGGTCTTATTTGCTGTGTAACACTGGGCAAAACCTTGACCTCTCTGATCCTCGATTTCCTCTTCTGAATAACAGGGAACATTTCTAATACTTGCATCTATTATGGTCCCTAGAAGAGTAAATGAGCCAATCATATAAATTGTTTGGAACGCCCACTAACAACCAGGCACTACAGGGTGCCTGGTTTACCATTATTTACTATTTTTCAGGCAGAACCCCTTTGAGAAGGAGGTTGAAGGAGGACATTGGTCACTTACTGACCGCCTCCTGTGTGCCTGAAACTCTCAGCAGCCACCGCCAAAATCAGCCCTATTAGATTGTCGCTGGGATGATCAGTTTCACTGATAGGGAAACCGAGGCTCAGAGACCTCCCGCTGCCCTCGAGACGGGAACTGTAATCCCCTGGTCGTGGGAAAGGTTGAGGCCGAGGGTCAGAACCCGGCCGCTCCGCCAGGGGCCAGGCTCCAGGCTCCGGCCTCAAACCTGGGGCCGGCCCGCGGACCGGCGTTCTCTGGCCCCACCCGGCCACCCGTGCGCACCTGATCCGCGGCCGGGCCGGGAGGCCGCGCAGAGCCCTCCTCTCGCCCCGGCCCCAGCCCCGGCCCGGCCGGTCCCGTCAGCACCTCTAGCTCCGCTCCTCCGGCCGGCACCTGCGTCCCGACACCGCCCGCCAAGCAGACGGAGCCGGGGGCCAATGGTGTCCGCCTCTCGACCGCGCCGGCCAATATCTGTGCACGTCCAACCCTGGGAGGCGGGGCCGAAGGCGACCGGGCAGCCTGGCCGCACACGGCGCCCCGCTTTGCTGCAGCGGCTGGCTCCGCCCCTGCCGCGCCCTAGCTCCGCCCCCTGCCCCAACCCCACCACCAGCCTTGGCCCCGCCCTAATCCGGCAAGGAGCACGAGAGGGGCTGCTGGCGCCACCTGCCGGCGACCAGTGCTTGTTAATAAAACCGTTACAGAATTTGAGTGTCATCTGCCTTAAGCTTCCCATCAACCCTGGGGGAGGGACACCATATGGTCTCCAGAGGAAAAACAGAAGCCTAGAGAGGTTAGGAGACCGTGGAAGAGCCAAAGCCAACATCATTCATTCATTCATTCATGCAATAGAAGTTCATTCACTAGATGTAATATAAACATCAATAAGAGAGCCTATTAGGCCCTGGTCAGTGTGACTCAGTTGGCTGAGTGTCGTACTCTGTACCAAGGGGTCACTGGTTGGATCCTGATGTTTCTCTAAAATCAATTAAAAATATTTTTTTAAAAAGGAGAGCCTATTATGAGCAGGCACTGTGCTAGGCGCCAGGGACACAATGTTGAGTAAGAGAAATATTGCTCTTATGGACCTCAATCTAGGGAGTGAGAAAGACATAAAACAACCAATTATGTTATTATTAATTTACAGGGTGATAAATTTTAGCAAGTGAGGGGGGCATTTCATGGAATAATTTGGACAATCCAAACTTACATCTTTGAAAAAGAAGCAATTGAACTTGACAAGGTGTGAGTGAAAGTTAACTAGAAGAGGGGGGAATCCTAGACATCTGCAAAAAGCCTCAGTACTCCTTTGCTCCTCCCACCCCTCCTTTAATATATAGATCAGCTCAATTGTCTCCATTGAATTCTATTGTTATATTAGCTTATATATATTTTTAGTGAAAAAAGAAATAACATTTATTTTTAAAATAATTTTTATTGATTTCAGAGAGGAAGGGAGAGGGAGAGACAGAAACATCATGATGAGAATCATTGATTAGCTGCCCCCTGCATGCCCCCTACTGGGGATTGAGCCCGCAACCCGGGCATGTGCCCTTGACGGGAATTGAACCAGGGACCCTTCTGTCCGCAGGCCAACGCTCTATCCACTGAGCCAAACCAGCTAGGGTTATGCAAGTATTTTATATAATTATATAAAACAAAATTCAAAGATACCCCTAAACACAAAAATAAAACGAATGAACCAGTGTATCCAGTTGGTGACAAAATAACACAAAGATGAATTCCTAGTGACTTTTAAAACACAACAATTTGTACATGCCATTACTATATTGGTGGTGGTGATGGTATCAAAATTGTTCTAAGCGTCTACGTGTGTAATATGAGATAATACAAAGGAGTAATTATGTTGGTGTCAAAAACTGGGATTTTCAGAGGGAGTGAAGGAGGTACAGATACAAGATTGATTTCAATAAATAAAACCCCTTATAGTCCTGAATTTGAATTGGGACTATCATGATATATGTTTTTTAAATATTTTTATTGTTCTTTAAAGAGAGAGGGAGAGGGAGAGAGAAACATTGATGTGATAGTGAAACAATGGATTGGCTGCTTCCTGCATGCCACCTACCGGCGGTTGAGCCATGTGCCCTGACTAGAAATCAAACCAGCAACCTTTCGGTTCACAGAAAGACACCCAACTAGCTAAGCCACAGTGGCCAGGGCATCATGATATATTTTATCTTTATAAAAAGAAAACACTGCCCAGCTGGCATGGCTCAGTGGTTGAGCATTGACCTATGAACCAAGAGGTCGGGTTTCGGGCTCAAACCCCAGTAGGGGCTAGAGGAGGCAGCTGATCAATGATTTTCATCATTGATGTTTCTCTCTCTTCCTCTCCCTTCCTTTCTGAAATCAATACAAATATATTAAAAAATAAATAAAAAGCAAACATTCTTTAGTTTTGTCCACTAAAAAGGTCAGAAACAAAGACCAACCTCATTGCAGTGAGTGTTCCTCAAGCTTGTGGACTTTAAGTATCATTTCCAATGGAAAGAACCAGGGAACCTTGGGGAAATGACTGATTCTTGGTCTGGTACAGGAAATGTACAAAATAAACTTGGCACATCGTGATATACCAGAAAGCACAATAGTTGTCAAAGACATTACCTACTAATGTAGTGTCAATGTGGGCCAACTAAAAGAAGATCCCACTGGCAGCAAGGTGGACAATTTGGCCTCCTTTAAGGATAATGATTGCAAATCAAAACACATCAAATGTTTAAATCTATGCACTTGGGTTAAATTTTTTTAAACTTTCTATTTCTTGATTTGAGAGAAGGGGCAGAGAGAAAGAGAAACATCCATTTTGGCCCAGCCAGTGTGGCTCAGTGGTTGAGCGTTGACCTATGAGCCAGGAGGTCATGGTTCAATTCCTGGTCAGGGCACATGGCCCGGGTTGTGGGCTCGATCCCCAGTGTGGGATGTGCAGGAGGCAGCTGATCAATGATTCTCATTATTGATGTTTCTCTCTCTCTCTCCCTTCCTCTCTGTAATCAATAAACATTTTTAAAAGGTAACATCAATTTTGTTGTTCATTGGTTGCTTCTTCTATGTGCCCTGACCAGGCATTATACCTGCAACCTTGGTGTATCAGACAACAACTGCCAGGGATCAGGTTAATTTTTTTTTTTTTTTTTATAAGAGTGGCTTTGTGTGCTAGGTGTCCTATAGGGCCCATTGGTTAAAGTTTTTTTAAGATAAAATAATGTCAAATAAACATAAAAGTTGCAGAAATAATGCATAGAGCTCCCATAAACCTTTTGCCCAATTGTTAACATTTCAGAGTCTTTTGAGTATCAGGTACACACATGGTATCTTATTAATCCTTAATACTTCAGTGTATTTTTCTTTTTTTTTTTAAATATATTTTATTGCTTTTTTACAGAGAGGAAGGGAGAGAGATAGTTAGAAACATCGATGAGAGCGAAACATCGATCAGCTGCCTCTTGCACACCCCCTACTGGGGATGTGCCCGCAACCAAGGTGCATGCCCTTGACCAGAATCGAACCTGGGACCTTTCAGTCCGCAGGCTGATGCTCTATCCACTGAGCCAAACCGGTTTCAGCTTCAGTGTATTTTTCTTAAGTAGAAGTACACTCTTCCACATAATCTCAGTGCAACCTCAAAAATCAGGAAATTAATATTGATCCGATATTACCATGTCATTCCTAAATATTTATAGTTTCAGTCAAGTCCTTTTAAGTTCCAGAATCCATCCCAGGATTAAATATTATATTTTGTCATCTAATTCAATCTCCTTCAGTCTAGAACAATTCTTCAATCTTTCCTTGTCTTTTATGACCTTGATACTTTGGAAGATTATAGGCTAGTTATTTTTAGAAAGCCCCTCAACTGATGTTTGTGTAGTATTTCCTTGTGATTTATGCATTTGGGACAGGAACCACAGAAGTGATGGTGTTCTCAGTGCATACATATATCAGGAGGCATAGAATGTTGATTTCTTCCATCACTGATTATGCTAACCTTTTTAAAATCGTCTGCTAGGTTTCTCCAGCATGATTTATGATGTTGTACTTGTTAATAAGTGAGTTATAGGAAAATACTTTGCAACTAATTATCCTGTTACTCAATAAACCTTCACCCACCAGATATAATGTTCATTGATGAGCCAATTTTTGTTAGTTTCAACAAGAATTCTAGAGGAGGATGGCTACTGGCATTGGTTTGGTCAAATGATGATAGGGTCAATGACTGAGATCCTCTTGGCCTTTTTCTCATGGTAGCAAGATAGCTGCTATGGGGTGTAATTATACTGACTGAAGTTGGATGGTGGCAATATAAGGGTTCTTTTGACATAAGAAAAGCTCAGCCCTGGCCAGTTTGGCTCAGTGGATAGAGCGTCGGCCTGTGGATTCTGGTCAAGGGCACATGCCTGGATTGCGGGCTCGATCCCCAGTGTGGGGCATGCAGGAGGCAGCCGATCAATGATTCTCTCTTATCATTGATGTTTCTCTCTCTCCCTCTCCCTCCCCCTTCCTCTCTGAAATCAATAAAAATATATATATTTTTAAAAAAGCTCAAACTTGTAGAGAATTTTTATGAATTTATTTGAGCCAAAACTGATGCCAGGGAGTAAGATCTAAAATGCTCTGCCAAAATAATAACAACAACAACAACAACAACAAATAAAATGCTCTGCAAAGTAACAATTGGTAGTTTCCTTTACGCATTCAAAATTAAAGAAGGAACACAAGGAAGATTATATGAAAGTGTGAGAAAGCAAGGTAGAGATTGGATTACAGAATAGTTAAGATTGTGCTCCCTTGAGGATGGTTATACTTTAGAGGATGGGTCTGAAAGAGTGGTCCACATTAAAAAGGTTTTAAAAAGAGGCATTTCAAAGGTTAATCTAGATGCACAGAAATAAACCCTTTACTAAAAAGTGATATGCCAGGGATGTGACTACCCACCATGACCTGCCCAGTTAGGAATTATGATCAGAATACCCTGTAAGGTTACTTTTCATAGAATTCCTTTTTTAAAATTTATTTTTAAATATATTTTTATTGATTTCTGAGAGAGGAAGAGGGAGAGAAAGATAGAAACATTGATGAAAAACATCAATCGGCTGCCTCCTGCATGCCTCCACTGGGGATCAAGCCCAAAACTGGGACATGTGCCCTGATCAGGAATCGAACTGTGATCTCCTGGGCGACACTGGCTGGGACATAATAAAATTTTGTTGTTAATCATCCCGTGAGGATATTTTCCCATTGATGTTTTTTTTTTTTTTTGTAGAGTGGGAAGGGGAGAGACAGAGAGAATCCTCAATGTGAGACACATCAATTGGTTGCCTCCTGCACACACCCCAAGTAGGGCCAGGAAATCAAGCCTGCAACCAAAGTACGTGTCCTTGACTGAAATCGAGCCCTGGACCCTTCAGTCTGCAGACCAATGTTCTATCCACTGAGCCAAACCAGCTAGGGCCATAATAAAATAAAACAAAAAATTATTTTTAATTTTGGTATACTTCTTGCCAGTCTTTTATCTGGGCATTTTCTTCAATTGTTAGGGCTTTCTGGCACATAGTAAGCACTCAATAAACATTTGGAGAAACCTGCTAGCTAAGTGGTTACTATATAGCTCTGGTGTGGAAACTTACTTATTAACTGTGGGACCCTGGGAGGGTCACTTTTTTGAAAATATCCATTTATTTATTTTTCCCATCAATGACTTCTGTTCCGTCTATAAATTGAGGCTGATAAATTATGCCCACCTCCTGAATCACATGGTAATTCTGTATTTAATTTTTTGAGGAACTGTTATGACATAAAATTTATTTTTTTGTGGAACTATATTCTTTTATTGCATAATTTATTTAGATTAACAGTTACTCAAAAATATTAAACACAGAATTACCATATGATCCAGCAATTCCACCCAAAAGAATTGAAAGCAGGGATTCAAACAGGTATTTGCACGCCATTCCTAGCAGCGTGATTCCCAGTAGCAAAAGGTGGAAACAACCCAAGTGCCCATCGACAGATGAAGGATAAACACAATGTGGTCCATCCATACAATGGAATACTATTCAGCCTAAAAAGGAAGGCCATCTGGACACCTGCTACAACATGGATAAACCCTGAGGACAAATACTGTAGTATTCCACTTTTATGAGGTGCCTAGAGTCAAATTTGTGGGCAAAAAAAGGGGGGGGGGGGTTCCTATCAAAAGTGACCTCGCTGGGTGGTCTGATCATAAGTTGCTAACTGGGTCTTGGCTGGTGTTGCTAAGTGATTAGAGTGTTGGCCCGCTAACCAAAGGGTCCAGAGTTTGATTATGTCAAGGGCACTTACCTGGGTTGCAGGTTCAATCCCCGCCCAGGTCAGGGCACTTGCTGTGGGAGGCAAACAATTGATGTGTCTTTCTTACATCAATGTTTTTTTTTCTCTCTCTCTCACCTCCTCTCCCCTTCCCTTGCACTCTTAAAAAAAAAAAAAAATCAATGAAGCCCTGGCTGGTTTGGCTCAGTGGATAGAGTGTTGGCCTGAGAACTGGAGGGTCCTGGGTTCGATTCCAGTCAAGGGCACATGCTTGGGTTGGGGGCTCAATCCCCAGTAGGGGGCGTGCAGGAGGCAGCCGATCAATGATTCTCTCTCATCATTGATGTTTCTATCTCTAGCTCCCTCTCCTTTTCTCTCTGAAATCAATAAAAATGTGTATTTTTTAAAATCAATGGAAAAATAATTCTTGGGTATTAACAAAAAACTAACTAAATTGCTAACTGGGCAGTTCATAGTGGGTAGTCACACCTGACATAACTTCTTTACTAAATAGCTTATCTTTGCCTTCAGCAAGACCTGTTCATTGATCCTGTTAACACATCTTTGAAATGCTCTTTTAGATCCCTCCTTCTAAAGCATAGGAGAGCACATGATCTTAACTATCCTGTAATTTGATCACCATCTTGCCCTCTCACTTTCATATAACCTTCCTCCTTAATCTCAAATGCATAAAAGAAATTGCAAATTGTTATTCTCCAAAGCATTTTTCTCAGACTGTTGAAATTTTGCTTCCAGGTGTATCCTCTAATAATTTATCCTCAAATAAATGTTTTAAAATTGATTTTCGAGAGAGGAAGGAGAGAGAGAGAGGGAGAGGGAGAGAGTGACATCAACGTGAGAGAAACATGGACCAGTTGCCTCCCAAAAGCACCCTGACCAGGACAGAACCTGGGTATGTAACCTTGATCGAGAACCGAACCCACCACCTTTTGGTGTACAGAACAATGCTCCAACTAACTGAGCCACACCTGTCAGGGTTATCCCCAAATACATTCTAATAAAAATTCTCTACATGTTTGGACATTCTTAGGTTAACAAATTCATAGAGACTGAAAATAGAATGGTGAGTGCCAGGGGATGGGGGAGGGAGGTGGGTGATTAATGTTTAATGGGGACAGAGTTTCATTTTGGGAAGATGAGAAAGATCTGGAGATTGATGGTGGTGATGGTAGTACAATAAATGTGAGTGTACCACATTAATGCCACTAAACTGTACTGTTAAAAATGGTTGAGATGGCCTTGGCCAGGTAGCTCAGTTTGTTAGAGCATTGTCCCAATAAGCCAAGGTTGTGGGTTTGATTTCCAGTCAGGGCACATACAAAACTCAACCAATGAATGCATAAATAAGTGGAAAACAAATCGATCTTTCTCCTTCTCTCCCTTCCTCTCTCTAAAAATCAAGTAAAACATTTTTTTAATGTTTATTTTACCATAAAAAACAAAACAAAAAACTGAAGATCAGTGCCTAGCACAAAGCCAGCACACTGTGCTTATTAAATTACTGAAATTAGAGTAACTGAAATAGTATAACTGGACTATCACCCTCCAAGGGGACAGAGTCACATCAGTCTAAATACTGGCATGTGCCCAGGTACAGTCAATCTGGGGCTTCACGAAGATTTGATCTTTGACTGCTTGAAACCCTTTCGCGTGCCTGAGTGCTTCACTGGTCCTCCTGAAGCTCCCATTCACCCTCTGCCTCTCCATAGCACACCCTACCCAAACCTAGGGGACCAGGGATCCATGTAAATGGGCCCTGGATTGTGCACCCCACCAGATCCCCACACCAGGGTGCTCCTCAGCCTGGAGCATGGGCTCTGGCTCACCCAACTCCTGTGAGAACAGTGCCTATGACTCAAGAGCTTTTTTGGAGGGATGTCTGGGCAGGGCAGCAGAGCCTGGAGTTCCCCTCTGGTGGCTCTCCTAGGGGTCAAGGGCACAAGGGGTTCAGCCAGAGGCTGGAGCTTCTAGAATAGCTAGCAGCACTCAGGTGAGAGGGAACACCCATTGGGTCATGTGATCAGTGCACGGACAGGACTGGGCACACCTCCTCCCCTTCCACTTTGGGAACCTGCCCTCAGGCCAGTCCTGCCCCTGTGGACAAGCATCCCATTCAGCCCTCCTCAGAGGTCAGTCTGAGATGGGACTGGTACTGCCAACATGTGGGCCAGCCCCTCTTACTAGTCCTTGCTGGGACTTGGGGAAGTGGTGGCCAGGTGGGGAATAGATGGAAGCAATGAGCAGTCCAACTCCCAGAGCTGGGAGCTGAAAGCAGTGGACACAGCCCACCTCCTCCTGGAGGGCCACACTCAAGTCCTAGAGTTGGTGGTCCTTGCAGCAAGGAGTTTAAAGTCAACCCCTCACCCAGCCTTCCCTCCCACCCTTACCCGCCCCCCCAGGGCCTCCGTGGTCAGCTCAGGAGGCCTCTGCATGGTCCTGAGCAGGGGTTCAGGCCTGGTGTTCTAGCTCCCTGTGAGGCTGAGCCCGGTGGTGCAGCCCAGTGAAGGATGTGTGCAGCAAGGGGCCTGGCTCAGGGGTGGCCACCTGGAGGAGAGAAAGAAGACAAAAGTGCAGCGGCAGGTTTCTGTCCAGGAAGTCGGGTTACACATTTTAGTAACGGGACAGAGAAATGAGGCATCGGGGCAACAGGGGCCACAGGGAGAATAAGAGATCTGAGAGCTGGGGTTTGGCGTCAATCTTACAAAGTGTATAAAGAATCTGTTTCTCTACAATAACAAAAAAAACAAAGGCTACAAGAGCGGTTGTATATACAAAACACTGAGATATTGCTTCACTTGCAAACAGTTCCTGACCAGACAGGGAGACAAGACAGAGAGAAGGGCACAAGGAAGGGTGGGGAGTGCGCTGCGTGCAGAAAGGGGGGGAGGTCTTCTCCCAGCATATATCTACAGGCAGGAGCTGGATTCACGCACGCACAGGAGAGGCCGAGGTCAAAGGCATGTGCCGGTGCTGGCTGTTATGTGAGTGGTAGGGTGCCAGGAGCTTCTGTCTGCCTGACCCAGTCCCCTGGTCACTTGTTCTTCAGGCTTCAGCCCAGAGGGGGGTTCTGGGTGGGGACCAGGGCTAGCTGGGACAACTGGCCAGAGAGGAAGGGAGGTAATTGCTCCCTGGAGTCTGCTGTGGAAAATTGAAGCCTGCTTGGTGTGCCCATCCTCTTGCCTCTGGCTGGCCTGGTCCATCCTGCCACCCTCCCCACCTCACCCCACCCAGAGGCCCACTGGGACCCAAGAAGAATAGGTGCAGCAGCAAGGTTTCAAGCTTCCCTGGGGCGGGGGAGAAGGACAGATGGTGCAGCTGGACTCCTGTTCTTCCTAAGCCCCAGCTGACTGTGCAGAGCTCAGTGGAGGGGTAGGAGCCAGTCGCAGAGGGACAGAGAGGGTTGGGTCAGAGAAGACATCATGGTGAGGGGCAGGCGAAGGATGAGGATGTGCACGCACGCATACTTGGACGAGGCACGGGGCAGTCACAGGTTCTGGCAGCACTGCAGCTTGCTCGGTTTCTGTCCATCAGTAGTGGGTGGCACACTGATGTCCACCACGTTGTTACCAGGGGACTCGTCATGGGCTGCGCGGTCTGCAATTTGCTTCTGTGACACGATGCGGTAGATCTCTGCAATGGGGGGATGTGAGGTGAGTGCCGTGCATACTCTTGCCTGTGGTGACTGGCCCCCTGCCGAACTCATCTGGATGTCACCTCCTCCAGGGTGTGCCCCTAAGGTTGTGCCCCTCCCAAAGGCCCCCACTGTGGCCTACCTGCACCTCTGACATAGGATTCTCTCCTGTGTACTCAGCAAGGGTAGAACCCACATCTGGTCACAGAGATACCCTCCCCAGCCCAGGCCTCTTCTTCGTAAAGATCAGAGACCCCCTTCTCCTCAGAATAAACTTCCAGAAAACCAGGAGCTCTGGGCCTGAGGCCATCTGCAGTCCCCTCTGGCTGTTCCCTGGTGGAGCCGTGGGTTTACCCATGGAGCTGGGTGCCAAATGCCAGTACGGGTGGGATCCAGCCTGACTTCACGGAGCTTGCCATGTCTGTCCTCCTGTCCAGACTGACCAGCAGGTTTAAGAAATGAAGGGTCAGGGGCTGCATTCTGAAGCATGCAACCAGTGTAGCTGGTGCCCTTCCCACACCACCGTTGGTGGGCCTGCTGGGGGTTCCTGTGGCCCCCACCAGACCCTGGGATAACCTGTGAGAATGTTCTTGAAAGCTTCCTCTACGTTGGTGGAGTCCAAGGCTGAGGTCTCAATGAAGGACAAGTTGTTCTTCTCTGGAACAGAGAGAATATTGCCCAGGTGAGCAGGGGGCTCTCCTGCATCCTCTAGGGGCCCCTGTGTGCCTAACCACTCACCTGGCCCAGGAAATGAAGGGCTGGGGCCAAGAGCGTAGGACTGAGATGCCCACTCCTTGAAGAGGGGAGGATGGCACTGTGGCCATGCTCACAGCCAGGGAAAATGGGAAGGACCTGGAGGGGGCTGCTGTCTTTCCAGAAATTTCACGGATGCCTTAATCCAAGTCCCGCTCTCAGGAGCTGGCCCCTGTGGGAGGGCCGTGACCCTAAGTGAAACCCTTCACCAACTGGTAGGTGCTCACCTGCGAAGGCTCGGGCCTCATCAGTGGGCACAGCCCGCAGGTGGCGCAGGTCGCTCTTGTTGCCCACCAGCATGATGACGATGTTACTGTCAGCATGGTCCCTCAGCTCCTTCAGCCAGCGTTCCACATTCTCGTATGTCAGGTGCTTGGCGATGTCATACACCAGCAGTGCACCTACTGCACCTCGGTAGTACCTGTGGGGACAGGGGGCAGGGCCCAGGAATGAGCTGCCTACCAGCGTCCCATGGCGGCCCTCAAAATTCTGTGGTTAGCAGCTCCTGGACCCACACAGAGCCCAGCCGAGGGGCGACCTTCATGGCCTTGCGAGAGGACTCTGTGCCCCAGATTCAACTCAAGACTGTGGGGGCCTATCCTAGCCGGTTTGGCTGTGGATAGAGCGTTGTCCTGTGGACTGAAGGGTCCCAGATTCGATTCCGGTCAAGGACACATGCCCAGGTTGTAGGCTCGTTCCCAGTAGGGGGCACGCAGGAGGCAGCCGATCAATGGTTTTTGCTCATCATTGATATTTCTCTCTCTCTCTCTCTTCCTCTCTGAAATCAATAAAAAATATACATTAAGAACATAAATAAATAAAAAGGCTGTGGAGGCCTGAGGAGGGAGTTAAGGGCCTGAGGTCAGAAGACACCCACAAAAAGGGAGAAGGAAACAGTGCCTATGCAGGAAAAGGCTGCTGTTAGGCAAAAGCTCCAATGCCTGCTGTGGCCTGGCGCACCAAGAAGACTAACGGACACATATGCACCCTAAGGGATTAAAGAGATGAAGAGGTAAGCAGGCTTCAGTGGAAGGCAGTGAGAGGAAAGCATGACCAATGGGGAAATGGCCAAGGCGGCTGGGAGGAGGCAGCTCCATAGGTCCTGATGGCTGGGTGGCCATAGGGAGCTGAGAAAGAGGAAGATTTGGAACATAGCCAGGCAGGGCAGGCCAAGCAGGCAGGGCTGAGGGGTGGGCAGAGTGGAATGGCCCACTCCAGGGGTCAGAGGAGCCATTAGACATGCCCACATGAGGTCACAGAGTGGTCAAGAGTGGGCACTGGTCTTCCCGAGGGTCCCACAGCTCCCGGGGGGCATCTCATCCCTCCACCCTGGGCCAACTGCTCTCAGGGTTGTGCTCTCCCCTTCTCCTCCTGCCCAACTCCTACCCCTCCTTCAGAGCCCACTAGCCCTATGTCCAAGACCTACATTTCCCCATCCCTGCCACTCACGCGGAGGTGATGGCACGGTAGCGTTCCTGACCAGCGGTGTCCCAGATCTGCGCCTTGATGGTCTTGCCGTCCACCTGGATGCTGCGGGTGGCGAACTCCACACCAATGGTGCTCTTGCTCTCCAGGTTGAATTCGTTGCGGGTGAAGCGGGACAGCAGGTTGCTCTTCCCCACACCCGAGTCCCCGATGAGCACCACTGTAAGGGTGGGGAGGGATATAGGTGCGGCTCCACGGGGAAGAGCAGGGGAGCCCACCAAGCAAAGACCCACACGCCACCCACGTCCACCTGCAGAGCCTTCACAGCAGTGCCCCAGGTTCTTCGGAAATGTGACAGCTAACAGCAGGGTGGAGTCAGAGCTGTCTAGGCCCCTTGCCCAAGGACCACATTTCTTGGTGCAGAAGCAAACAGTGGCTCCAGGTTTCCAGAAACACAGCCACTGCAGACAGCACAATACCCTTGCCTATGTCTGGTCCTTCAGAGCAGGGCTGCCCCAGCTAAGGCATAGGGACCCATGCATCCAGGCAGGCAGGTGACTTGAGGATCCATCAGCCCCCAAACTTTCACTGCAGCCAAGTAAGCTCTGGGGTGGGTGACCTTGGGCAAGTCACTTAACCTCTCTGGACTACCTTTTCCACAGGTGTGAAAAGAAAGACAGGGACAAGAGCCAGTTCAGGGAAGGGGACACAGGAGCTTGCAGGATCAGAACTCAGCCAGCATCCAGCCAGCTAAGTGGGAAAGCAATTATTATTATTGTTCCACTACGTCCCTACCGACAAGAATCTGGCTCCAGAGTTTTAAGTCACAGGAAATGAGAAGCCTCATGTCCCATGCCCACCCTGTTGCTTCTTCATGGAAAGTGGCTGCAAGCAAACCAACATTCAGCCCAATACAGCCAACTTGCCCATTCAAAAGAGAAATGTGCCCTCTGCATGGAATTAAGAGGGAATAGAGCCTGCTAACCCTCCCATCAGCCAATCCCCAGGGTTGGACTGCCCTGCAGGGACATCCAGGACAAGAGCCCTCCAGAGCAGGGCAAAGCAGTCCTGGTGGGTCTTTCCCATTAGGAGTGGGGCCACTCGAGATGATCCAGGAAGGTCCTAGGCCTGGGAAGGCTGGCCTCAGCCCCAGGGCACACTGGAGGGGCATTGTGTCTGTGTGTGAACACATGCCTGGGTGTATATGCAGCACAGAAGGAAAAACACACACAGAGATCAGACACCCCAGCTGGAAACCACATGGACCCCCAAGTATGGGCCTTGGGCTCTGGCATCTGAGTGTGGATCTGCCCAGGGGAGAGCTGTCAGCACTGCAGGCTTGGTCATCCTCGGCCCGATGAAAAATTTCTCCTCGATGAAAAATGTTATGTGTGCATGTCCAGATTCCCCCAACTTCTTACCACCGTCTCTGCCCCAACCCTAGGTAATCGAGGCAGCCTCCTTCTTTCCCTGGGTGGCAGTCCCAGCCTCCCCTCTAGTGTCCCTGAGTTCACTCTCATTTCCAACCAACAGGCTGTTCTCCCGAGGCAGCCACCAGGGGGTACTTGTGAGCACCTGAGTCAGGTCCTGCTCCTCTTCTGCCCACAGACCTCCAGGGCTCCCAACCGCCCTTGGGGTAAAAGCCTAAGTCCTCCCTAGGACCCACAAGGCCCTGCATGACCTGTCCCTGTCCCCTCCCTGCCCTTACCTCCTCTCTCTCCCCTGCTTGCTGACTCTGCCCCTGCCACACGGGCCTCCTCGCTAGGACTCAGAAATGTGCAAGTGCACACTGCCTTTTGCCTGGAATGTTCTTCCCCAGGTACCCACCTGATTCCCACTCTCATCTCCTCCATGTGGTGCCTCAGATGGCACTCGATCAAGGTGGCCTTCCCTGCAGTCCTCTTAAAACCCCTCTCCTCCAAAACTCACCACTCCCACACCCTGCCTTTCCTCCATAGCTCTTACCACCTTCCCACACTTGCCAGGTTTCACTTATTTGTTTTTCGTCAGTCTTCTTCAAGGGTATGATATCAGATGGTCTCATTCCCTGCTGTATCCCCAGGCCCTGGCACAGAACCTCACACATAGGACAGAGTGAACAAACAAATGATAAAGTGGCTGCAAGAATAGGACAAGGGCCACCAGCCACTGCCCATATAAATGTTGGAAAGGCCAGGATGCCCGGGCACTCCCTGGCACAGGTGCCCGCTGCAGAGAGATGGCCAGCAGGGCAGTGGCTGGGTTGGCTCTGGGTACATTGTGGGAATGAGAACGGCACTGTCAAAGGCACAAGCGATCTATTTTCTTGGGGGAAATAAAGGGCCCTTGTGGACACGACCCCTAGCATTTCCACAGAAGGTGGTGGCAATGCTGGCCAGGAAATGGCCTCCCCAGACACGCCACTTGGCTGGAAGGGCAGGCAAGCCTAGTTGGCAAAAACAAAGAACTGGCACCTCTTGAAGGCCTGGGTCCTCTGGCCTGCACCACCAGGGCCCACACTCAGATGCTCAGGCAAACTGAGTGGCCACTTGGGTGGGGAGCGCACTCCCCTACTTCAGGCAGAGCAGAGTCCCATCTCTCCTCCAGGAAGCAGACCCTGATTATCCCAGGCTCCAGCGACCAGCACTTGGGGGCAATCTTACCACAGCTAGTCCCCTGGAAATTAGAGAACCAAGAAGAGGTGTTTGAAGCTGGGGCACAGCAGGGCCACCATATGCAATGGGAGAAGATGGTGTGCTTGGTTCTGGGACCAGTGGGCCTGGCGGAGTCCTGTACAGGTGGCAGAGCCAGGAGGCTGCCTTGGGAGCACTTGGCAGAGAGAGGTGAACACTGGGGCTGGCAGTCATTCTCTCCTTGCCCCCTTTCCCAAAAGTACTTATAGATGGGGCAGGGGTGTAAACAACCCAGAGGACAGGGCTCTGGGCCACCATGGAAGCTTCCCACATTAACCACGTCCTATGGGCCAGGTAAGCGGCTCTAGAAAGGCCTTGGTGGCCCTTGGGGACACCACTGCTCCCACTATAGACACCACAGCCTGGTCGATCACAGCAGAAACCAGGGGAGCCTTAAAGGACTGATGGGCTGGGAAAATGACCCACAGTTGACAGGATAAATGTGAGAATCTATAATTAGGTACAAATAAACAACCTCGCTCCTGGGGAAAGGGGAATGTGCAGCAAAGAAAAGAAACACCACGTGGGGAAAACACCCAGGAGGATCTGCTGGCCTTGGGGTGGAGGTCAGGAGAGCCAACATCTGATATGGCTGCCAACACAAACAAGACTGGTGGGAGGGCTGGACAGGCGGCAACCAGTGTCCCAAAGTGAGAGGTTGGCCCCTTTGTGCCCAGGACAGGGCCAGGGGAAGGTGACAGAAGCCTGAAGAAGGTTGGGCACAGGGTGGGGGGTGGGGTGGGAGGATGACTGTCCCCTTTTCTGCTAAAGGGTGGCCTTTACCAGGTGGCAGGGTCAGGGAGAAAGCTGGCCCTGGTCAACCCTTCTGATGCAGTCATGTCTTGGATGCCTCTCTAATGTCCAGGCCTGACCCTTTGCAGGCCACGGGGTCTCAGGAGGGGCTGGAACGGGAGGGTGTGCAGCATATTTATGTATCTGTCTACCCGCCATATTTATGTTATGTGGGGGTTGTGGCATGCCTGCTGGCTTCCCTCCTCCCTTCTTTATTTGCCAGAGCCAAATAGACTTTCCTTTTCCCATTTAAAAGAATGAAAACCTGAGTAAATTTAAAGACAAACATTAAAGGACAAAGGTGTGTGTGGTGGTGTGTGGGGGGGGAGGGTCCTCCAACAAGATTTAAGTATGAAGGGGAGGTCTCATTGACCAAAGTTTCGAGAGCCCTGACCTTGTGGACTCAGAAAAGGAGGTCAGTGGGGGAGGGAAGCAGGGCAGGCGGGCACATCCCCCCAATGCCAGGTGCCACAGAAGTGGAATTAGTTTCCAGGAAGTGGACTAGACACAGCTGCTTCATTGCCCCTGACCCAGTAACTGAACTTCTGGGAATACACTTCAAGGAAATAACCCAAAGGCAAAAGATGATTTGTGCAAACACTTGGAACTGGATTACTTATATCAGCAAACAATTGAAAATAACAAGCAAATGACCACAGAAACATAGAGGGGGTGACAGGGGGAATGCCCCCTGCCCTGGCAATGCCAGGGCCAGGTGTGTGCCTCACCTTGATCCAGGAGCAGCCACCTAAGGGCATACTGGGTAGCAGTATTGGAGTCCAGACCACCTGTCATCAGTCCCCAAAACCCTGACAGAACTTCCCCTGCCTCTAAGGTGAGACCAACCACAAGGCTTAGTCTGCACCAGGGCTTGGCCTGATGCCTGCTGACCACACAGCCTCAACTGCCAGTGTCATATCAGCCTGCAGGCACCTCCCGGAGCCCATGGTGCTGTGTGAAGACTCTGGGGCTCTGCAATGGGCACTCTCTCACCCAGGAGGGAGTGCTCCACCCACTCTCCACACCTCCAAAGTTCTCAGGTTGCGTGCCCCAAGATGCTGGATGGTCACCCAATAAGGAAAGATTCCAACAGCTAGTATGGCAGGCAGACCCTCACACAGCAGGCAGCAGAGCAAATGTACCCCATGTGGACCTGGCCAGTTTGGCTCAGTGGTTATAGTATCGGCTTGTGGACCGAAGGGCTGTGGGTTCAATTCCCATCAAGGGCACATACCTCAGTTGCAGGTTTTATCCCTGGCCCTGGCAACCAATCAATGTGTCTCTCTCACTTCGATGTTTCTCTCTGTGTGTCTCTCTCTATCTCTCTCTCTCTTTCTCCCCCCACCCTTCCTCCCTACCCTCCACTCTCTCTCTCTAAAAAAAACAAATAAATAAAAGCAATGGGAAAAATATCCTCAGGTGAGGATTTTTTTTTAAAAGTACCCTGTGTGGGCCCAGGAGTTAGCTCTCAAGGGCAGCCACTATCAGCCAGCACGGACAGCAGAAGGCCTGACCAAAGTCCAGGTTGGCGCAGAAGGCACTATAAAGCCAGTGACCCCTAAACCAGCTGAGCTGAGAAATGAAGGACTCTAGCAACATGTAGCACGTCTCTTCAGCTTGGGGCAGGGTGAAGGAGTTTCCCCACTGGCTGCAGGCCAGCTATGGCTGCCTGACCTACATAGGCCATACTTGAGGCTCACAAAGCCCTCTGTCCCTCCGGCTGGGAAAATCCTCCAGCAGGTTGGCCTGGACCCAAGCCATCATCGTGCTGTGTTGAAGGAGGCTGTCTGATACCTTAGTCCCAGATCCTGGCCATAAGCTCCCCCAAATACACTCCCTAAGTGGTAAAGCCAACAAATGGCCTGGTTTCAAATTCTGCTCTAACACTTATTCACTATGTCCTTGTCTCCAGGGCCATAAAAAAAGAGGCTGGATAATACTGACCTCACAGGGTTGTGGTGAGGATTTCAATGAATTCTTGTGTGTAAAGAGCTTAGCAAAGTGCAGGTTCTTGGGTAGTGCTATTAAGAGTTCTACGTGTGTGCTTGCTTCCGCAGCACATATACTAAAATTGGAATGATAGAGATTAGCAAGGCCCCTTCGAAAGGATGACACGCAAATTCATGAAGGCTTATGAACCAGATAAAATTATAGTTGGGAATTTTTTGTGCATCATCCACTATTATGTGTAATCATTAAACGATTTATATATCCTCTTGAAAAAAAAAGAGTCCTAAGAGTTAAGAGATAACTGTTGCTGTTAACCACCAGGATTGGGTCCAACACACACAGTCCCCACACTCCCATGCCAGGCACCCCTCCACGCAATCTGGTGTCCCCCCAACACACATCTCAACGCGCAGAGTCCACGCCTCCCTTCTCGGCCACGCCCCTAAAGGTGCTCACACCAAATCTAACCACGCCCACCCTGTGAAGAGCACCGCCCCCACCCGTCCGCCCTCGTCTTGGACACGCCCACCACACCCTAGCCCCGCCTCCAATGGTCCCACCCCCACCCCTACTGGAGCTTTCCACCCAGACCGGCGCTCAAAAGATGGGGCGGTCCCGTTCCCTCCCGAGGCCTCGCCTCCAACGGCCTCTCCCACCGCCGGGGGCCCCACCTCCTCTGGGCTCCAGCCCTGCCTGGGCGCATCCAAGGAACCTCGGGCCCTCAGGTCTGCCGAGTCTGCAGGGTCGCATACGCCGGCCCAAAGCTGTCGAGACCAGCCTGCCCCGGCCTTCTCGACTGCCTGTCCCGCCGGACCCCAAGTCCTGGGCTCCGACCTGGGCCCAGCGGCCTGGACGGAACTTCGGCCCGTTTGTCGGCCGCCGGCACCTCGTCCATTTGTGCCCCACCGGCCATACCTTTGAATAGGTAGTCGTACTCGTCGTCCCGGGTCCCCATTGTCCTGGCGCTTCCGGCGGGATCCGCGGCTCCGCAGCCCCACCACAAACACCCGACGGGCGGGGCCGGCGCCGCGCAGAGCGGCGGCAGGATAGTCAATCAGCGCCGGGTGGCGTAGCGACGGGCACCCAGAGCAGCCAATCAGAGGCGGAAGCAGAGCCCCCGAGGTGGGCGCCGCCTGGGATCCACCTTCCTCGCCTCCGGTCGGCTGTAGAAAGGCGGAAGGAATGCGGACCTTTCTGAAGTGACAGCAGCGTCAACCTCTCAGAGACTGGACCGGGAAGGCGGGGCGGAAGGCTGGTATAATTAAACGGATTGACGGAGCGAGCAGCCAATGAGAGGCTTCATACAGACCGAGCCTGACCAACAGCGGAACTCTCCGGGAAGGAAAGTGGGGCTACGCCCAGGTAATGTTACGCTATCTAACGTCCGGATGACATCATAGGTCACTGTGTGGGCCCACCGGCTCCGCCCCCATTAATGACCGTTTCCCGAGGCCTCTGCGCGAGGTCTTTTTCACTTTGAGGTCCCTTCTCCTCTCTCGGTGCAGTTTTCATTCCTTACATTGGCGACTCATAACGTTAACCCTCTGCCTCAGTTTCCCTCTTCTGTATAACAGGAAAGAAACCCACCTCATGGAAACTTTTGACGATATCTAGATCTTTTCCCTAAACATGTACTAAATCAACCACCCACTTTCTGTCATTAAGGTGTTTTTAAATATATATTTTATTGATTTTTTTACGGAGAGAAAGGGAGAGGGATAGAGAGCTTGAAACATCGATGAAAGAGAAATATCGATCAGCTGCCTCCTGCACACCCACTACTAGGGATGTACCCGCAACCAAGATATATGCTCTTGACCAGAATTGAACCTGAGACCCTTCAGTCTGCAGGCCGATGCTCTATTCCACTGAGCCAAACCGGTTAGGGCTAAGGTATTTTTTTAAATTGTTGACATTATAGATGTCACCCATTCTCCCCCTCCACCCAGACCCTGACCTCCTCTCCCTCTGGCTGTATCCACATTGTGTCTGTGTCCATGGGAATTCATATATGTTCTTTGTCTATTCTCTTATTTCCCCCAACGCCCCCCCCCCCCCCTCTCTAATACCTGTTAGTCTGAACCATCCTATATAATAAACTTTAAAAAATATATATTTCTTTATTGATTTCAGAGAGGAAGGGAGAAGGAGAGAGAGATAGAAACATCAATGATGAGAAGGAATCATTGATTGGCTGCCTCCTGCACGCCCCCCACTGGGGATCGAGCCCGAAACCCAGGCATGTACCCTTGGCTGGAATCAGGCTGATGCTCTATCCACTGAGCCAAGCCGGCTAGGCTTTTTTTTTTTTTTTTTTAAATCTATATAATAATCTTATCATTCTATATAATCCTATCCTATATAATAAAAGGCTAATATGCAAATAGACCAAATGCTGGAACAACCAAACAACTGAACAACTGATTGCTATGACGTGCGCTGACCACCATGGCGGGTGTTGGCTGCTGCGAGATGGTGGAGCAGGTGAGCAGGGACGCCAGACCAAGGCAGGGCGTGGGTTGCTGTCATCAGGGTGAGCCTCTGGAGGTTACTGAAAATTCTTTGCTCCCACGTGCCATGGTCCCAATCACTCAGCGGCGGCTCCTGGCCCTGATGGCCCCTGAGGGTTTCTCCACCTACCCCTGCTCCTAAGGGGCGATCGGGACAGCAGCAGCACTGGCCCTACTTGCACCCACTGCCAGCACCAGCCCCAATCGCTCAGGTGCAAGCAGGGCAAGTGCCGCGGGTGTATGGGAGTGACGGTGGTGGGAGCAGGGCTGCCAACAGACAGGAAAATGGAAGCGCAGTGGGAGGGGCCTGGCAGGGGCACGAAGGATGGGCTGAGACCCACCCCTATGCATACCGCAGCCTCGCAGCCCACAGTTCCTTTCAAGATGCATGAATTTGTGCACCAAGCCCCTAGTATATAATCCTAATATACAAAAACCCTGGGTCCTAACGACTAGTAACGACTGAGGCTCGACCAACCAGAAGTCACTGGGTTGCCGGAGCAACCCAGTGCTGACTGCTTCTGCTGCAAGCATGGTGCCCCAGCACTTACTGCTGAGGGGGCTGCAAATCAGGGCCAGAGAGAGGCCTGAAGGGAGAAGCAGGGACTGATCCATTGCCTCTGTGGCAGCTTTTGATCAGCACTTGCCTCTCTCTTTCTCTCCGAGTCTGGCCAGCAGCCACACCTCCATTTCTCTCCAAGCCTCCACCAGGCCTGCTGATCAGCCCCGCCTTTCTGATCAGGCCTCATTGATAGGCCCAGAGACACCAACTGGCATAGAAACCGACCAATCAGCCCTGACTGGTTTGGCTCAGTGGATAGAGCGTCGGCCTGTGGACTGAAGGGTCCCAGGTTCGATTCCGGTCAAGGGCATGTACCTTGGTTGTGGGCACATCCCCAGTAGGGGGTGTGCAGGAGGCAGCTGATTGATGTTTCTCTCTCATCAATGTTTCTAACTCTCCCTCTCTCTTCCTCTCTGTAAAAAATCAATAAAATATATATATATATATATATATATATATATATATATATATATATATGTTTTTTTAATATATTTTATTGATTTCTTACAGAGAGGAAGGGAGAGGGATAGAGAGCTAGAAACATCGATGAGAGAGAAACATCGACCAGCTGCCTTCTGCACACCCCCTACCGGGGATGTGTCCGCAACCAATGTACATGCCCTTGACCAGAATCGAACCTGGGACCTTTCAGTCCGCAGGCCAACGCTCTATCCACTGAGCCAAACTGGTTTCGGCAATAAAATATATTTTTTAAAAATAAAAGAAACCGACCAATCAGAACCAAATCTGGATGAAGTGTGAGGAACCAATGGCTGCCTAGGAGGCAGAGCTTTTGATGCTGACTGGCATAGAAACTGACCAATCAGAACCAAATCTGGGTCAACTGTGAGGAGCCAATGACTGCCCAGGAGGCAGAGCTTTTAACACTGACTGGCATAGAAACTGACCAATCAGAACCAGAACCAAATCTGGGTCAACTGTGAGGAACCAGTGGCTGCCTAGGAGGCAGAGCTTTTTTTTTTTTTTTTTTTTTTTTTTAAATATATTTTATTGATTTTTCACAGAGAGAAAGGGAGAGGGATAGAGAGCTAGAAACATCGATGAGAGAGATACATCGACCAGCTGCCTCCTGCACAACCCCCACCGGGGATGTGCCCGCAACCAATGTACATGCCCTTGACCGGAATCGAACCTGGGACCTTTCAGTCCACAGACCGACGCTCTATCCACTGAGCCAAACCGGTTTTGGCGGAGGCAGAGCTTTTGACGCTGACTGGCATAGTAACCAACCAATCAGAACCAAATCTGGGTGAAGTGTAAGGAGCCAATGGTTGCCTAGGAGGCGGAGCTTCTAATGCTGACTGGCATAGAAACTGACCAATCAGAACCAAATTGGCCAGCAGAGGAGGGCAGTTCGGGTGAGATCAGGCCAGCAGGGGAGGGCCATTGGGGGCGAGATCAGGCCGGCAGGGGAGGGCAGTTAGGGGTGATCAGGCTGGTAGGCAGAGGCAGTTAGGGGCGATCAGGCAGGCAGGCAGGTGAGCAGTTAGGAGCCAGCGGTCCCAGATTGCGAGAGGGATGTATGACTACTGGTTTAGGTCCAATCCCTGGGATTGGGCCTAAACTGGCAGTCGGACATCCTCCAAGGGGTCCCCAATTGGAGAGGGTGCAGGCTGGGCTGAGGGAACCACCCCCCTCCATGCACGAATTTCATGTACCAGGCCACTAGTAAAAGCATAATATGCAATTCGTTGGATGGGAGAACGACTGGTTGCTATCATGCACACTGACCACCAGGGACAGACACTCATGCAGGACTGCCCCCTGGTGGTCAGTGTGCTCCCACAGGGGGAGCACCACTCAACCAGAAGCCAGGCTCAGGGCTGGCTAGCACAGTGGCCGTAGCGGGAGCCTCTCCCACCTATGCTGCAGGAGGGTAGTAAGGAGTGAGGGGTCCCAGACTGCGAGAGGGCGCAGGCTGGGCTGAGGGACCTTCCCAACCCCCGTGCATGAATCTCGTGCACAGGGCCTCTAGTGTATCCATAACTCTGGTTCTATTTTGTTCATCAGTTTATTCTGTTCATTGGACTCTACGTATAAGTGAGATCGTGCCTTATTTGTCTTTCTCTGACTGGCTTATTTTGCTTAGCATTATAATCTCCAGGTCCATCCATGTTGTCAAACGGTGAGAGTTCCTTCTTATTTACAGCTGCATAGTATTCCATTGTGTAAATGTACCACAGCATTTTTATCCACTCATCTACTGATGGGCACTTGGGCTGTTTCCAGATCTTAGCTATTGTAAATAACACTGCTATGAACATAGGGGTACATGTATTCTTTCTTACTGGTGTTTGGGGATTCTTTTCTTTTTTTAAAAAAAATATTTTTATTGATTTCAAAGAGGGAGAGAGAAACATCAATAACGAGAGAGAAAGAATCATTGCTTGGCTGCCTCCTGCACACCCCCTACGGGGGATCAAGCTCACTACCCGGGAATGTGCCCTTGAGCGGAATCTAACCCAGGACCCTTCAGTCTGCAGGCCCACGCTCTACCCACTGAGCCAAACTGGCTAGGGCCAAATATTTATAATCTTTACTGGACATCAGACTCTGTCCAACATAATCTCTCCTCTCTGTCACTTACCCTATTTTATTACACACACACACACACACACACACACACACTCCTCACCCCAGGATTTCTCACTACCTAACCTTAAAATATGTATTTCTTTCTTGGTCCATTAATCGGTTTAGTTTCTGTCTCAAGTCAATAAAATTACCAGCCTCATGAGGGCAGAGACGTGTCTGTCGCAATCACTGCTGTTCTCAATAAATATTTGGGATATGTGATGGATAATGTAAGCATAGATCTCATGTACTAGTTATAACTATAACTATAATTACTTTTTATATAACTATAATTATTATTATTGCCTCCTGGACGTCATCCCTGCTATGTCCATCAGGCATCCTAGATAATAATTTGGCCTTTTTGCTCCTCCTCCTGTGTCTTCATTCTTCCCACCCCCACTCCATGATCAAAACCAGAGGTCATGTACTTTTCTCTGCTTCTCATCCTTACTCCCCTGGCCCTGCCTCCTTACCCCTCTCTTAATTGCCTTTTTATGTCCCTCCTTCCTCATATATTCTGACTACTTCTCCACTGCCACCACCCTGATTCTTGCCCCATCATCACTCCCTGGACCTCCCAGATCTCCCTGCTCTGCCCACACATGCACATACTGTTCTTCCCACAGCAGTCAGAGGGAGTCTTTTAAAACGAGTCAAATTTTCTTGCTCCCATGTTTAAAAATCGTTTTAGTCCTTTCCTTAGTAAGTATTTACCTAGCACCTACTAAGTGCCAGGCAGCGCTCTAGGTGCTGAGGACACACTATTGAATAAGATAGTCCCCATCCTCATGGAGCTGACAGTTCAGTGGGGACAGGGAGACAAGAAGCAAGTAAACAACGCATACCGTATTTGTCTTTCTCTGGCTGGCTTATTTTGCTCAGTATTATAGTCTCCAGGTCCCTCCATGAGAGGCATGCAATGAGGAAAATAGCCTGGGTTATTGTCAGGAGCAGCAAGAGCTCTGCACAGCACTGCTGCTCTGAGTCCATATATCCTTCTGAATTTGCCTCAGCTAAGCCAAGTATCAGGACAGGTTCCTTCTCAAACCTTGTCCATTGTACTAACTGTTGGGGCCGAGCCCCTTTGCCAGGGTCTGGACCTTGTTGGCTGCCGGGTGGTAGACAGAGAAGCCATGAGAAGTTGTGGGTCTATAAGAATGAGTCTTTATTGCAGAAGCCGTGGCCATATAAGCCATCAGACAAAGCAGTCCTTCACAGCAACCCCATATAGGCAGCCACACACTGGCTGGTAAACACGTATTTTCCCCACACAGTAGTAGCAGTCTCTGTACCCACAGTTATTATCTGAGAGCTGCATGCAGCCCCCTAGACTCACCACCTCACATAGTAACGGCACCTGAGCTCTCTGCCTCAGCAGCTTCTCCAACCTCTCCAGCTATAATCCTCTGTGCCCGCCTCAGCTTCTCCAGCACATGCCTCTGTCCATTACGCTGGCTGGCCTCTGTGGCCTCACACAGTAACTACCTCTGAGCGTCTCTCCCAGCACACTGGCTGGTTAATTACATGAATTATACTCCTTAGACCAGTGGTAGGCAAACTGCAGCTCTGTTGACTAATGAGTTTGCCGATCACTGCCTTAGACAAAGAAGGCCAGTTACCAACAATGACATCGATCAATTTGGCTATAGAAGGGCACAGTGACCGTGAGATTGCTGTACTTGCAGTGAACCTGCACATAGTCCGTGGACCTGTGTATGGTATCTTAGCCTTGAACATTCTGATTACGAGTCCAGGCTCAGCGTGGCCTTGACCATCCAGTGCACTCTAAACAGGGTCCCCACAGTTATGTGATAGTGGAGCTCCTTAATTAGGGAGTCAGGGAAGGTATCCTGAGGCAGGTGGCATTTGCACTGCATCCTCAGGTGAGGGAGGAGATGGTGGATGCAACAGCAAGTGAAAGAACCTGATGAGTCTGAACAGCCAGGACATGGTGGCTGGAAAGTGAGTTCCAGGGGCCAGAGGTGAGATTAGGTGAAAAGGCGAGCCTGGAAGAAAGCCTTAGTCAGCAAGCTCCTGGGCAACTGGCTTGAAACCCAGCACATTCAGGCCAAATCCCCTCCCGACCTTACCCAGTTCACCATCCAGCTTCCTGCTCCATGCTGCAGCCAAATGGGGCTGTGCACTTCCCTCCCAGACCACTAGGCTTTTGCTCTCACAGTGACCTCTTTCTAGAATGCCATCCCACCCCCACCCCCCACCATCTTTGTAGAATTTTTATCTTAATTTGAAAACTGACTCATAGGCCATGTTCACCAAATGAGGCCTTTTCTCCTGTTTTGGTCATGCTCCCTTCTCTGCCCTACACCCAGCATGACTTAATGTGGTGGGCAGTTAGACCTGAGCAGAGCAAGGATGATGGGCCAGGTACAGAAGGTCACTGCAGTGGAAAGCCCCAAGTTCCTAGCAATGGACAAACAATTGCAGGGTGGAACCTCACCCCAGGGTGGCTTTTGGATGTGGTTTGGAACCCCTGACCATTCCTCCCTAGAGATAACATCTAGGCCTCAATTGGATTTCTGCTCCAGGCTCAGATAAGCAACAAAATCAGCCTCAGGACCAGCTGCATTGAATAATGGCCCCCTGCCCTGGTGCTGGCCAGTCAATCAGTGGAGACCACAACCCTGAACGGACACACCTGGAAAACTGATGCATATTCTATTAAGATCTTCCCCTGGGACCTCCCCTAAAATCTCCACCCTTAAAACCCTCAGGTAGAAGGATGCAGAGGCTCTCCCTCCGGGGAGTACCTGGTGCCTTTCCCTTCCCCCTCCGTCTTCCCCTCCTGCCCAGGCACATTACCATTAGCTTCCTCTATAACTTTACCTCTATAACTTCTTTCCTAAGCCCATTTCTTCTAGGAATTACTTCTGTGATTTTTTTCTCTTTTTTTCCTTTTTTAAAAATAATTCTTTATTGTTAAAAGTATTACATATGTCCCCCTTTTTCCTCCATTGACCCCCATCAGGCCACCCCCAACCCCCCTACCTCTGTGATTTTATAAATAAACTTGAGGCCTGGTGCATGAAATTCATGCACTTGGGCGCGGGGGTCCTTCAGCCCTGCCTTATCCCTCTCGCAGTCCAGGAGCCCTTGGGGGATGTCCAACTGCTGCGAAGGTGGGAGAGGCTCTGTGGCTGAGTGGTGCTCCCCCTTTTGATCAGTGCGCACATAGCGACTGGTCGTTCTGCCATTTGGTTGATTTGCATATTAGCCTTTTATTATATACTAGAGGCCCGGTGCATGAAATTCATGCACAGGGGTCCCTCAGCCCAACCTGCACCCTCTACAATCCAGGAGCTCTCAGGGGATGTCCTACTGATGGCTTAGGCCCAATCCCCATGGTTCTCTGCTCTCTGCGGGGCCTGGAGGTTTCCCTGCAGCCATGGAAATGAAGCCCCCATGCCCTGCTGTCTGCTCTCTGCCTGCTGCTGCCATGCGCCATGCAAAGGAAGCCCCAATGCCCTGCAGTGTGTTCTGTCTGCCAGGCCTGGGGGCTTCGAGGACACTGACACACTAAGGAAGCCCCCATGCCCTGTTGTCTGGGCTCTGTCTACGGGGCCTGGGGGTGTTCCCACTGCCACCTTACTGGAAGCCCCCAAGCCCTGCTGTCTGTGCTCTGTCTGCTGGGCCTGGGGGTGTTCCCACCGCCTCTGCTCTAAGGAAGCCACCATGCCCTGCTCTCCCGGCTCTGTTTGCAGGGCCTGGGGCTTCCCTGCTCCCGCGCTAAGGAAGCTGCCATGCCCTGCTCTCCGGGCTCTGTGTGCAGGGCCTGGGGCTTCCCCGCTGCTGCAGTGCTAAGGAAGCCGCCATGCCCTGCTCTCCGGGCTCTGTGTGCAGGGCCTGGGGCTTCTGCTGCAGTGCACCATGCCCTGCTGGGACTCTGTTGCCCGCTCCCCGCTGCCCTAAGGAAGCTGCCATGCCCTGCTCTCCGGGCTCTGTTTGTTGGTCGGACAGGCCAGACACTCCAGCAGCGGGGCTGAGGGGACTTGGTGCCGCCATCTTGTGGCTATGGGGGCCGCCATTTTGTCATGGAATGATAGTTAATTTGCATATTACTCTATTATTAGATAGGATGACTAGAAGCCCGATGCATGAAGATTCATGCTAGAATGGGCTTTCCTTTCCATGGCTGCCAGCACCGCCTTTCCACTCCGGCCCAGCCCCTTTCTGCTCAGGCCACCTCTTTCTGCTCTGGGAGCCGCCTCTTTCCGCTCCGGTCCCACCTTCCCACGCTGCCCAGAGGCCCTGAGAGACCCGGGGTGGGGCAGAACACCTGCGTCGTCGCCACGACGCAAGCGTCCCACCCCTGTCACTCGGCGCCTGTGTATGCAAATTAACTTCCATCTTTGTTGGGTTAATTTGCATATCACTCCTGATTGGCTGGTGGCATAGTAGAGGTACAGTCAATTTACATGTTTGTCTATTATTAGGTAAAATATTCTATTACAGTTTGAGCCTTAGCTCTGAATTCTTTCCTAGCCAAAACCCAAGTACTGAGGTTGCTGAACCCAGGTTTGGCCTGACTCCACAGGTCAGACACCTGATGCTGTTGCCACCTACAACAGTAATAATAGTATTAGTAAGGATGGCTAATGTTTATATTGGGTGCTGTGAGCCAGATACTCACTGTTCTGTGTGTTTTTCATGTAATGCTACATGAAATCCTCACACCATCAGGAGAACAGGAAGGGTGGTATGGGGTGGAAGGGTGGGGTACCAGAACCATCCCCATTTTCCAGATGCAGGAACTGAGACCACAGTCACTTAGGAGATGGATATGCTTAAGCGCTCCAGCTCTGGAGTTAGACAGGTCTAGATTCACATCCTAATTCTTGTTTGGTTCTCAACTATGGTGGTTATTTTTTGTGTTGTTCCTGGGGGTGAAGGGCAGAAAATGTTGTGTTGGAGGAGGTGGTGATAGCAGGAGAAGGGACAGGTTGGGAAGGTGAGCCCTCTTGGAAGAGCTTGAGAATTAAGAGGGAAGAGCTGGCCCGGCTTGCATGGCTCAGTGGTTGAGCATCAACCTATGAACCAGGAGGTCATGGGTTTGATTCCTGGCCAGGGCACATGCCCAGCTGAGGGCTCAATCCCCCATTGGGAGAATGCAGAAGGCAGCTAATCAATGCTTCTCTCTCATCATTGATGTTTCTCTCTCTCTCCCCTTCCCTTCCTCTCTGAAATCAATAAAAATATATTAAAAAAAAAAAAAAGAGTAAAGAGCTGGGGGGACCACCCCTCCACCAACACAGTTGGGATTTCCTACCAGTTCCAGCCACACAGAGTCTCAAGGGAGACTCTCCAAGCCTGCCTGGTACAGGACACCCCAAAACAAGGCGCCTGGAGAGGGCCTGGCCCACAGTGCTAAGGACTTCATGGCCTGTACTCAACCAGGGCCCCAGGGAAGTTACTGTGTCCCCAGAATGTTCTAGGAAGAGGCAGCTGGGACTCAGGGCATAGGCAAAAGGTGTTTTCCTCTAACATGTGTCCTGGAGACAAGAGATCACATTATTCCAGGCCATATTGAAAGGAGTTTAGAAAAAGAACAGGCAGTTAGGGAATAAGGGGGGGGGGGGGGGGGGGGTGTCCCTGGGAGAGGAAGACATACATTCACAGAGGACAGAGGAATGTTACAAGATAAGGGGAAGAGGAAGACCAGGGCACCAGGTGGGCTTTGGACTTTGAAACTCATACACTGCAAAAGAGTGACCAATTAGGAAAGCACTGTGTCATAAAATGGGAAAGGGGTCCAATTAGAAAGGAGCGTAGATAGACAAAGAACTTGCAGCCTTTAAAAAACTTAGACAAAGGGGCTTAGTTGGTTACCCCCTTGGGAGCCCTTCCCTACGTGGGAGTTTGTGTTTGATTACAGTAAATCTCCACACTTCTACTAACAAGCCCTTCTAGTCCACGAATTTTATTCTTCAAACTTCGTAAGACAAGAACCTAAAGGAGAGTCTGCTCACCAAACGCCACGTTACAATACGATCTGGGTGGTAGTTTCAGGTGGTGCATTAAATAACGTGGAACCACACCCTGAGAAAGTCCTATCTTTTTTCTCTTTTCCTTTCTTTCAACCCTTTATTACCTAACAAGGAGAGAGGCTTACTCTCTGTGGCTAATATCTCTTGAACAATTTTCTAACCCTTACCTTTCTAATTTTAAGAGCTGGGGGGACCACCCCTCCACCAACACAGTTGGGACTTAGACTGAGAGTCTGCAGAAGGCAACAGGATCTGGCTAGGGTTTTCTTCCTTACATTTGATTGTGAACATTTTAAACATTTAGAAAAATGGAAAGAATTGTACAGAAAATATCTCTGTACTCACATCCCTACCAGCTGGATCCCACTGTTAGTACAGCATTTTGTTTTATCACATATCTATCTCTCTATCCATCCATCCATCATCTTACTTTTTAAAAAATATATTTTTATTTATTTTAGAGAGGAAGGGAAAGGGAGAGAGAAACATCAATGATGAGAGAGAATCATTGATTGGCTGCCTCCTGCCCGCCCCCCACTGGGGATCAAGCCCGCAACCCGGACATGTCCCCTTGACCAGAATCGAACCCAGGACCCTTCAGTCTGCAGGCCGATGCTCTAACCACTGAGCCAAACCAGCTAGGGCTCTAGCTGGAATTTTAAAGCATTGGCTTTGTTTTATTTTCATTGGCTTTAGTTTTACTAATCTATTTATGGCAGGTGATATTGGCTTTCCATATGTAGTAGAGATATGTGTTTACATTTTTTCTTATCTTTGTTATTTGTTTTGTGTTTACATTTTTAAAAATGGAGTCAAGGCCCTAGCCAGGTAGTTCAATTGATTAGAGCATCATCCTGATACACGAAGGTTGTGGGTTCCCTCTTCAGGGCACAATCAAGAATCACTCAATAGCCCTGGCCGGTGTGGCTCAGTTGGCTGGGCATCGTCCAGTGCACTGAAAGGTGGCTGGATGAGTTCCAGTCAGAGCACATGCCTGGGTTGCAGGCTCAATCTCCAGTTGGGGGCAATCTCCAGGAGGCAGCTGATCAATGTTGCATTCTCACATTGATGTTTTTCTCTCCCTTCCTCTCTAAAAATCTTTTTTTTTTAAAAAATATTTTATTGATTTTTTTACAGAGAGGAAGGGAGAGGGATAGAAAGTTAGAAACATCGATGAGAGAGAAACATCGATCAGCTGCCTCCTGCACACTCCCTACTGGGTATGTGCCCGCAACCAAGGTACATGCCCTTGACCAGAATCGAACCCAGGACCCTTGAGTCCAAGTCCGCAGGCTGACGCTCTATCCACTGAGCCAAACCAGCCAGGGCTCTAAAAATCTTTTAAAAATTTATTTTAAAAATCAACCAATCTATACTAATAAAAGGGTAATATGCTAATTAGACCGGGTTGACCGGACATCTTCCGGTCATCCAGTCCTTCTTCTGGACAAAGCCATGGTGGTGGGGGCCGAGGCAGAGGCAGTTAGGGGCAATCAGGCTGGCAGGGGAGGGCAGTTAGGGGTGATCAGTCCAGCAGGCAGAGGTGGTTAGGGGCAAGCAGGCAGAGGGGTTAGGGGCAATCAGGCAGGCAGGCAGAGGTGGTTAGGGGCAATCAGGCAGGCAGGCAGAGTGGTTAGGGGCAATCAGGCAGGCAGGCAAGTGAGCGGTTAGGAGCCAGCGGTCCCTGATTGCGAGAGGGATGTCTGACTGCCGGTTGGATCAGACCTAAACCAGCAGGGGTCCCGGATTGGAGAGCGTGCAGGCCAGGCTGAGAGACACACCCGCCCCGTGCACAAAGTTCGTGCACCAGGCCTCTAGTAAGTGCATAAATAAGTGGAATAACAAATCAACATTTCTCTCTTCCTTTCTTTATAAAAATGAATCAATCAATAATTTTT
Organism: Ia io; assembly: GCA_025583905.1. NCBI lineage: Eukaryota > Metazoa > Chordata > Mammalia > Chiroptera > Vespertilionidae > Ia > Ia io. Next base: position 101,396,098 of record JAJQQW010000006.1, read on the forward strand.
AAAGATAAACATTTATTTTTAAAAATATCTTTTATTGATTTCAGAGAGAAATGGAAAGGGAGATAGAAACATCAATGACGAGAGAGAATCATTGACGGGTTGCCTCCTGCACGCACCCCCACCCCCACCCCGTTGGGGATTGAGCCCGCAACCTGGGCATGTGCCCTAGACTGGAATCAAACTGAGAACTCCTGGTTATAGGTTGACGCTCAACTACTGAGCCACGCCAGCCAGGCTAAACAATTGTTTAAAAATAAATAAAAATGGAGTCAATATATCCTGATATGCCTGGGAGTGAGCTGCTTTGTTTGTCATTTGGCTTAATTATTAACAGCATACCCCCTTTCACTTTCAAAAAGCGTCTCAGTTTGGACCATCAGTTATAGGTCTGTAATGGGATGGGCTTGGTAGTAGCAGGGACTCTTCTTTCCCTACAGCATCCCAAGCACTTAGCATGTAGCAGGTGCTTGGTCAATACTAGTTGAATTTACATATGCATTTTTAAAAGCCAACTTAAAGGAAAACATACAGATGTGACCAAAAAAATGTGAATTTACCCCAAACACTGAATTAATGTACACATTAGAGCTGTGCTGTCCAAATATGGTGGCCATTGGCCTCTGTGACTGTTGAGTCCTTAAAATATGGTTGGTCCAAATTCAGATGTGCCATAAATGTAAAATACATACCAGATTCCAAATATCTATAATAATAAAAGAATATGCTAATTAGACCGGACAGCTGAACGACCTTCCTGAGGTCCTTCCAGATAACCTTCCGGACGAAGCCGGGGCTGCGAGGGCCAAGGCAAGCCACCGCAGCTGCGAGGGCCAAGCCCCTTGCATGAATTTCATGCATTGGGCCTCTAGTTTAGTACATAAAAGCAATGTCAAGTATTTCATTAATAACTTTTATGTTGATCACATATTGAAATAGTAATACTTTTGATATATTGGATTCAATAAAATATATTTGTAAAATTCATTTCACCTGTTTCTTTTTACTTTTTTAAAAATGTTTTTATCAGTTGGTGGGACACTGTGAGGTTAATGGTGATTCACATGCATAAATATGATCAGGAGGGTGTTCTAACTTTCTCTATTACCTGCTTCCAGAAGGAATGAATGGGGGCTTTGTTTTCTAATTTTGAAAAAAAATAACATACACATCATAAAATAATAAAGGAAGGAAATTAAAATCAGTTGTCAGAGGTGGTAGGAATAATCAGTTTTGTCCTTAACAGGCCAGGGAGTGTTCACCTCCACCTTGAGAACATGTTTACCTGGATTTTGAAACTGTCCACTTTTAACAAACTTAAGGACAAAGAATGAAATATTCTGAAGCTGCTTTTATTTCAAGAATTCTGTGGGCTCCGCCCAGACACCAATGGCATGGGCTTGTCCCACAGCACCCACTTACAACAGCACCGTGAGGGTGTCCTCGTCCCCTGGCCAGTCAACATGACTGAATCTACCATTGAGGGCTGCCTGGTTGCCCCTGAGTGGTCCCCCTTGCATCTCCCATTCCTTGGGTAGGCAAGGAGCAGGCCTCAATGCCTGTTGGTCCCACACTTCTGTGGTCTGTGCCCTGTAGTTCTGTCCTCAGAGGGTATGTCACCTGTAGCCACCCTACTGAGAAAGGGGGCCTCTTCACTCATAGGCTGCTTCTCTGTCCACATTGCTCCAAATGGCCCCTGCCCAGAGCCCCTGCCCAGGCAGAGTGTGGCCACATGCTGGGCCAGAGTCATAGTCACTGTCCTCTAGGAGCCTGGGTCCAGGCCCCAGCAAGGAGGCTAAGAGGCTGCTTCATCCGTTCTGGGCTGGATCAGCATGGTGGTGGCCTGCAGCGGGTAGTAGCGGCCCCGCCACGTCTTCCAGAAGATGCCCTTCTTACGCTGCTGCCGCTGCCGAGGAATGGAGTGGAAGTACTGGCCATTAAGGTTCGAGTGGCTGCAAGTACCAAACCACCAGCCTCCTGTCAGAACAAAAGGGGACATGGTTAGGCGGGGCCTAACCACCGGGGCTGGGATAGCGATGAGGCTAGGCACTGGACTTACACACTTTAGATGGGAGGGCTTTGACAGTGGTTGTCAAATTGTGTCCTGAAGGGTTATAACAGAGGAGCCTCAGGGACTCTGGGACCCTCAACCCAATAACCGTAGCTTTCACATCTGTGACCGTGGCAAGTTACTTCCCTGCCCCTGACATTCATTAAAGACTTTCTATGATTGACATCTGTCTCATCAATTCATATTGAACCATAAAAAATTATCAGTATTCCATCACTTTTTGATGTATTTTTTATTTATTTTTAAAGTCACCCTTTTAAATGTTTTTTAATTGATTTTTTTAGAGAGAGAGGAAAGAAGAGGGAGAGAGAGATGGAAACATCGATGAGAGAGACATCGATTGACTGACTCTTGCACACCCCCAAGATCGAGCCCACAACTTGGGCATGTGCATTGACTGGGAATTGAACTGGTAACCTCTTGGTCCATGGGTCAATGCTCAACCACTGAGCAACACTTGCCAGACTTTTATTCTTTTTTTAATCTTCACCTGAGGATATGTTTTTATTGATTTGAGAGACAGAGAGAGAGAGAGAGAGAGAGAGAGAGAGAGAGAGAGAGAGAGGAACATGGATGGGTTGCCTCCCTTATGCAACCCAACCAGGGGATTGAACCCACAACCTGGGTATGTGCCCTGATCGGGAATCAAACCCACAACCTTTCAGTGCATGGGATGACACTCCAACCAACTAAGCCACACATTTTTTGACTCACCAAAAGGGAGTTTGATATGTTTCACTTCACAAGGCCTGGACTCTGCCTTAGATTTCATTAGAACAAGACGGAGTTTGTCTTGGCGGCTTTGCTACAATGTCATCTCATTGAATATTCATAATAATCCTATGGAGTAGGCACTGTGATTATGCCCATTTTAAAAGTGGGGCAACTGAAGATGGGAGAGGTTAAGTCAGTTGCCCAACAGCACACAGCAAGTAAGGAAAAGAGGGTAATGGATGGAATTGTGTTGAAGGCAGGGCAGAGAAGCAGAAAGGCAGGGAGGGGAGGCCCCGCAGGCAAGACCAGGAGGGACAGAGCTTACTCACCAGAGAGGTTCTTCGCACAGTTCTTGTCCCCATGGAGGTCGTGGTCCTGGTCCCAAGTGGAGAAGGGAAGGGAGAGGCTGCTGGGTGTCACAGTGGTGGCACCCAGCTCGCTGGCCATGGGTGCTGTTAGCTGCAGGCTGTAGGCTGTGTCCTCACCACCCAGGCGGATGGGGAACTGCAATGACTTGGCATTGCCTTCCCAGTCCTGCAGCTGCACAGCCAGGTGGCTGCCATGGTCCCCCAAGATCAGGTGCATCTTCTCTAGGCCCAGCCAGAACTCTCCTACAGCCGGAACGGTCATCAGTGAGACAGGGACCCACTGCCACAGCCCCCTCCTCTCCCTGTGCCTCTGGCTTCTGGAAACACCCACCTTGGGGATCTCCGAAGCCAGTCTTATAGGCTTCCCAGGGCTGATTGAAATCCACGGAGCCATCCTGGCGCCTCTGAATTATGGTCCAGCCTCCATCTGCCCAGACAGGTACAAGGTCACTAGGAGCACCCTTCTCACAGGGGACTCCAACTCCTCCATGTGGCTCCAAAACCCAAGCCACCTCCAAACCCAGGGACAGCAGCGCTCCCCTCATTCATCCCAGCAAGACTGGAGGAAGGTGGTCAAAGGAAGGAATACTGTGGACTGGCAGCAGGCGGGAGGTTCAGCCTAGGTCTTTGTCCCCAGGACTCAGCAGGGAAAGAGGGAGTGGGAGTGAGGGAGGTGGGCTGCACTTGACAGAATGACAACAGTTCCCTAGTGGGCTAACACGTCCTACCTGAGGTCATCTTGCAGTTAACCAGGAAAGGCAGGGACCCCTGAGGCTGGATCTGGAATAGTCCACTTTGCCGTTCTCCCTCTTCAAACAGCTCTTGGCAGTCCCTGGGCAGCCCTACAGGGCAAGGAGAGGGACAGGGAGATTGAATCAGAGAGCAGTCCTGTGGGTCTCAGGAAACAGGTGTGTGTAGAATCTGGGCAGTGGGCAACAGGGATATTAGAGGGCAATCCTGAGTTCAGGACACCCTCCCCTTCACTTGCCTAAAGTCTTCCATGGCTCCCTCTGACCTTCCTTAATACTGACCACAAGATGCTCCAGGATCGGCCTCTGCCCCCATCCTCCCTCTTCCCACACTGCATGCCCACCTTCTGGCCACACAGCCTTCCTTGTCCCACACATCTTCCTGCCACAGGTCCTTTGTACATGCTGGTCCCTCTGCCTAGCATGCTCTTCCCTCATGCCTTTTTATGCTTCAATGTAAGGGTTCCAGGTTCTGGAAGAAATCTCTGACCCCCCAGACCAGACCAGACTCCCAGAAAGGAGCATCAAGGACTTCCCATTGGAAATACTAGGGTCATCTGGTGTCCTCTCCCCGACTCCCTCCCCTGAATGAGGCCTCTATGAGGCCAGGGATCGGGAATGTTCTTGGCCCAGTCTGGCACCAGTGCCCAGGCTGATCCTAGTCCACAGCAGGTGTTTAATAAAGACACAATGACTGAATGATTGATAAATGAATATTTGCAGGAGCTGAATGGGGGGCTGGGCAGGGGAGGCAAGAGCTGAGCTGAACTGGACAGGCTTTGCTTTGTCTAGGGGGGATTCGGATCAGGTCTGGATGGGACTTGGGATAGATACCCGGCCGGGGGTCCCAGAGGGGGAGTTGAATGTCTGAGGAGAAAGAGAGGGAGAGAGGCAGGGAGGCAGGGAGGCAGGGAGGCAGGGAGGCAGGGAGGGAGAAGGGGAGGGAGGGAGGAAGTGAGGAAGAAGGGATGGCTACTGCTAGTGGGAAGTCCCGCCCCCAGCCCAGCAAAGAAAGTAGGGGAAAGGTCGCTGGAGGGAAAGGGGGAGTGAAGGCCCAGGACAAGGGGTGAATGTGTCCTATTGTTGCCAGGGTGGGGGCCAGCCCAGAGTGACTGCAGACACTTTCTGGCCCCTGGGGCAGCTCCCCTTTCCCCTACTTTCCTTTCTTCCAATCAGGACAGGCACCTGGCCAAACCACCAATGTGGCTTCCATTAGCACCAGCTGTTTCTCTCTCCAGCTCTGAACTTTCCCCTACTTGGCAGGACTGAGCTGGAGTCTGGGAGTTCCCAAATCCATGAGTTTCCCCTTCCAATCCCCTCCACATCCCTCAGCCTGGACCTACACCTACTAGTCCATCCCAGAAGCCCCTCATCCCAGGACAGAAGTTTGGGAGGGTGTACTGGACCCTTTCTGACAGGAGTAGGGGCGGGGGAGCCGTGTGTGTGTGTGTGTGTGTGTGTGTGTGTGTGTGTGTGTGTGTGTGTGGTGGGGGGCGGGCAGGGGGGGGGAAGCCCTCAAAAGAGAGGGCTGGAAGCCAGCAATCAGTCTGAGGGTGTGAAGGGGGAGAATCTGAACTTTTACCCAGTTGGCTATAGACAGCCACAGATGCCAGGCTGGGTGATGGGGTAGGAGGACTAGAGGGAAGTTGGCTGGCTCTGGGGCCATGAACTTAAGGTGGGGCAGAGACAGGAAGCTGGGAGCCTGTGTTGACATACACAGACATGTGGTTGGAAATTTGGGCAATTTCAGGCATACATTCAAACAGGACCCAGAACTGCAGATGGTGGCAATGGCTAGCTCTCTGTGGAAGTAGGGGAATGGGAAATGGGGGTAATCAGGTACTTTGGGGCCAAGAATGGGGGGAGGGACCAGGTGCTCAGATCCGCAGCCCTGGATTTGTCAGAGATGCAAGAGTGAATGTGTCTGACCAGGGAGATAGGCTCCCTGCCCTTGCTCTACCTCCTGGATCCACATTCCCAGTGTTAGAACCCTTCTCACAGGCAGGGATTTGCTGTTCAGCCAATAAGGACTCCAGACTCCCCAGCTGGCACCCTCTTGTCCACCATGGTGCCCTCCTAGGAAGTTCCAGCCTACATGGAGGTGTCCCTGTACTGCACCACCCCCTTCCCCACACTCCTGCAGCTCAAGTCCCTTTTGGACTTGGACCCTCTTTCCCAATCCTTGCTCTATTAATAGCCAGCAAGGCTTTGGGGAAAACCCACTGGCCCATGGGAAGAAGGGTGGGGCAGTCAGGGACAGAGCTGAAGAAGGTGCCCCATTAGCCCTTCACCAGAACCCAGAAGGACCCAGGGCCAAGACCCCTCTCCTCAAGTAAGGTGGACACGACAAGGAGGGGTACAGGAATGGCAAGTGCACGTGTCTGTGTGTGGAGGTGGGAGCTGCCAGAGGACAGCAAAGGGCTGGACACTCACTGTGTAGGTGGGTTATGTTGTGAGTGGAGCCAACAGGTTGGGGCATCTTGGGCAGCCTCTTCCTCCTGGCAGGCTTGGCCACCCCGCGGCCCAGGTGCGTGGGGGCCAGGAGGCCCACCTGGGGAAGGACGGGAAGAGAATGTCAGATATGACTGGCGCACATCCAGACTCACGGGTTCAGCTTGGACCTCCCTGCCCTCGTGGTGCAAGCATCTGGTACCTGGCTCTGCAGGTTCTGGATTCTCAGGTGCTGCTTCTCCAGGTGGCGCTGCTGTTGGGCCACCTTTTGGAAGAGGAGCTCGATCCTGCTGTTCTGAGCCTTGAGCTGAGTCTGGAGAGAGTGTGAAAAACCTGGTGAGGACCTGGCCTTCAGCCGCCAGCCTCTCCATTCACCCGCTCCTCTGTCCTTCCAACTCTCCGTTCGACTCCTGGGCAGGACAGCTGAAGGAGCCCTGGAAGGGCACCACTTCCGTCCACACCCTTCCAGACCCGCAAGAGAGTGGTGCGAATGCGGACAGTCACCTGGGTAGCACGTACCTGCAGGCTGCGGAGGGTCTCAGGGACGGCCTCGCCCAGGGAGACCGGACTTGCGGGCACGTGCGGGGGCGCGGCGGCTGTTCCCGGCTCCCTGCAGGCGGCCCCGCACGCGCTCAGACGCCGCTCCAGCGCGCCCAGCTGCCCCCGGGTGCGCTCCGCGTGTTCGCGCAGCCCGTGCCCGAGCTGTAGGAGCCCGTGAGCCAGCACGTTCACCTCGTCCCAGGACGCGTAGCGGGGCGGCGGCTCCGCCGGCGCGGGGCGGCCCTGCGCGCTCAGCAGCCCGGCGGTGGCAGCGCACAGCACCAGGGCTGCTCCGGCCGTGGGCGCACAGCGCATCCTTCCCTGTGGCTGGGCGCGGGGACGTAGGGACTCAGGCAGGGGGGCGCGCGGGCTCTCGGTAGACGCGGGTTCTAAATACGCGCCGACCCTGGCGGAGGCTCGCGTGGGTGCAGAAGCCCCAAAGGACAAGGATCAGGTCCAAGCCTCCCGCCCTTCGTTTGGCGTGTTCCTGCGACACCCTTTTTATAAGGCGGGTGCGAGATGGGGCGGAGCAGCTTCGAAGGCGGAGCGCACGTGCCGGGGGGCGGGGTGTACAATCCGGGGTGGGGTTCTGTGCATTCTCAGCAGTGTAGTTAGTGTGTGGGGTGCAGGGCGCCCTAAGATTGCAAAACTCAGACTCCTCCCCGCCTGGCTCTGACGCGGCTTCTCCGCCGACCGTGGGAGACGTGACTGCCCCCCTTACCGTAATCCTCTTTCCTGCCCCGAAATTCCGAGTCTCCCCCCCCCACCTCCGCCCACTGCACCCGAAGACTGCGCGGCTGGCATTCCTCGTGCCCTCCTCAAGTCAAAAGCTGGGGAGAGGGCGGGAAGGAGACTGTGAAAGGCCCTGGTGCGCTGAGTCCCGCAGGACCAGGAGGGAAGAGCTTCCCAAGACCAGGCTGCCCCCTCCCTCCCTCCCCCCACTACCACCCAGACGTCTCCAAGCTCCCACGCTCCTTCCCGCTCAAGGATTCGTCATAGCAGAGGTGTCTGTGGATTCTTTAACGTCCCTCATCATCACCCTTCCCCACAACCTCGTGCCCTGTTGGCAGGGCCCGTGTCTGTCCTGTTAAGTCTCCAGCTCAGGGTCTCACTTCCCACACTCTCTACCCCCAGGGTCTGCAAGTGTCTGAGTCTTGCCTGCATCAAAGCAGAAACCTCGGAACAGAAAGAGGGGATACTTGGAAGGAAGGCCAACCCATTCATTCATTCATTCATTCATTCATTCATTCATTCATTGGGCAGTCATCTACTCTCCTATATGGAGCTCCCAGGTTGGTGGTGGAGAGACCCCAATACTCTGAGACTGGGGAATGAGCAAGGCTGGGACAGAGGGAGAGCTGAGTGCAGCTGCGAGGCTGCACCATGTCCATTCCACAAGGGCAAACATTTATTCAGCAAACTTTCACTAACGTCCCCCCCCACATCCCCTACCAACTCCCCTCTACCCGGTCAGGAAGGAGGCTGGCACAGAATAGTCCATCTGCCAGGAAGAACCCGGGGGCAGGTTAGTTCCGAGCTCTGGCAAGAACAGCGTTGACTCAGCAGGGCTTGGAGCCAGTTCAACCTCTGTAATCTGAAACTGCATGCCTGGGGCCTGATGTGCAGGTCTCCACTCACACTGGGCCCGCCCAGATGTCAGGGTCACAGATCGTGGCAGCCGTGCCAGGCAGTGGGAAGGGCATGGAGGAAAATCTCAAATCTCCACCAGGAGTGGACCTGGACGGTCATTATCTGCCTGGCAGCCAGCCTGTCCACGCCGAAGCCCATGCTCCGTCTGAGTGGGTGACATTGCTATGCCAGGGTGTGTTCTTTCACCCCTGGCTCCCTGCGCTGAGATACACGATCAGTTACTTTCCCAACCTGATGGCCTTTTCATGATCCATTTTTTATTATTTATTTATTTATTTATTTATTTATTATTTATTTTTAATTTCTTTATTGATTAAGGTGTCACATATTTGTCCTCATCCCTTCATTCCCATCCCACAACCCTCCCACGGATGCCCCCACCACCCTGTTGTCCCTAACCATTGGTTAGGCTAGTATGCATGCACACAAGTCCTTTGGTTGATCTTTCCCCCCTATCCCCACCTTCCCCTACCCTCCCTCTGAGGCCCGACAGTCCGATCGATGCCTCCTTGTTTCTGGGTCTGTTCTTGTTCATCAGTCTATGTTGTTCATCATTTCCCCTAGATGAGTGAGGTTATGTGTCACTAGAAATATACTTATAAGAACCAAATGTGAGACGAGCAATAATAGTTATGCTGACAGGCAAATGAATCAGTCTGTAGTGAGTTTCTTTCTGGACCAACAGTTCTTTTGAGACCCAATTTCAATGTCCACCAGTTCCTTATGTGTACATGTCGGCACTGACTTTTCAGCTCTGGATGGTGGACAAATGGTGGTAATGTAGGTCTGACTCCCTCTGGTTTGGTCTCGTCCGGACCCAGGGGCACGGCCTCACCTGGACCCAGGGGCGTGTGGCCTCACCCGGACCCGGGACCCAGCCTCACCCGGACTCAGGGGCACACGGCCTCACCCGGACCCGGGATCCAGCTTCACCCGGACCCTGGGGCGCGTGGCCTCTCCCGGACCCAGGGGCGCGGCCTCACCCGGACCCGGCACCCAGCCTCACCCGGATCCAGGGGTGCACAGCCTCACCCGGACCCAGGATCCAGCTTCACCCGGACCCAGGGGCGCGCAGCCTTGTCTGGACCCGGGGGTGCACGGCCTCACCCGGACCCGGGACCCGGCCTCACCCGGACCTGGGACCCAGCCTCACCCAGACCCAGGAGAGCATGGCCTCACCCGGACCCAGGGGCACGTGGCCTCACCCGGACCCAGGGGCGCGCGGCCTCACCCAGACCCGGGACCCAGCCTCACCCGGATCCAGGGGCACACGGCCTCACCCGAACTCGGGATCCAGCTACACCCAGACCCAGGGGCGCGTGGCCTTTTCTGGAACCAGGGGCACACGGCCTCACCTGGGCCTGGGACCCAGCCTCACCCGGACCCAGGGGCGCGTGGCCTCACCCGGACCCGGGACTCAGCTTCACCCTGACCCGGGTCCCAGCCTCGCCTGGACCCAGGGGCGTGCGGCCTCACCCGGACCCGGGACCCAGCGGGGCTTTGTCTTCTTGATCCCAATTCCCGTCACTCAATTCCCTCTCAGCAATTCCTTCGGTCATTTTCTCAAAGCTCCGGGGCGGCTGCCGCGGAATTCGTTGGGCGGCGGGCTCGGCGAAGCTCCGGTGCGCCTGGTGCACGACGGCAGGCTGGTCCGAGGTCATTGCGGCAGCACTCGGGTCTGCAGCGGCGACCAGTCGCCGGGCGAGCGCTCCTGGATCCAGGACCCATTGGGGCCTCGTCTTCCCGATCCCAACTCTCATCTGTCAATTCCTTCTCAGCAATTCCTCCGGCCATTTTCTCAAAGCTCTGGGGCGGCTGCCGCGGAACTCACTGGGCAGCGGGCTCGGCGAAGCTCCGGTGCGCCCGGTGCGTGGCGACGGGCTGGTCCGAGGTCGCTGCGTCGGCGCTCGGGTCTGCAGCGGCGGCCGGTCGCCGGGTGTACGCACCTGGCCACTTCCGGGGCGCTGAGATTCTCGAAGGACTTGGAGGTCAGCAAGCACGGGGTCTCCCACCCCATGTCTCCCAGGGGCTCATCTGTTCGTGCTCGGCAGCGAGTGGAGCCGTCCCCTCAGCCGGAGACCGCCGGAGGAACTGCGCTGAGCACGTTCCAGGCCGCCATCGTGTCACCAGAGCCGTAGTTCTTAAAGTGTGATCTTATATGCAAAAGCTGCTGTTTGGAGCCTGGGCGGGTTTGTGGAATGTGCGGGGCGGGTCTCAGGGCGGGGCGGGTCTCAGGGTGGGGCGAGGTCTCAGGGCGTCACTAGGCTAGGGCGTGGCAAACAGCAATGGCTGCAAGTCTGCCTTTCCGCATTTCCAAGTCCCCGCGTCCCATGCTCCAGCGCAGTAAACACTGATTGCTGGGCGCACCTCTGCAAAAAAGTTGCTCTCACTTTCCGACCTGATGGCCGAGAGACCAGCTTCTCCACGTAGGTGTCTGGGTCTCCCGTGCGTCCCCAGAAACTGGATTTCAGAGTGATGGGGAGCTAATCTGCCCTAGGGTTGGATAAAAGGCCGCACGTCCCTTCCCCCACCACCAGTCCGACCCACTTGCCTCTGCACCTCAGCCCCTCGGCATTTGCTCTTTCCTCTTCCCTCTTAGTTGTAAATCCACCATTCAGCCAGCTCTCCTGTGGTTCTGGGTGGCAGACGCTCTGTCCTCTAGTTGTATTTTTGAAATTGCTGTGCGTGGCGCAGTTCATTTGTTTAACTTTGCCGCCATCTTGGTTCGGTCTCCCAGAGCCATAGTTCTTAAAGTGTGATCTTTGGCTCACCGGCATCAGCATCATCCCAAGTCCCCCTCTCTTTTATTCTAGTTGTAGAGCATCCACTCAGCCAGCCCTCCGGTGGTTCTGGATGGTGTCCGTTCTGTTTTCTAGTTGTAATTTCAAAATTGTTGTGGTAGGCAACAATCAGGCGTCCGCCCTATGCCACCATCGTGGTCCTCCTCCCCCACATTTTTTAAATATATATATTTTTTTGATTTTTTACAGAGAGGAAGGGAGAGGGATAGAGAGTTAGAAACATCGATCAGCTGCCTCCTGCACACCCCCTACTGGGGATGTGCCTGCAACCAAGGTACATGCCCTTGACTGGGATCCAACCTGGGACCTTTCAGTCTGCAAGCTGACGCTCTATCCACTGAGCCAAACCGGTTAGGGCTCATGATCCATTTTTTAGCGGCTTCTTTCTCAATGCCATGTTTCAGAGGGTACAAAACACCCAAGGCTATCTCTGAGAGGCAAGTGCCCTGAACAAGGTACAAAAGTATTTCTCCGGGGGCTTGGCTCTTGATTGCATCCTAAAAAGTGCTCTGTGGGACGTGCCCTATGCCCCAGCAATGACATGGTCACCCTAATCAATTGTTTCTTTTTATTTTTTGTACTTCTTATTTTTCAATCCTCATCCGAGAATATTTTTTCATTATTATTATTTATTTATTTTTTACAGAGAGAGGGAAAGATGGAGAGAAAATATTTTTAAATGTAAATTATTAGTTTTAAAAAAAATATATATATTTTATTGATTTTTCACAGAGAGGAAGGGAGAGGGATAGAGAGCTAGAAACATCGATGAGAGAGAGCTAGAGACATCGACCAGCTGCCTCCTGCACGCCCCCCACCGGGGGATGTGCCCGCAACCAATGTACATGCCCTTGACCGGAATCGAACCTGGGACCTTCCAGACTGCAGACCGACGCCCTATCCACTGAGCCAAACCGGTTTCGGCAATGGAGAGAAATATTGATGCGAGAAAAACATATCTATTGGTTGCCTCCTGCACGTGCCCTGACCAGGGCATGGGCCAGGGAGGAAAGAGCCTGCAACTGAGGTATGAGTCCTTGACCAGAATCAAACCAAGGACCCTTTGGTCCACCGACGGACGCTTCATCCACTGAGCCAAACCGGCTAGGTCTCAATTGTTTCTTTTTTAAAAAATGTATTTTTGTTGATTTCAGAGAGGAAGGGAGAGAGAATCATCTTGCACAGCCCATTCCAGGATCGAACCCACAACTCCAGCCCCAACCCGGAGTCGAACCTGCGACCTCTTGTTTCCTGTGTCAACTGCTGAGCCACATCTGGGTAATCAATTGTTTCTTGAGTGCTCCAGTTACTGTGCTGGGGCAAGACACCCCAGGCCCCACATAGACTACTCTGGTTAAGGTAAATGGCATAGAAAGATGGCATGTCGGCTGGAATCTCTCATCAGAAAGAGAAGCAGTGAACTAGACTTTCTTTGCTTGTCTGTGGGCAGCTGAATGAAGTCCCTGCCTTTGGTAGTTTTCAATCTGAGGCTGGACTCCCATCTCATGAACAGTATTTTTCCATCTGTATCTCCAAGACTTTGGTTACTGGGGGCCCTCAGTCCCTCTTTACTAATGTCCAATCCTTGGGACTTCTCCTGGGTGGGACAGGAAGGGCTGATCTGTCAGTGGAGGGGACTGCTTATAATAAAAATAGTGGCAGGCCCTAGCTGGTTTGGCTCAGTGGATAGAGTGTCGGCCTGCAGACTGAAGGGTCCCAGATTCGATTCCGGCCAAGGGCACATGCCCGGATTGTGGGCTCAATCCCCAGTAGGGGGCGTACAGGAGGCAGCCGATCAATGATTCTCTCTCATCATTGATGTTTCTATCTCTCTATCCTTCTTCCTTCCTCTCTGAAATCAATAAAGAAATATATAAAAAAAAATAGTGGCAGCCCTGGCTGGTGGTTCAATGGTTAGAGTGCCAGCCTGCCCGCTCACACACACAGTCTAGGGCACGTACCTGGGTTTTGGATTTGCTCCCCACCCCTGGTCAGGGAGCATGCAGGAGGCAACCAGTTGATGTCTCTCTCTCTGTGTGTGTACTTTGTGCACAGTCTTGTTGTAGTTGAGCCTTGATTGCTGTTGGTGTCACTGGGAGGCATTGACCTCCAAGCCAATTGGCTATGACAGTGGTCGGCAAACTCATTAGTCAACAGAGCCAAATATCAACAGTACAACGATTGAAATTTCTTTTGAGAGCCAAATTTTTTAAACTTAAGCTATATAGGTAGGTACATTGTTATTAACTTAATTAGAGTACTCCTAAGCTGGCCTTTGCTAAAAACTCAAGGGGCCAAAGAGCTGCCTGTGGCTCGTGAGCCGCAGTTTGCCGACCACTGGGCTATGAAGACCAGCTGTGTCTACAATGAAAGAGTTGCTGTGCGGGAGACGCTCCTATAGAGCAAGACTTGATTTAATGGGGCTTTGGTGTTCATTGAGTCTGCCCCTTGAGTGTGTTGCTTGTGGATGTGTGGAGTTGTAAACTATCCACTGGGTGCACTGGCTCTGGAGCCTCCCAAGGAAGTGCAAATTCAGCCACTGCCTGGGGCCACCTGGCAGGAGCTACAGAGAGTTCTGCAGATGGCTACTACTATATTGGCCTAGAAAGTGCCCAGGTGAGGCCCAACTGTGAAGCAAGCCAGGCTGGTGCTAGTGCCAGGTCTTGGACCTTTTACTGATAGGTTTGGGGCACACTGACTCCGGCTGCTGCTTGTTTAAGAGATTTAAGAAAGTCTGAAACCTGAGCCAGACAGGCCATTCATATGGAAAAGCAGCTGCAAACAGCTTGGGTGGGGCTGCAAATTGGATGGGGCAGGGTCTAACAGTGTGGGCCACACTGATGGAAACTCAGATGTGGCTGTCAGTCAGCTCTGTGATGGGGGAGGTCTCAGGACAGGAACAATGACTCCTTTGAGCACCCCTGTCTGGGAGAAAGCTGCCCTCGAGTCCCTGCCCTGATGCCAGACAGTCCAGTTTCTCCCAGTATATTCCTGAATTCCCCCAAAGTCGCGGTTGACAGACGCCAGAGCTCAGAGGAAGCTGAGGAAACACAGGCCTCTTAAGAGGAACATATAGGGCCCAGCTGGCATGGCTCAGTGGTTGAGCATCAACCTATGAATCAGAAGGTCACAGTTCGATTCCCAATCAGGTACATGCCTGGGTTGTGGGCTTGATCCTCAGTGTGGGGTGTGGAAGCAGCTGATCACTGATTCTCTCTCATCATTGATGTTTCTATCTCTCTCTCTCCCTCTCCCTTACTCTCTGAAATCAATAAAAATATATTTTTTAAAAAAGGAACACCTCAGATTCCCGTAGCCTGGGTCACTCAGCCACAATCCCCACTGGTTTTTACAGCCTGAAGTTACGGGGACTTCTCTTCCAGCTCTGAAACCCTGGTCTGGGGGTCTGGTGTGCAACTGGGACCCCTTTCTCCTCATGGGCAGCCTCCACAGAGACGATCTCCCTCCCAGTTAAAAAAACACTGCATGTGAATGTTGGACCAGCTTGTTCTGTGCCTCCACCCCTCCTACCAGTCTCTGTGTGTTTTCTTCTTTACTCCTCTAGTTGTAGGACTTCCATTCAACCAGATTTCAGGCAGTTCTAAATGATGGTTGTTCTGTATTTTAGTTGTAATTTTGATGTGGTTGTGGGAGGCAGTGAATATTGGCGTTTACCGATACTGCCATCTGGGTTCTCCTCCATTGATTTTTAGAGAAAGTGGAAGGGAAGGAGGGGACACAGAGAGAGACAGAGAGAGAGAATGAGAAAACATTGGTTGCCTCCCACACGCACCCGCTGACCAGGGCCGGGGATCGAACCTGCAATCCAGGTACATGTCCTTGACCTGGAATAAAATCTGAGACCCTTTGGTGCACAGACCAACGCTCTAACCACTGAGAAACACCTGCCAGGGCTGGCCTTCCATATTGTTTTGAAGGTATATTGAATAAAGTCAGAGGATAGAACACATTTTATTGCTTAACAGGGGTTAGTTAGTGCATCAGTTTTCTATTGCTGTGTAACAAACATTCCCAGAACTTAGTGGCTAATAACCACAGCCATGGACTCAGCTGGGTTGTTTCTTTCCCTTGGGTTACTCATGCAACTACAGTCACCTGGAACTCGACTTGGAGTAGATATTCCAAGGTGGACACTTAATGTCTGGTGACTAGCCTCTCCAGCAGGATCACCTGAGTTTCTCCCATGGTGATGGTAGTGTTCCAAGAGGATGAGACCCAAGAACCAAGATGTATTCAGCCTCTGCTTGCCTCATATTAGCTAACATCCCAATGGCCAAAGCTACAGAAGAATGTGGATACCAGTTGGCATGAAGCATGAAGGCCATTAGTGAGCAGCCTGTCACAGTTAGCGTAATGTAGATCTCTAAATATTTAGACATAGTACGTGGACCTTCATTTGCACTCTTGACAAACATTGGAGTGAATTTCTCTATTTCACCAGGGACTCAATGCAGATCAGGACTTCCTCCTGTCATTTTCCTCAAGGAGATCCCAGCCCTGGGGGTCAGCCCACCACACGCACTTAGTTCATTCTGAAAATGTTACCTACACATCTACTGTTACCATTCACTAGGGGTACAGCCATCGGCAGGTAGACACAGTCCTGTCCTCAAGAACTGGGGAGTCCAGGGCCCTGGGGTGAAATATCTACATGGAGTTCAGTGAGATTGATGTCTAATGACTTTTTTTTTTCAATCCTCACCTGAGGATATTTTTTTCCATTGCTTCTTCAGAGAGTGGAAGGGAGGGAGGGAGGGGGAAAGAGAGAGAGAGAGAGGAAAGCATCGATGGGAGAGAGCTACATCAACTGGTTCCTCCCTGATCGGGGTGGGGAGCGAACCTGCAACCCAGGTAAGTGCCCCTAACCAGGAATGGAACCCTCTACCCTTTGGTACATGGGCCGTCGCTCTAACAACTGAGCAACACAGGCCAGGTCTCAAGTGACATTTTGTAGACATTTAATTAAACATTTATTAACTTTAATAATGCAGACTATTTGTTATTTCCTAATTTATGAGAAGATATGCATTATTTTCAAGTCTCAAACATTTTGTAGGGGCTTGAAAAGTCCTTACACTTTCTTTGTGGAAAAGTTTGCCCTGGGGAGGAAGACAGACCATGTAACCCTGTGATTTCTTTCCTTTTTGTGGGAGTAATTTTAAATTTTGCAATAATTTCAACTTACAGAAATTTTGCAACAAAAGTATAAAGACCACCTGTATACTCTTCGTGGAAATTCACCAATTGTTAACTTGTTCTATTTGCTTTATTATTCTCTCAATCTCTCCCTCTTGAAAATGAAACATATATTGGCATATACTAGTATATATCTGTAACATACACACAAATATATTGATATATAAAACATTTATTGAGAGAGACATGTATAATATATACATTTATACATAGGTGAATATATAACACACAGAGAAACAGAATACATGTATATATAGAAATATATCATTCATATACCTGTAGAGATGTATTACTACACACAGAGACCTATATACACTAGAGGCCCTGATAGGGACTGGGTGAGACTGCCCTGATCGCCCTGATCGCCGGCCAGGCCTCGGAACCCCACCCGTGCACGAATTCGTGCACCAGCCTCTAGTTTATTTTATAACTGGAAGTTTGTAACTTTTAACCTAATGTGATTCTTTTAACCATTTAACTTGAATACTTGGTGATTGGTGCTATCCTGGGAGAAGCACAGGAGCTATAAGAGCTCAGAGAAGGGGCCAAGCCCCTCAGGCAAGGCTTCCTGGGGCAGGGGCCAGAGGCTGAGGGGACCAAGATTATCCAGACAAAGAGAGTAAGGAATTGGGTGACCCAGATTGGGGAGGAGCCTGAAAATGCACTATAACCTGGGGCGTGCCTGATTCTTCCTAGATGAGCCCAGTGACATTGGGGCTAAGTATGTGGACACCCCAAGAGAGGCTGCTGTGCCTCTGTCCAAGGAATGGCCCCACCATACCGGCAGCTGATCATGACCTTTTCTGCCAGGCTTTGATCACATTCAGGTCACCAGGAAAGGTCAGCCCCAGGGCAGGAGCCTCAGAGGCTTGGGCAGAGATGACTCAGCTTCTGGGTTGAGGCTTCAGAAGGGAACAAAGTGGCTGCTACTGAGATGCCCTCCCTATCTGCACAGCAAATTCTTCCCAGCCTGGGAGCGTATGTGTGCGTGAACCTAGCAGCCTTTGCTCCCAGGGAAAACAGCCCTGAGCTCACTAAGGAAAGAAAAATAAGTCTAAGTGCACCTTTATAGCATCCAGCATGCGCATGCTCCATCTCACATCCTCCTCAAATCCACCTTGGATAGGAGAACACGCCTTTCCCTTTTGAGCTAGGGAATCTGAGATGTTCAGATACTTCGCCAAAGTTGCACAGCTTTCAAGGGCCAAGATTTGAACCTAGTTCTCTCTCCAGGTCCAAACCACCGAATCTTTTGTTTTGAATGGATAATGTATTTCCATTGCCCCAAACCCAAAAAGTTTAAACAGCATAGCTGGAGAAGTCACCCTTCCCTAGGCACGTGTCCACACAAACTTTGTTCAATAATGTTTATCCAGCCCGGCTGGCGTGGCTCAGTGGTTGAGCATTGACCTATGAACCGGGAGGTCACGGTTCGATTCCCGGTCAGGGCATATGCCCGGGTTGAGGGCTCGATCTCCAATGTGGGGCATGTAGGAGGCAGCCAATCAATAATTCTTTCTCATCATTTATGTTTCTATCTCTCCCTCTTCCTTCTTCTCTGAACTCAATTAAAAAACATTTTTTATTTCTGATAAGGGTTTAATCGCCAACATTTACAGGGAACTCATACAACTTAACAAAAGGAAGATAAAAAACCCAATAAAAATATGGCCAATGGACCTAAATAGATACCGTATTTTCCGGCGTATAAGACGACTGGGCGTATAAGATTTTCCTGGGTTAAAAAGTCATCTTATACGCCGGAAAATATGGTAGTCCAATATATCTAATCCATTATATCTAATCCCATCAATATAGTCCAATATACCGTATTTTCCGGTGTATAAAACAACTTTTTAACCCAGGAAAATCTTTTTTCGCCCAGTCGTCTTATACGCCAGAAAGTACCTACTTTTTGAAAGAGGACATAAGGAAGGCCAAGAGGCATATGAAAACATGCTCAAAGTCACTAATCATCGGAGAAATGCAAATCAAAACAATAATGAGGTACCATATCACACCTGTCAGAATGGCTAGCATCAACAAATCAACAAATGACAAGTGCTGGTGAGGATGTGGGGAAAAAGGAACCCTCCTCCACTGCTGGTGGGAATGCAGACTGGTGCAGCCACTGTGGAAAACAGTATGAAGTTTCCTAAATAAATTAAAAATGGAGCTCCCATTTGACCCAGTAATCCCACTTCTAGGAATATATCCCAAGAAACCAAAAACACCAATCAGAAAGGATATATGCACCCCTACATTCATGGCAGCACAATTCACCATAGCTAAGATTTGGAAACAGCCTAAGTGTCCATCAGCAGATGAGTGGGTTAAAAAAACTGTGGTACATCTACACAATGGAATATTACACTGCTGTAAAAAGGAAGGAACTCCTACCATTTGCAATAGCATCAATAGACATGGAGAGCATTATGCTGAGTGAAATAAGCCAGTTGGAGAAATATAAATATCACATGATCTCACTCATTTGGGGAATATAATGAACAACATAAACTGATGAACAAAAACAGATCCAGAGACAGAGAAGCATCGATCAGACCGTCAAACCTCAGAGGGAAGGTAGGGGAGGGCTGGGGGAAGGGGGAGAGATCAACCAAAGGACTTGTATGCATGCATATAAGCCTAACCAATGGACACAGACACCAGGCGGGTGAGGGCATGTGCTGGTGTGGGTGTGGGGGGACAATGGGAGGATAAGGACATATATGTAATACCTTAATCAATAAAGAAAATAAAAAAATATTTTAAAAAAAGAATGTTTATCAAGGTTTATTCATAATCACTTTTGAGGGAGTTTTGTATGTTTAAACATTTTCATTTTAGAAATTTTTATGGCCCGGTAGACATGGCTCAGTGGTTGAGCATTGACCTATGAACCAAGAGATCACTGTTAGATTCCCAGGTTGTGGGTTCAATCCACAGTAGAGGGTGTGCAGGAGGCTGTTCATCAATGAATCTTTTCAATGATGTTTCTATCTCTCCCTCTCTCTTCCTCTCTGAAATCAATAAAAATATGTTTAAAAAAAAAAAAAAGAAAAATATTGTAGCCCTGGCCGGTGTGACTCAGTTGGTTGGGCATCATCCCATTCACCTTAAGGTTGCTGGTTTGATTCCCTCTCAGGGCACATGCTCAGGTTTCTGGCTCAAGTCCTGTGGGAGACATGCAAGAGGCAGCTGATCGATAATGCACTCTCACATCGATGTTTCTTTTTCTCTCCCTCTCCCTTCTTCCCTCTCTAAAAATCAATTTAAAAAACCTTAGCTCCCTTTTTCTCTCCCTCTTCTCTCTCTCTCTCTCTCTCTCTCTCTCTCTCTCTCTCTCTCTCTCTCTCTCTCTCTCTCTGGGATATTCTGGGGCATGTGCTCCCTTGTGCCCAGGACTGGCTTCTCTCAATAAACTTTGCATCCACCAAAAAAAACAAACACACACACACAAAAACTTAGCCCTACCTAGTTTGGCTCAGTGGATAGAGTATTGGCCTGCGGACTGAAGGGTCCTGGGTTCGATTCCAGTCAAGGGCACATGCCTGGGTTGCAAGCTTAATCCCCAGTCGGGGGCATGCAGGAAGTGGCCGATCAATGATTCTCTATCATCATTGATGTTTCTATCTCTTTCTCCCTCTCCCTTACTCTCTGAAATTAATAAAAATAAAAAAATAAGAGACAACCCCCCCCCCCCCCAGCAAATCTGAAATTGAAAAAAAAAAACTAAAATAAATAAATAAATTGTTATGGACTGAATGTTTGTGTCCCGCTAAAATTCCTATGTTGAAGCCCTAACCCTCCACTGTGATGGTTTTTGGAGGTGGGGCCTTTGGGAGGATGGGCCCCCTTGATGGGACTGGTGCCCTTATAAAAAGAGAGACGCTCTCTTTCTCTCTCTGCCACGTGAGGGCACAGAGAGAAGTTTGCTGTCTGCAAGCCAGGAAGAAAGCTCTCACCAGAAACTGCCTGCACCTTGACCTTGGACCTCCCAGCCTCAGGATGGTGAGAAATACATGTCTGTTGATTAAGACCCCAGCCTGTGGTATTTTGTTAGAGCGGCCCCAGCTGACTAACATAAAAATGGTGGGGAAAACATTTCAGCAGCAAGTGGAAGTCTAATTGACATACCATAATCTGCACATATCTCAGGTTCATGATGTAATAACCTTTGACATATGTATATGCCTGTGAAACTATAGCCACAAACAAGGCAATGTACCCCACCCGAGAGCTTCTTCGTGCCTCTCGGGAACCCCTCCCACCGTCCTCTCCGCCTTCCTCATGTAATTAATCATCACTTGCTTTCCATCACTACAGACTAGTTTTCCAGAACTTAATGTAAACGAACCACATAGAATATACTTTTTTTTCCTAGCTTTTTTCACTCAGCACAATTACTTTGAGATGATCCCTGTTTGATTATCTACAGCATATTTATTTTTATGATGATAGGGATAAACCACAGTTTCTTTATTCACCTGTTGAAGGACATTTGGGTTGTTTCCAGTTTTTGGTTATTACAAATAAAGCTATGGACATTCATGTGCAAATTTTCAAAAATATATTTTTGTTGATTCAGAGAGGAAGGGAGAAAGAGAGAAACATCAATGATGAGAGAAACATCATCAACGAGAGAATCGTTCATCAGCTGCCTCCTGCACGCCCCCTACCATGGATCGAGCCCAAAACCCAGGCATGTGCCCTTGACAGGGAATGGAACCTGCAACCCTTCCATGTGAGGGTCGATGCTCTAGCCATTGGAAAACACTGGCCAGGGACATATATGGTTTCATGTTCATGCTTCATTATTTGATTCAAATCACAATATCTTAACGAACCAGCTATGCCATCTCCCTAACCAATGACTTGTAATAGTGATGCTCTAAAAACAACCCAGGTGGTTCAACTATAAGGAACAGCCATAGAGTGTAACACCCTTTCAAATTGCAAATTATTTTAAGGAGGTATTTAGTGACCTGGGAAAGTATATAGGGTGTGTTGAATTAGAAATACAGAAATTCAACTATGTGGCATTCCAATTTTCTTGCTAAATGTATTTATGAGAAAAGAGGCTGGTGAGAAACACACAAATAGGTGAGTCATCTCAGGCTTAGTTTCCTTGGGCACATCCATTCATTCATTAAGATATTTGTCGATGCTTCTATTGCAAAAGAGTGGCAGCTACGCCTTGCTGAAAAAACAAAATAAAACAAAACCTGAATCAGATAAAATGTCTAGAAGGTTCAATCTCCAAAAAATGTACAAAACAGTAGCTATGAGTCACGTGTGACTGTCAGACACTTGACGTGTGGCCAGTCCAGATTGAGATGTTCTCTAAATGTAAACTATACACCAGATTTGGAAGACTTGGAAAAAAAGAGTGCAAACTGCTTGACTAATTCTATAAACTATTTATTGCATGTTGGAATAATTAAATGTTGGACGTGTTGGTTTAAAATTAAATGATTAAAATAAATGTCACCTTTTTTTTCCCTTTTTCAAATGCCTACTAGAAAATTTAAATGTGCACATGTGACTCACACTTGCAGCTCACAGTATGTTTTTCTTTTCAACACTGGCCTAGAGTTATGTCCCAATGTTTAGCAAATACAAAGAACAGGAGAACATCACTAATGACACTACACAGTGCAAGGAAATCCCAACTGTGGAAAAGGCAACAGGACAAATCTGTTTTCTTTGACAAATAAATGGGGGGGGGGGGGGAAATGGTGAGAAAGTTTTTAGATCAAAGGATATTTGAAAAACATTTCAATCAAATGCAATGTATGGACATTTGGGGATCCTGATTTACTAAAGTAATAAAACAAAACAAATTATAACATTTATGAAACAATTAAAAGTTTGATCACTTACTGGACATTTGATGATTTAAGTTTTAAAGTATAATAATGCCATTATGGGTATTTTAAAAATAAATAGTCCTTATCTGCTAGAATGCGTACATATTGAAAATATTTACAGATGCCTGCCGGTGTGGCTCAGTGGTTGAGCAACGACCTATAAACCAAGAGGTTGTGGTTCCATTCCCTGTTAGGGCACATGCCCACGTTTTGGGTTCCATCCCCTGTAGAGGGCGTGCAGGAGGCAGCTGATCAATGATTTTCATCATTGATACTTCTATCTCTCTCTTTCTCTCTCTTCCTCTCTAAAATAAATAAGAATATATTTTAAAAATATTTATAGATGATAGAACATCTGCTTTCAAGCAAATGCTTCAAAACAATCTAATTGACAAGGAAGTGGGAACACAGGAAGAGATGAAACAGGATTGACTTGGCAATTGTCTATATTTATAATCTATTATTCTTGTTCATTGTGGAAAATACACATTATATAAAACTTATCTTTTTTGTTGTTGTTGTTAATCCTTACCTGAAGATAATTTTCCATTGACCTTTAGAAAGAGTGGAAGGGCGGAGGAAAGACAGAGAAACATCGCTGTGAGATGTGAGAGAAACACATCAATTGTTTCCCACATACGCAGGACCAGGGCCAGGGATTGAGCCTGCAACTGAGATATGTGCCCTTGACCAGAATCGAACCCAGGACTCTTCAGTCCCCCAGCTGAGGCTCTATCCACTGAGCCAAATAGGCTAGGTCTAAAGTTTATCATTTTAACTATTTTCTAGTGTACAGTTTAGTGGCATTAGTATATTTCTCTACCTTTTTTGTTAAAAATTGTCCAAAATAAACGGTTGAAATAAAAATTGTGAATAAGTAAATGGTGATAAAAATAAAACATGTTGCCAACCGGTTTGGCTCAGTGGATAGAGCGTCGGCCCTGCGGACTGAAGGGTCCCAGGTTCGGTTCCGGTCAAGGGCATGTACCTTGGTTGCGGGCACATCCCCAATAGTAGGGGGTGTGCAGGAGGCAGCTGATCGATGTTTCTCTCTCATCCATGTTTCTAACTCTCTATCCCTCTCCCTTCCTCTCTGTAAAAAAAAAATATATATATATATATATATATGTATATATATATATACATATATATAAAACATGTAGATAAATTAATATTGAGTTCCTAAGTGGGCTGATGCAGTGATTTTTATTTATCTCTTTAGTTTCTTAAAATTCTATAATTAATATGTTAATTTTTAGAGATTAAATAATTTTTGTTGATTTGTTTTGAGAGAGAGAGAGACATACATCTACTTGTTGTTCCACTTATTTATACATTCATTGGTTGTTTCTTGCATGTGCCCTGACTGGAGATCAAACCCGAAACCTGGTTTTATAGGGACGACCCTCTTCACCAATTGAGCTACCCAGCCAGGGCAATTTTTAGAGATTTTTAAAAATAATAAGAAAAAGCTAAAGATGGCATTGTTTTTCAGGACAATTTCTTCACAGGTGTTCCGCGGGCCAGCGCTGCTCCTGTATTTGGCCGTAGGAGCAGCGCCCCCTCGTGGCGGATATGAGAACTACCCTTGCTCGTTCCTTTACCGCGGTCCTGGGCTCCTGGTAAGGGAAGGAAAATGCTCCTGGGGGCTATGCACCCTCTTGGGCGACTCCTGAGCGCCGAGGGGGCACCCGACGTGACCTAGAGGTCTTGTCCTAGAAGATGAGAGATTCAGAGGAGAAACCAAAGGGTAAATGTAGAGATGATGAACAGCAACTTCCCTCCTCCTCCACTTTCTTTTTTCAGTCCATCTCACTTAACAGCAAGTCACTCACTCCTCCATCAAACATTTATTGATCACCTACTCTGTGCCAGGCCCTGTTCCAAGTACTAGGGATAAAAGTCCTTGCCCGAATGGAGCTGACACAATTACTGTGTGAAGACACACAATAAACAAATAAAGAAAATACACAGTGTGTTATGTGGTGCTAAGTACTTGGTGATAGAGAGAAAAATAAACCCAAGAAGGGAGATACCGAATGGGGTAGGCTTGTAATAGAGTGGTTAGAAAAGGTTTCACTAAGAAAAGGGAGTTTGAGCCCGGCCAGCGTGGCTCAGTGTTTGAATATCGATCTATGAATCAGGAAGTCAAGGTTTGATTCTGGGTCAGAGCACATGCCCAGGTTGCGGGCTCAATCCCCAGTGTGGGGTGTTAAGAGGCAGCCAATCAATGATTCTCTCTCATTATTGATGTTTCTACCTCTTTCTCCCTCTCCCTTCCCTCTGAAATCAATAAAGATTTATTTAAAGAAAAGAGAGTTTGAGGAGAGGAGCATTTGAGGTCTTGCTTCCTGGCATATATCATCAGTTTGGCTCAAATAAACTCATAAAAATTATCAAAAAAAAAAAATAGAACGAAAGAAAAGAAAACAGAAGGGGAAGAAGTTTGATCAAGGAAGTGAAGGAAGTGCAGGGGTAAGTCAGGCAGATATCTGGGAGAATATTCCAGGCAGAGGGAACAGACAGTGCAAAGGCTCTGAGGCAGGAATGTGCCTAATGTGTTTGGGAAACATTAAGAATGCCCATGGGGAGAGAGAGAGAGAGAGAGAGAGAGAGGGGGAGGGGGGGAGAGAGAGGGAGAGAGAGGAATAGATACCTGTGTTTTGCTTTTTTTTTTTTTTTTTTGAGCCTTTTGAGAATCAATCTCATGACTCCTTTATATTCCTAAATACTTCCATTTATATTTCCTTATAGGGGGTTTCTCTATCTTGTCATTGTCGACACTTGAGCTGGGTGATTTTTGCTGTGGGGGGCTGCCCTGGGCACGGTACAATTTTTAGCATCTCTGGCCTGTACCCACTAGATGTCAGCAGCACACACTCCCAGTAGTAATGACCAAAACGTCTTCAGACATTGTTGGATGTGCCCTGGATAACAGACATGCCCGCAGTGAAGACCGTTGCTTCTATAACCACAGTGTAAGGGTCACAACCAGAATCTCTATTATCGATGCAATATTGCTATCTAAGCTACATACCTTATTCAAGTTTTATCAGTCACCCAATGATGTCTTTTATAACAGTTTTTATTTTCAGGTCCCTGGTTCAATCCAGGATCATGTATTGCATTTAGATATCATTCTTTTTAAATGTCCTTTCAACCTGGAACATTTTTTCTCCTTTCTTTGTCTTTCATGGCACTGACATTTTTGAAAGTTATAGGCTAGTCATTTTTATGAAAAATACTAGAGGCCCAGTGCACAAAATTCATGCACATGTGTGTGTGTGTGTGTGTGTGTGTGTGTGTGTGTGTGTGTGTTCCTCAGCCCAAACTGCACCCTCTCCAATCTGGATGTATTATATATACATCCTCCCTACTTAGCTTTGCTCACTGAAAAAAAGTCTAGACACAATAGCAAATGAGTATTCTTAGCACCCAAACTACTATATTTCCCGCTAACAGAAACCAAAATTTCACGTAGTTTCTGGCTGATGCCACAGAATATGTCCAAGATGAACCTGTGACATCTGGTCCTATGAGAGAGTAAGAAAACTATCAAAGATTGCCACAGTCACTTCTGAAAGTTCCAACCCACAAAGCTTCCTCAGCCAGGTGTGCCCCGCAGGGAGGATAAGTGCCAGGGACTGAAGCAAGGTGTGTTTCTCCAAAAGCTCATAATGACTTAATAACAATAAAACCCAATTCATCACTCCAGAGGGTTGTGGGGGAATCGTTCATTATTTGGAACACTGGTATATAAAGTGCAAGAAGCCAGCCCTCGTCTGGCCTTCTCTATAGGGAGGTTCACTGGGTAACCACATAGGAAGTACGGGAAAGGAAGCATCTGGCAAAGGAAGAATTCTAGCTAATAAATAGGGGAAAATTGCTGGAGAAAGGTAACTGTTTTGCAACCTCAATGGCTGCTGACCTCATATAAAAAGAGACAGTCAAAGAGTATGAGCCTCCTGGTGAAAGGACACAACACCACCCGTGGTTGTGCCAAGGAATTAAACCCCAGTCTGAACCCAGTTCTAGAACCAACCACCAATGCGCAGGGCGTAGGGAAGACAAAGCAACATACTGGACTGCGTCATGAGGGTGCAATCAACGACACCCTAACCGTAGGAAACACCTCAGGACAAATAGCCTGAGTTGTATTTGGATTTATCTCAAGGGAAGGAAGGGGATGTAGGGAGCCTGTGAATTAACAGAGATTGAAAAGACATATTTTCTTCCCTAACCGGTTTGGCTCAGTGGATAGAGCGTCAGCCTGCGGACTGAAAGGTCCCAGGTTCGATTCCCGTCAAGGGCATGTACCTTGGTTGCGGGCACATCCTCAGTAGGAGGTGTGCAGGAGGCAGCTGATTGATGTTTCTCTCTCATCGATGTTTCTAACTCTCTATCCCTCTCTCTCTCTGTAAAAAAAAAATCAATAAGATATATATTTAAAAAAAAAGAAAGACATATTTTCTTTTGGAATGGGCAATGTTACAGGCAGTTAGACAGACATGACCAGAGCAAGGACGATGGGCCAGGTACTGGAACTCACCGGGCAAAAATCTCGGGATACCTAGGAAGGGGCAAAACTGAGAAAATGAGAACCTCATCCCCAGGGTAATGTATCCTCCCCTAGCATATCGCTAGTCAAGCAGTTTAGACCCCCTACTCTTTCTTCCCTAAAGATAACACCTGGGCCTCAGTTGTATTTTAGCCCCAGGCCCAGAAAAGCAGCAATACCAGACAAGTGATGCTGAAGTTGCCTCAGGACCAGCTACATTGACTAATGACCCCTGCCCTGGCATTGACCAATCAGTGGAGAGCATGAACCTGAAAGAGCACACCTAGAAAACTGATAAATATTCTATTGAGACCCTCCCGTGAGACCTAAGATTTCTCCCTGCAAGAGAGAAATAAATATGCTCAGCATGAAGGACCCATCTCGAGCTCGCCCCCACTGGAGCATGCCCCTGCCATTCCCTTCTCCATCTTTCCTCTAAGGGTCCCCACAAGACTTGCAACCAGGGGAGCAATGGGTAGTGGCAGCTCGTCCTGGGCTAACCCCCTGAACCTGTCTCCAAGCCCCCCTTTTCTCGGACCTCTCAGCGAGCCAAAGCAGCCCAGCCTAGGCTCTCCTGTTGCTTCTTCTATGCCTTCCTTGTTTCACTGCCCTAAGTATATTTTTGCTGAGGCATATACATATATATATATTTCATTGATTTTTTACGGAGAGGAAGGGAGAGGGAGAGAGAGTTAGAAACATCAATGAGAGAGAAACATCCATCAGCTGCTTCCTGCACACCTCCTACTGGGGATGTGCCCGCAACCAATGTACATGCCCTTGACCGGAATTGAAACTGGGACCCTTGAGTCTGCAGGCCGACACTCTATCCACTGAGCCAAACCGGTTAGGGCTAAATTCTTACCTACTTTGCTACACTTTGTCTCGTGATTGAAATATTTCCTTCAAGAAGACAAGAACGGAGGTTTCGTAGTCTCCAAACAGGCAAGACTAAAACTACAGTGTCAGGAGACTCATATTCGGGTGATAAACTATCCAGGAATGCAAGGCAGTGGTTACTACAAAAGTCACAACAGTGGTTACTTTGCGAAGGAAGAAGGCAGCTGTGATGGGAATGTGGTGAGTGGAGGGCCTTCTGAGGTAGCTGGAGACATGTTGACCTGGGTGGGGGTTATAATTATGTTCACTTCCCAGCTGGGTTTCTCAAACTCAGCACTATTGACATTCAGGCTATATAATCCTTTGTTGTGGGGGGGGGCTACCCTGTGCACTGTAGGGTGTTCAGCAGCATCCCGGGCTTCCACCCACTAGATCAGGGGTCCTCAAACTTTTTAAACAGGGAGCCAGTTCACTGTCCCTCAGACCGTTTGGAGGGCCGGACTATAGTTTAAAAAAAAACTATGAACAAATTCCTATGCACACTGCACATATCTTAAAATGAAGTAAAAAAACAAAACGGCAAAACACCCGCATGTGGCCCGCGGGCCGTAGTTTGAGGATGCCTGCACTAGATCCTTTCCCCTTCTCCATTATGGCAATCAAAAATCACCCTGGGCCCTGCCAGTATGGCTCAGTGGTTGAGTATCGACTTATGAGCCAGGAGGTCATGGTTCAATGCCCGGGATGCAGGCTCAATCCCTAGTAGGGGGCCTGCAGGGGGGCGGCGGATCAATGATTCTCTCTCATCATTGATGTTTCCATCTCTCTCCCTCTCCCTTCCTCTCTGAAATCAATAAAAATATATTTTTTAAAAATCACCTTGATTGAGAACCTCCCTTCAATATTCCTTAAGCTATACATTTATTTTACTCTTTATTTTTTTCAAAGGTTCTTTATTGATTTTTAGAGAGAGAGGAAAGGAGAGGGAGAGAGAGAGAAACATTAATGTAAGAGTGATACATTGCTTGACTGACTCCTGCACACCTCCTACCAGGGATCCGGGATTGAACTTGCAACCCGGGGATGTGCCCTAGCCTGGAATCCTGGAATCAAACAGGGAACATTTCAGTGCACTAGATGATGCCCAACCAACTGAGCCACACAGGCCAGGGCTTATGTAGTTTATTGACTTTGCTTCTATTTTACAATAAAAATACTCCTTAAATTCCAATGAAGTGTTCATGGGAAAATTTGACAGAATTCTACAAACAGTTAACGTGCATGAGAAAAAGACAGTGGAAATAGCCCAGGAATTTTCTAAAAGGAAGAATACCCGGTATTGAAATACATTCTAAAGCTACAGTGTTAAAGTGGAGTGGCACTGGGACAACACAGAGGAATCTGGAATAAATAACTTGCCTCCAGGGCTCCATTGATCAGATAAAGCCTGAAAGCTTCAAATGTGCTTTTCAGCCTGTCCCTTCAGTTACCCTCCTACCAACACACTGACCTAGTCAAAGTCCTCGATATAGGGAGCTTCCTTCTTCCCTTCCTTTGCACATGCACTTTCTCCTATTTGGAGCACCCTTCCTTAAATGTTACACCTCCAGGCTGCCTCACAGGACCCTCCAGGTCAGGGTTTTGACCCTCTTTTCTCCTCCCATAGACCCCAGCTCCCACTCATCACCCCCTTACCATAAGCTTTAGCTTGAGTCTGCCTCTGCCTCTCAGCTTTGAGGTGCAGGATGACAAGGAATGTGTCCCCTTAGGGACATACACAGTGCCAGGTACACAGTAGGTGCTCAATAACACTAAAATAATCAGGAAAAAAAAACAATCTGTACAGCCGCTTTAAATAATAACATATTCCAAATGGATTAGAATGTTAAATGTAATTTTAAATCATTAGTTCAACTAACATTTATTGCACACCTACTGTGTGCCGGGGCATTGGATAAAGCAGTGACCAAAATAAATCAATTCCCTGTTGTTATGGTGCTGACATTTGTGGGACAGATAGGTATGTGCAGGGAAGACAGGTCAGGAAGGTGGAACAGCATGTGCAAAGACCCTGTGGTGGGAAAGATCCAGGGTCCAGGTACCTTACCCAGACACTGGAATCTGAGCCTTAGTCCTTCCAGCTTCCATCCAAAGGATGTTCCAAGCAGTTTTGGTCACTGCTTTATCCAATGCCCCTGGCACACAGTAGGTGTGCAATAAATGTTTGTTGAACTAATGATTTAAAATTACATTTAACATTCTAATCCATTTGGAATATATTATTATCTAGAGCGACTGTACAGGTTGTTTTTCCCCCTGATTATTTTAGTGTTATTGAGCACCTACTGTGTACCTGGCACTGTGTATGTCCCTAAGGGGACACAAATCCCCCCAGTGAATCTCCTGCTCAGAGCCTTCCATGGCTCTCTAATGTCCAGTGGATCGAACCCAAGGTCCTTAGCCCTTCGCTGGGCAGCCCTTGGCCACAGGGCTCCGTCCTGCTGTCCCTCAGGGACAGTCATTCCAAGCCCCGCCCCCAGGCTCTCCCACCTTCGCGGCGCCGGCCCACTCCACCTCACTATTGGACAGTTCGGAGGCTGCCGGGCGTTGGTTGGCTGGAGTGACCGTCAATTAGGGTCAAGGCATAGATAACCTGTTCTCGGGCTTGGAGGGGGCGGGCTCGGGTGCGGGCGCGGATGTGGTTGCGGCATCAGGTAAATCGCCGGCTTGCGGGCCACCGGTGAGGATCTTGGGCGGGATAAGGGGGCGCCCCGGGAAGTGGCGCTGCGCCTTCAGCCCCCCGCGGGCTCAGCGCGCTGCGACGGGGCGGACGCCGTGACCTCTGGCTGGGACCCCTCCCACACTGAGAGCCCCAAGTGGGCAGCGAGCAGAATGGGGAGCTCTGGATTCGTGCGATCGCCCTCCTCCCGCCCTTCGGGAGCCAAGTGGGGCTTGTTCGCCCCCTGGCTCCCCAGCCGACTCCCCCAGCCTTTCCCCGCGTCTCTCCCGGACAGCTTGGGGACCCGGGTCGAGCCCCTCGCGCTGGACCTGGGTGTGCGTGGGGGTGAGACGGAAACGGTGTTGGGAGGGACGGACGGCCACCCGGCCGGCAGACAATGGGCAGCGGATGGAACCGCCCGGCAGCGTTTCCTGTAGGAAACGGCTCTGTCCCTGCGAGGCCGTTTAGGGGGGCCGGTGAGGGAGTGGTGGGTGCTGACCTGAGTACCTCCCCCTCACTCCGTCATCAGCCAACACCCCCACCTCAGGGGTGTGCAAGTTCCGCTGACTTTAGGGGGTGCCACCACACAGGGCCTCAAGCGGGGCTGGGGGTGAGGGCTGCGGGGAGAGTCCCCTCCCCAGGACCAGGAGGGGCACTGCCGGCGGTATTGCGTGATCGCAGCACCGAGTCCAGAAATAGTCCCTGGGGCTGCAGTGGGGGCGTCTGGCGTCAGCTCTGACGGCCTAATGA
Organism: Ia io; assembly: GCA_025583905.1. NCBI lineage: Eukaryota > Metazoa > Chordata > Mammalia > Chiroptera > Vespertilionidae > Ia > Ia io. The sequence continues at coordinate 101,427,393 of JAJQQW010000006.1, forward strand.
GGGGGCCTCAGGCAGAGGACCCGAATCTAGCTGTGACAGCTCAGGCGGGAGCGGAGGAGAGAGGAGGGCAGCTGCACGCCCCCATTCCCCAACTCCGGTGAGGCTGCAGCCCCTGGAGTCAGGGGGGAGGGGGGACCCCACTCCCTGCCGTCGGGGACACACGCGGGGACAGGCATGAATGCAGGGGAGGGAAGGGCTGTTTCTAGAAGGCCATCACGTGGAATGGCCAATGCAGAAACAGTGGCAAAGCCGCCTAGGTTTAAATCCTGCCTCTGCCTGAATGTGACCTTGGGAGCATCACTTAATCTGTGTTTCTTCCTCTGTATAAAGGAGAAAGATAGCAAGAAACCGACCTCAGAGGGCTTAGCTAGGATTTTTTTTAAAGTTAATTAATACCTACAGATTGGCTAGAATTGAAGCTGGTCCATTGAAAATGGGAAAAGTGTTTTTATTATTCGTTACCATTCTTGGAGTATCCACCCATTTCCCCACCCAGCCTCTGGGTCCAGCTGCTGAGGTGGTTTGGATCTTAGGGATGGCCCACAGCTGTTCTTTGAGTTCCCGCACCTCAGATTTGGGTGTTACCCGATCACTGGAGGAGCGGGCTGATCCCAACTCAGTCCCACTTCGAGCTGTGTGTGAAAAGGCCCAGCCTTCTCATCCCCACCCAGGCCTTTTCCATGGCCAAGCTTTTCTCTGGAAGTTTCCTAAAAACAAGTCCTGAGAGGCACCGAATGTCCTGTGTGATGACCAGCTGTCCTGCTGGTCCACCCTTGCAATTGGTATAAGGGGCAGGAAACAGCTGCTTTGGGACAGGAAGAGGCTCTGGGTGGGGGAGGTCAGGGACCGAGGCTGAACAAAGGTGGGAAGTGGGAAGATGGTTAGTTTAGCACAAATGAGCAGTGGGTTAGGGAGAGGTCAGATTGGGTCTGGTAGGCAAAGGTCTCCAGAAGATGAGCAGAGGGTGTTTCCCACAATTGACTTAACGGCTTTGTACCTGTTTCCCCATGTGCAAAGTGTGAATATCTACCTTGCAGGATCGCACAGGATTACATGTAACCAAGCAGGGAATACAGCAGGCGCTTGGTACTGGCAGCTGCTTGCCCTTCCCTGAGGTTTTTCATGTGGGCTCTTTAAAGCCCCATCTTTCTCACCCTGTGCTTTCTGAATCCAAGTTCGGGACTCAATATTTGTCCTTGTAAAATAGCACATTATTAGATGTGTCTCAGCCTCCCTCGGTCTCTTAGAGCCTCCATCATGTCACCCTGATTTACTCTCCCTCCATCCCCAGGCATAGTTTCAGCTCTGACAACCTGGGTGCCTGTGGGTCCATTACAAGCTCTTACAAGCCAAAGACAGAGTCCTGTGGCACCCCACTAGAGGCATTCCAGGGGTACAGGTATCCAATGATTTGCATCCTTTGTGCGTCTGGCCCCCAACTCTCTGTCTTTCCTATAAAGGTCTCAGAGGTGACCTTGGTAAAAATTCACATGCAGTTATATCTTGTTTGCATTTGTCCAAGGAAAAAACTCAAGTGATTCTGTATTTTTGTTTTTTAATCTGCAGAATCTGACCAGATGAGTTCTGAATGAGCCCATGAGGGCTTCCAGTTCTTGCCTTCCTCTCCTGAAGGTTCACATTCCACCCCTGTGATGATTAATTTCTGATTTTCCCCAGCAATTGACAGAAAATTCGGATCTAGAATGACACCCATACCCACTCCCACCTTCAGCTACTCTTTTTTTTTTTGATTTCCAAGAGAGGAAGAGAGAGGGAGAGAGGGATAGAAACATCAGTGATGAGAGAGAATCATCGATCGGCTGCCTCCTGCACTCCCCACACTGGGGAACGAGCCTGCAACCTGGGCTTGTGCCCTGACTGGGACTCAAACCGTGACTTCCTGGTTTGTAGGTCAATGCTCAACGGCTAAGCCATGCCAGCTGGGCTTCTTTTTTTTTTTTTTTTTAATATATTTTTTTATTGGTTTCAGAGAGGAAGAGAGAGATAGAACCATCAACGATGAGAGGCAATCATTGATCAGCTGCCTCCTGCATGCCCCCTACTGGGGATCGAGCCCATAAGCTGGGCATGTGTCCTGACTGGAATTGAACCATGACCTCATGGTTCACAGGTCGATGCTCAACCACTGAGCCACACCAGCTGGGCTACTCTTGTTTTCTGAATTACTTTCCTCTCCTTTTTTAAAAAAAATATATTTTATTGATTTTTTACAGAGGGGAAGGGAGAGGGATAGAGAGTTAGAAACATCGATGAGAGAGAAACATTGATCAGCTGCCTCCTGCACACCTCCTACTGGGGATGTGCCCGCAACCAAGGTACATGCCCTTGACCGGAATCGAACCTGGGACCTTTCAGTCTGCAGGCCGACGCTCTAGCCACTGAGCCAAACCGGTTAGGGCTCCTCTCTCCTTTTGATGCTCTTCCTTTCTCCTCCTGCCCAGCAGGCTGAGGCCTAGCACCTGGGTGTTCCCACATTCATTCATCCCAAAGTTTCAAGGCCTCGTGAGGGAGGATGGAGAAAAGGGCACTGGTGTGTGGGGGTGGGTTGTTGGAGAAGAACTCTTGGGTCTGTTGACTCACTCAGAATCCAGGCTGACCTAAGTCACAGCCAGAAGGATAGGGCCTGACCCTTACCCCCTCTGGGGGACTTTTTCAGGTTGTGTCTGGTGGCTACTCCAGGAAACATGGCCAAGTTTGCCCTGAATCAGAACCTGCCTGGTAAGTGTACAAAATGGTAAGTGTGCACAGGCCCACACTTGGTGCCGGTGTGTGGACACAACTCCGCAGTTCCCTTCTTTGCATAGTGGCCAGAGGGGCCCTCTGTGCTGCTCTCTCACATGTGGAATGTAATCTAACATCGCATGATGGCCTGGGAGTCCCCCTCTGTCTGGCCTCATCTCACCTCTCCTACTCCTCTCCCCGTCTCTTCCATTACTCTGCTCTGGACCCCTCAACTCACCCTTTATTCCAGCCCACCCTGCTCTCTTTCCCCGCCTCCCAGGATCTTTGCATGGGCTGTTTGGTTTTAGGAACTTTCTTCCCCAGCTGATTCCCCCTCATCACTTGGCCCTGACAAGCAGAGCCAAAGTCATGCCTCCTCCAGTTATTCTTTACTTCACCTTATTATTGCCCTAAGCACCATTTGTAATGTTTGTGTTTATCTGTCTCCTACAAGACAGACATGTTTGTCTAGTTCAATGCTTTGTCCTCAGAAAAGTGCTTGACATGTAGCAGGAGCCTCAATAAACGTGTGTTTGCATGACTATTTGGGTGCACATAGGCATTTGAGACTTGGGTGTGTAATGGCTTGGTGCAGAACTTGGTGCAGGTGGAGCCCTGCTAGTGTGTTGCGGTGGGGAGGGGTACCCCTGGCCTGACGCCCCTCACACCCCTGTCATACCCGCAGACCTGGGTGGCTCTCGCCTGTGCCACGGCCCGATTGGGGGCTCCCGCAGCCCGAGTTCGTCCTACACGGTGGAGACGCCCTATGGCTTCCACTTGGACCTGGATTTCCTCAAATACGTGGAGGAGCTGGAGCGCGGCCCCGTCGCCCGTCGCGCCCCCAGCGCCCAGCCGGCACGCCGTCCCCGCGCGCCCCGGGTCGGCATCACGGGCGCGCGTAGCCCAGGGACCTGGACATCCAGCGAGTCCCTGGCTAGTGACGAAGGGGGAGCGTCGGGTGCACTCTCTCCGGGCGCACCCACTTGGTTCCTGCTGCCGCCTCTGTCGCCGCGCGTGCCGGTGCGTAACCCGCACGTCGAGGACATGCTCCTGGAGACCAGCCGACGTCTGGAGCTGGCGCAGGCGCACGAGCGCGAGCGCAGCCCGCGTGGTTCGGGCCGCAGCAGCCCAGCCCCAGGCTCCGCCGCCAATCCCGCCCCTGCCTCGCCAGGCCCAGCGCAACTGCAGATGGTGCGGGAGCAAATGGCCTTGGCGCTGCGGCGTCTGCGCGAGCTGGAGGACCAGGCGCGCGCGCTGCCCCAGCTGCAGGAGCAGGTGCGCGTGCTGCGTGCGGAGAAGGCGAGGCTGCTGGCTGCGCGCCGGCAGCCAGAAGACGATGTGGAGGCCGAGGCGCGCCCGGACAAGCTCTCACAGCTGCGGCGGCTCACCGAACGCCTGGCGACTTCCGAGCGCGGCGTTCGCGCCAGGGCCAGCGCCCGGGCGGACGGCCTGGACGAGGAAGCTCCGAGGCGCAGCGAGGGCGCACTCCAGGTCCTTGACAGGGCGGCGGGGACCCCCGACCGGGAGCCCCAGACGCAGGAGCCTGGAATCCAGGCCGTGCTGGGGACCCAAGAGGCAGAAGCCCAGGCAGTGCCGGAGACCCGGGAAGCCAGCGTGCAGGCGGTCTCCAAGACCCTTGAGGCGGACGCATGGGTGACCGAGGCGCTGCTGGGGCTGCCCGCTGCCGCCGAGCGCGAGCTGGAGCTGCTGCGCACCAGCCTGGAGCACCAGTGCGGGGTGAGCGAGCTCCTGCGGAGCCGGCTGCGAGAGTTGGAGGAGGCCCGAGAGGCTACGGAGGAGGAGACAGCGGCCCAGTCTCAGTCCCGCGAGGCTGCAACCCAGACCCCGTGGGGTTGTGTTGAGAAGTCCACGCAGACCGAGCCTCCCGCGGAGGTCCCTTACCTGACGCAGAGCCCATCTGGACTCACAGATGGGGACAGGGCCATAGCGCCCGCGGGTGAGTCCCGACCTCTCCCGGAGCCCTGGCTTGATGACCACTGGTCTCGAATTCAGCGCCCTTATCTGATCCCTGGCAGGCATCCTCAAATCCATCATGAAGAGGAGAGACGGAACACCTGGCGCCCAACCCAGCCCCGGACCCAAGAGCCTGCAGTTTGTTGGGGTCACCAACGGAGAGTGAGCATTCCTCCTCTCCACCCCCCCCCCGCGCCCCGCCCGCCTCATGACAGCATCTGTGGGAACATGGTCTGGGGTTTGAATTCCAGCTCTACCCCTCAGTTTTCTCATCTGGGAAATGGGGATAGCCAATCCCACCTGGCAGGACTCGGGAACGAGCCCACAGGGGAGGTTCAGCAGATGCCTCCCAAACTGCCCCCAGGTACGAGAGCTCATCCAGTGAGGAAGACAGTGACAGCGAAGATGGTGCTGGCGATCCCCCGAGGAGCAGCTCCTGTGGTTCTGAGGACGACAGCGGCCAGGGATCCGACTCGGGCACCCCCGGACCTCCCAGCAGCGGAGTTGTTCGGGAGCCGGAGCCGGAGCGGGAGCTGGAGCCTCAACCGGGTGCGCAGGGGAGGTGAGCAGCGCCAGAACTGGAGTGGGGACTGTTGTTCTCTTTCCAGTTTCCGCGCTCCCACCCCCACCACTCCTGAGCCTCTCCCAACCTCTTCGGTAGGTGCGAACTGAGCCCTCGATTGAGGGAGGCGTGCGCAGCGCTGCAGCGGCAGCTGAGCCAGCCCCATGGAGTCGCCCGTGACAGCGTGAGTGCGCGAGGAGACAGTCCTACAGATGAACTCGTTGAGTCCGCCAAGGACCTCCCCTGATGTCCTTAGGGAAGCGCCTGTTGTCTAGAGTTGGGGGAGGGTCTGGAGTTCCGTCCCCTAGCGCCTAGGACCTCCACCAATCCCAGACTCTAAAGGAATCTCCCAGGACCATGCTGATCCTTACCTGGTTCCCTAAAAGGATCCCGCCCCAAGCACTGATCAAAGCCCCAGGCCCACTCTCGGACTCCCCAAAGAAAAGCGCTCACCACCTTCCTCCACTCCAGGCTTCCCCACAGGCTCTTCCCCAGAAGAGGATCCCTGCTCCTGTGAGCCCGGGGCCCAATGTACTCCCTCTTCCAAAGGGGTGCGGCCCCATGGGTCTCCACGGCCCTCCTCAGACTAGCAGTGACCATCCTCCCCCTGCCTGGACTCCCAGCCCCAACTCTGCACCTCCCCACACCGCCATGGCACCTCTGTACACCCCTACCCCCCCCCCCCCCCCCCCCCCCGCCATGGCACCGGGACCTTCGCTGATGCTTTCCCCTGTCCTGGCAGGGCGCAGCGCGCCTGGTGGCCCTGGAGTGGTTTCGAGTGTCCAGCCAGCGCCGTTCGCAGGCTGAGCTTGTAGCCGGGGTCCTGCGGGCGGTAGCACGCCTGGGACAGGAGCTGCTGGCCCACGTGGTGAACCTGGCGGACAGCAACGGGAACACAGCCCTGCACTACAGCGTGTCCCATGGGAACCTTGCCATCTCCAGCTTGCTGCTGGATACTGGTCAGCATGGAGGAGGGGTGGGCAGGGCACTAGGCAATGGGGTGGAGGACAGGTAAAGGAGAGCCTGGGCAGCTGGGAAAACCTGGAGAAATGTACAGAGATGGGCTGGCCAGGCAGATAGGACCACCATCCTTCACTGGGTGTTTCAAGAGCCAACATGGACTGACCTGAGCTCTGCCCCTGACCCTTCACTCACTTTCCATGCTTTTGAATTATGTTGTCCTAAATTTAGGGGGATTATTTTATCTCTTAGCTTCCTTAACTGTGACATGGGAATGCATCATCTCCCTGCCTGGACAGCTATAACACCTGTGTGTGTGTCAGGCATGCAGTATGAAACTCCAGCCCTGGTGCTTCCTAAGTCCACATGTCCAGCCAGCTGCCTTTCCAATCCTGAGGGAAGGTGCTCACTGGTCAGGGATGACTACCATTCTGGTCTGGGACTGTCCCTTATCCTCCAATTCCACTTCACACCTTTCCATCCCCTGCCTCAGGAACAGATACATGGTCCCAGGTGTTGCAGAACCCAGACAAGTACCGAGAGCATACTAGGTACCAGGTAGTGCTGGAATGGGCCACCCATGCTGCTTTGCCCATGGGACCAACTGCCCGAGAGCCCTTCTGAGTGCCCTCCCTCAGGTCCAGTAACCCTCTGGGGGCCTGCAGGTCTTGGTGACCAAAGGAAGGTCACAGCTACTCTGGGCTGGTTACCAGGCTGGGGCTTGTGAGGAGGGGGTGGTGCATCGTTATTTTCTGAGCATCCTCTGCCTTAAAGGGGATTGGCTGTCATTCATGAGACGCAAGGCTCCTTGGACCCTTTCACCCTGTATTGAACCCCATTCAGCCAACTCCCCATCAGTTACCACCAGTATCCCCCATACCCCTACCCACTTGCAGTACATCAGCCTGGTCCAACCTCCCCCAGGACCCTGAACCCTCCATGAACCTCATTTAGGGACTGCTTTCCTTTCATTCCTCCCAACTTCTCAGTTCCTTGACCTGCTATTCTTCCTTCACCTTGATGTATCAGCCTTACACTTGAAAGGTCACCTTAAACCCTGATGTCACCTCCTCCATAACCTTACTCCCCAACACCCCTCTCCGTGAGGTCTCAGCTTCCTCTCCTATTCCCTAACTCCAACAATCCTCAATCTTAAGGGACCACTATCCCTTGTCCCCAACCCATCTCCTAGAAATACGTCACAGAGGGTTAGGGCCTACCATGACTTCGTTTTGTTACATCTGCAAAGAGCCTGTTTTCAAGTAAGGGCACATTTATAGTTCAACTTGTTTTGGAGGACACATTCAATCTGTCACAGGCTTGGGGAAGGGGAGGATTCCAGAGGAATGTAAGTTAACAGCTTCACAGGTCATGGTGGACAATAGCATTTATTCCAGGAGTCAACAGGAAGGTTTTAAATAGACTGGACCAAATTTCTTTGATCTATTTCTGGCTGCTGCAAGGAAAGGAGGGGTACTTGGATCAAGGTGAACCAGTTGGCAGTTCTCTGGGGGAACAATGGTGGCTTGTAGCCATAAAAATAAACATCCCTTATTGAGTGCCAGGTGGAGAGGGTAGAACACTGAATGCAAGGGAGGAGGTACTTGGCGGGAGAACCTTGTAGGCAAAGGGGAGTCAATTCATGATCCATGGGGACCACCTATAACACAAATGAACCCGAGACTGGGAGAGGTGAGTGAACCAGGTTGGACTAGGGGTGTGGGCTTAGTTGACTGATCCCCTCTCTTAGGAGTCTGCAATGTTGACTGCCAGAATCAAGCAGGCTACTCAGCCCTTATGTTAGCTGCACTCACCTCTGTTGGGCAGGAGGACATACCTGTGGTCCAAAGACTCTTCCAAATGGGCAACGTCAATGCCAAGGCTAGCCAGGTGCGTGGATGCTTACAGTTCAGGAACCAACCCTGATTTTGACCTCCCTTCCCCTAAAACCCACCCAGTCCTGTCTTCCCTACTCTCAGACAGGGCAGACAGCCCTCATGCTGGCCATCAGCCATGGCCGACAGGACATGGTAGCAGCCCTGCTAGCATGTGGGGCAGATGTCAATGTGCAAGATGTGGATGGAGCCACAGCACTGATGTTTGCCAGTGAGTACGGGCACCTGGAAACTGTCCGGTTGCTACTGGCCCAGCCAGGCTGCGATCCTGCCCTCCTGGATAATGTGAGCTACTGTGGGTGGGGCTGGTTGGGTAGGCAGGGTACTCATGCCTTGGTTCATTGACCTAACTGTCCGTTTTTCTTCAGGAGGGCACCAGTGCCCTGGCCATGGCTCTGGAGGCTGAGCAGGATGAGGTGGCTGCTCTGCTGCATGCCCACCTGAGTTCAGGCCAGCCCGGTCCCCCGGTGAGTGTAGCTCCAACCTCAAGCAACAAAACTTGACAACTGCACGTTGTGTGAGGATACCCAGCAAGCTCTAGGAAGGTCTCCCCTTCCTACTCCCTCAGGGAAATGGTGGGAGAAACTGGGGGTTTAATCTGTGTGGCTGGGACACTTCCTCCATTTTATAGATTGAGATTGAGGGAAAGTGACCTGATCTATGATCAGAGGCGGCCTGGTAGAGTTTCTCTGTCAGTTACTGCCCCCCAAAGAGGCTCATAGCAAAGGAGTTAAGGACCCTTTGTAGTTAGGCCTGGTTGGGGAAGAGGATGCAGGCCGCCTCCAAGTAAGAGCTTCAGAATTAGAGACTGGATCAGTTTGCCAGCAGCCGGCAGGTAGGGAACACCCAGTTTGTCCCTCAAGGGGAGAGAGGTAACACTCAAAGCTAAATCAGCCTGCCCATCCTGCTCTTTCCAGCAGAGATGTGGGAAAGGAAGCATGGTTAAGTGCCTCTTCCAGGTCAGATGGGGTAAAGGCAGGATGCAAACCTAGGCAGCCTGGCCCCACTGTGAAGGAGTTTTTCCTTAGACATGACCACAATGGAGAGGAACAAGACTTGCACTAAGTTAAGCATCCTTGAGTTTATGGCATCTGAAACCCACAGCATTCTGTCCACAAGAGGGTGTGACATGACCTCCACCACCTTTCTCACCAGTCACCCCCTGACTCTCCCACGGCCATGCCTGGTCAAAGAGGAAGCAGTGACAATGGAGAGGACCCCCAGTCTCCGTGAACGGCCTCGCACAATGGACCTGGATAGGGTGGGGTGGTGAAGGGTTGACCTTCTTTCCTAATAAATAAAACATTTCTAACTAAACTTGTATCTTGTTTTAGGAGCACGTATAGACACTTGGGTTTCCTTCTTCAAAAAGAAAATGACTTGTTGGGGTAGAACCTCCCTCTCCCAGGTTTCCAGAATGCGAAGGGGCCAGTGACCCACCAGAAGGTATTATAAGCCTAGTGACCCCAGACAAGAACCCGAATTTACATAAACACTTTATTAACAGTGGAGCATCTTCCCCATGGGCTATGTGGTTCACCCAGCCAGCCAGGACCCTGTAAAAAGAGCCAAGCATGAGACGCTGACCGGCCTCCCAGCAACTGGCACTCCCTCCCCCGCCTTGCAGCCCGTTTCCACAGCCTTACCCTCCTCCTCGAGCGCTCACGCACGGGCTTGCCAAAGCCTCCCTACCACCAGCCGGCTCTCAGTTCCCCCATTCGGGTACGGCACTCACCAGACACAAGTTCAGCGCAGCCTCCGGGCCTCTCGCTCTGACTCCAATAGAGTGAGCACGTCGCCCTCGCGCACAGGGCCTTTCACGTTGCGGATGATGGAGCGGCTCGTGTCGTCCATGAATTCCACGCGGACCTACGGGACCCACGGGAGTGGGGTGGGGCGGAGAGGCGTGTGGGCCAGCCGCGGCGAGGCACCAGGGGGTGGGCAGCAGATCTAGATTTAGAGGGCGTAAAGGGGCGGCCCAGGGAGACTCAGAAAGGGGGGTGAGGCTCGCTGGCAGGTAGGACTGGGCCGGGAGGAAAAGCAAAAAGGGCGGAGACTGGCGAACAAAGCTCTCGAGCGCCAGAAGCTGCCACCGTGGGGGGAAACTGCAGCTCTGGGCCCGTTGGGGACGGGTCCATACGCGGCAGGGCGTGACACCACCGCGTCCATTGAGACCGCTGAGCCAAGATAAAGAGGTTCACTGGAGCTCAGACCCGGCGGGCAGGACCTTGGTGGGGGTTCGGACCCTCCAGGAAGCCTGGGATAAGGGGTTCTCGGATTCCAAGAGGGACAGTCCCCACCCGCTCACCTGCGTGCACTGTCCCTGGGAACCGGTCCTGCCTAGCACCTTGGTAACCTGGAGGGAAGAAGCTGGGGTCAGCATTGCCCGGCCCGGTGCCCTTCCCCCTACCCCACCGGCCTCACTTCGGCCCTCAGCACCGGCACCCTCCTCACCCTGGCTAGCTTGATAGGCTGCACACGACTCGTGTCCATGATGGCGGCAACAGTCGGGCGGAAAGGAGTCACGTGCTTTCGGGAGATTCTTTATACGCCGTCCTAGCCCCGCCCCCCCAGCTCTCGCGAGATTATGCACATATTTCCCAACAGCCCCTGCTGCAGCGATGCTGCCGGCGCCCTTCAGCGCAGAGGGAAGATGGCGTCCGCCACCCGGTTTATCCAGGCGCTACGGAACTGGGCCTCCGGGGTGCGCGGGGCGGGAAGGAAGGGCCGCGCTGGGATGGGCGTGGGGGGCCGCGAGCTCCGTGCGCCCGGGACCCGCTCCTTCACTCTATCCTGTACCCTGGGTCTGAAAGCCTAGGTGCCAAGATCTCCCTGGGCCAGGCCCCTCGCTCAGCCCGGGACCCCGAACTCTTGAGGCCTTCAGCCCGGGACACACCCACCTCCACTCCCACCCTTGGGCAGGAGACCTGGCATCTCCCTAGTTCCTGACCGTATTAGCCTTGGATCTGGTGGTCCCGGCCCCGACATTCCTTTTCACAGGGCCCATATCCCTGTCTCCACATGCCCTTCTCTCTCCTTCCCTTCATTTATCTATCCCCGGGCTGTCCCTCTCCTCTCCTGGGGCGCCCTGCTGGCTGACCTCCTTCCTTTCCTCCTCCCACAGCACAACTTGCAGGCGAAGCTGCAGCTGCGTTACCAGGAGATCGCCAAGCGGTGAGCAGGCCCCGCTCGCTGCTCAAACCCTCGCCCTGTTCTGTCCTTCTTCCACCAGAAACAAAACCCGTGTTCCTTTTTTTTTTTAATATATTTTATTGATTTTTTACAGAGAGGAAGAGAGAGGGATAGAGAGTCAGAAACATCGATGAGAGAAAAACATCGATCAGCTGCCTCCTGCACACCCCCTACTGGGGATGTGCCCGCAACCAAGGTACATGCCCTTGACCGGAATCGAACCCGGGACCCTTGAGTCCGCAGGCCGAGGCTCTATCCACTGAGCCAAACCGGTTTCGGCCAAAACCCGTGTTCCTTTAGAGTTAGACCCTGAGCTAAAATCCTGCCTCCAGCTTCCTGGCAGGTTGTGAAGACAGGTTTGCCTTTGATCTTGCTCGACTGTGTCGTAGACTGCTGCTCTTGGAAACAGCCGGATTGGGCGTGAATTCTGGTTGGGAATCGTTGTGGTTTGCAGTCCTCAGTGTGGCCTTGCCCGTTGGTGTTGTCATCCCCAAGCAATGGGTGGGGGTAAAAAATTGAGGCGTGGAGAGACGAAATCATTTTCTTAAAGCCATTCAGAAGCTGGAAAGTGACACCTGGGACTTGAACCCAGAAGTGTCTTGATTTCAACTCATTAATGTCCAAAAAATGCTTGAAACTTACAAGCCCTTGCCACGTCCTCAGCCTTGGGGATACCAGTGCTAACAAGAGAAGTTCTGGTCCTCATTCCTTCATATCCTAGGGCAGTGATGGGCAACCTTTTGAGCTTGGTGTGTCAAACTTCGCCAAAAAACTGAGCATAACTCGGGTAGTGTGTCACTTTGAGGAAAAAACATTATTTCGCAAATGTTTCATCCTCAGGAGCAGCAAATGTTTCATCCTCGGCATGCGGCCGTCTCAGCGGCCGCGTGTCATCAGAAATGGCTACGCGTGTCAGTGCTGACACACGTGTCATAGGTTCGCCATCACTGTCGTAGGGAGAGCAAAACGTAGGGAAAAAACACAGCAGGCCAAAAAAACCCCACGTTATTCTGGAATGCTACAAAGATAAATGAGAGTAATCTGGAGGGTTACTATCTCGGGTCATGTGGGTCAGGAGAAGTTTCTTTTCAGGGATTGACATTTGACTCACCTAAATGATGAGAAGGAGCCAACGGATAATTATTGAAGAAATGTTCTGGGCAGAGAGAACAGTGAGCACGAAGGCTGTAAGGCCCAACAGAGCCAGAAGTAGTAAGGAGGCCAGTGTGACAGAAACAGGTAGGAAAGGGGGATAGCAGTATAAAATGAAGTCAGTGGCAGGCAAAGGTAAGGCAGTCTTGGAGAGTTGGCAGTGAAGGCATTAAAATTGACTAATTCCTAATATCAAAGTTTAAATCGCTTTTTCATCCAGGGTTTGGGTCAGTTGAGGAAACTTGTAAAATTTTCAGCTTCTTTAGGGTATTGGTGCCCCCTAGTATTTCATTTGGGCTTTCCCTTTCAGCATTGGTTCTTTTTTCTTTTTCTTCTTTTTTTAAATTGATTTCAGAGAGGAAAGGAGAGGACGAGAGAGAAACATTAATGACGAGCCTGGCCAGCTGGCGTGGCTCAGTGGTTGAGCAGCGACCTGTGAGCCAGGAAGTCACCGTTTGATTCCTGGTCTGGGCACATGCCTGGGTTGTGGGCTCAATCCCCAGTGAGGGGAGTGCAGGAGGCAGCCGATCAGTGATTCTCTCTCATCATTGATGTTTCTATCATTCTCTCCCTCTCCCTTGCTCTCTGAAATCAATTTTAAAAAAAGAAGAAGAAACATCAATGATGAGAGAGAATCATTGGTTGGAATCGAACCCGGGACCTTTCCGTCTGCAGGCCGACGCTCTATCCACTGAGCCAAACCAGCTAGGGCCAGCTCTGGTGCTTTATATCTTTTCTGTGCTAGGTTGCAGAAAACTATGGCCATTCCTACAGAGATCATCTCTGTACTCCCGGGCTGAAGCAAATTCTAACTTCCACACAGGACATTTTGAATGTTAAATTTTTAAAATTTATCTGTATTTGTTTTTTAAAAAAATGCACAATGACTATCACTTGTATAAGAAAAAACTTAAGTCCTGGCAAAATGATTACCAGACAAAAAGTTTAAAAATATGGTTGAATGAAAGCCCAGTTTTTAAAAGATTTTTCCTATCATTATGCCCTCCCTCTCTGCTATATTTTCTAGGAAAGCTCCTCTTGAGGTTAGGATTTCCTTTTCAGGCTTCCAGCTTCTTTGTAAATTCACCCCAAGCCCAGAACAGAGCTCTGTTCACCCCCCTTTCTGGCTGCAGCCACCATGAGGTGACAGGAAATGCAGAGGCCTGGGAGGCTTGGAATACAAGGTGCTCTTTGAGTTATAAGACTTGATCCCAGCAGGGTTCTCCAGAGCAGTGGTCGCCAACCTCTCGGACCTCATGGACCACTGTCCGCGGACCACCGGTTGGCGATCGCTGCTCCAGAGAGTTCCTGAAATAGCAGGAAACCCAGGATTTGTGTAGTCTGGCCTTTGGGAAGGGAGCCCCTCAGAATGAGCTATGTTTGGAGCTTGTTGCCCGAGCTTTTACTGATTAACTACTGGATAGGTAGTGGGCAGAGCCTCACAACCTGGCTCCTTCATTTCCTGAGCATCTTCAGGTGGAAGTGAGGCCAGCTGCCAAGCTCTGGGTCATGGGGAGGGTGGGAACAGGCCCAGGTGTTCAGACTGGGCCTACCCCTTCCGTGGGTTTCACAAAAGGCCATTCATCCATTTGGGGCAGGTAAGGGACCTGCAATGGAGCCGACCCAGCTCTCACATCCAAAGCCTGGGCCCTCTCCAGGCATGTCCCTCCATGACCGTGTACCAAGGGATACCCCTGGCCTGCAGCCTGTCCCAGTGACAGGTGACCAGCCCTGCCCAGCCAGGCAGTGAGAGCACTTAGGGCTTTGCTTTAATGCCGATGTCCTTTTTCCTTAGAACTCAGCCTCCTCCCAGGCTCCCTGTGGGCCCCAGCCACAAGCTCTCCAACAATTACTACTGTACTCGTGACGGCCGCAGGGAAGCCATGCCACCTTCCATTGTCATGTCCTCACAGAAGGCGCTGGTGTCAGGCAAACCAGCAGAAAGGTGAGGATGCCACACATTCCTGCAGCCAGCCTGTTCTCTTGCCTCTGCTTTTCAAGGTCCCATTTACCTAGCATCAACTTTGTTGGGAACTGTGTTGCCAGGAGCTTTTCATCTGCAAACTCATTTAATCCCCACCTGTCCCAGTGTGTAGGGGTTAGGGCTTCAGGCAGGGGTGGGTTTCCAGCAAATCAGATAAAGTTCCAGGGTCCTTTAGTTTCAGGTGTACAGTATAACGATTTGATATCTGTATATATTGCAAAATGATCACCACAGTAAGTCTACTTGGTGTTCGTCATTTTACATAGTTATAAAATTTTTTTTGTAATGAGAACTTTTTAAAATATATATATATTATTGATTTTTTACAGAGAGGAAGGGAGAGGGAGATGGATAGACAGTTAGAAACATCGATCAGCTGCCTCTTGCACACCTCCTACTGGGGATGTGCCCACAACCAAGGTACATGCCCTTGACTGGAATTGAACCTGGAACCTTTCAGTCTGTAGGCTGATGCTCTATCCACTGAGCCAAACCAGTTAGGGCTGTAATGAGAACTTTTAACATCTCTCTTAGCAACTTTCAAATATACAATACAGTATTATTAACTGCATGGGTGGGGTCCTGCAGGCCCTGCCCCCAATCAGGTTGGGGGAGCCGATTTGGGGCAGGGCTGGCTCAGGGGAGGGACTGTGGGCTTTTCTTTGGCCAGCCAGCCCCACCCCCTGGTCATAATCCCAGTGAAGGGGACAATTTGCATATTAGCCTTTTATTATATAGAATAGTCACCATGTTGTACATTACATCCCCAGGACTTACTTATTTTATACATAGAAGTTTGTACCTTTTAACCCCCTTGGCCCACCCACCACCCTCCACCCCTGGCAATCTTTTCTCTGTATCTGTGAGCTGGTATGGGTGTTTGTTTGTTTTTTAGATTCCACATAGAAGTGAGGTCATATGGTACTTGTCTTTCTCTGTCTGACTTATTTCACTGAGCTTAATACCTTCTAGCCCTCTAGGTCCATCCATGTTGTTGCAAATGGTAAGATATCATTCCTCTTCCAGCTCAGCTTTGGCAGCTACTGAGAAGAAGGCCGTGACACCAGCTCCTCCCATACGGAAGTGGGAGCTGTCCCAGGACCAGCCTTACCTGTGATACTGCTCTGGGCCACCTGACTGTGCCCTCAGGGCTACCGAGTGCTTCCCCTCCTCTTCCATTCTGGGAGAACATGACCTAACTTATGACAAATATATTACATTGTGCTCTCTAGTATCACTTCCATTTTTACTTTAAAATATATATTGATCTCAGAGAAGAAAGGAAAGGGTGAGAGAGATAGACACATCAATGATGATTGGCTGCCTCCTGCAATGCCCCCTACTGGGGACCAAGTGTACAACCTGGGCATGTGCCCTGACCAGGAATTGAACCGTGACCTGCTTCATAGGTCGACACTCAATCACTGAGCCATGCCAACTGGGCCATTTTTACTTTTAAAGTGACACTGGGTTTACTTGGATTTCGGGGTGAAGTTGGTGCCAAATCTCTTAACTGTGAATGCTTCAGGGACAGAGAGGGATAGTAGTTCTCGGGCTCCATGATGACATGTCACAGACATGGATGACATGGTGCAGGGAGCCCAGAGATGTCCCATCCCTTCTCCAAGGGCGTGGTGGGAGCTCTATCCCTGAGAGTGGTGGGCTGGATTCCAGGGCCTGTGGGGGTTGGGGAGGCTCTGAGAAGACAGCAGGGCCAAAGACACTGCTCAAGAGCTTGCCCAGCCATTGCTCATGTGGACATGGGCTAGTACCCTCCCAGTGTGGCCCCTGCCTGACTTTGACCACCTTTCAGCTCAGCAGGGAAGGCAGAGGGCAGCAAGGTGGCTGACAGGTAAGGCTCACCTAGGACAGGTGAGGCAAGGCCTCCCTGAGCAGAAGCCTTTCTGCTCAGGGCATGGGGGGTACAGGGGGGTGAGGCAGAGTCAGCCAAGGGAAATAAGGGGCTTGTGCCTGTGGAGGAATGAGCAGGAAAATAAAAGCCAAAACAAAGTGGTCCCAGTCTGGTTGCAGGAGCAACACAGTGACCTCAGTGTGGGGAATGGCATGGCTGCCCCATGAAAGAACCCTGCAGCCTTTTCAAAGGTTAAGATCAGCTGTGTGCCAGGGGAGTGGAAGTGGAGAGCAAGGCAGGAAGCAGGAAAGGGTCACAGTTCCAGGCAGGAGGTATAAGTGGACCAGAGTGGGCATCTCAAATGCTAAAAGCTCATCAGAGATAAGGAGCCCCACAGGCTGAAACACCTGGCAAGACTGTCTGGAGGAGGTGGGGTTTTGGTTGGGGTAAATGGTAAGTGATAAATCAGATTCAGGAAGGTCAGGAGGGAAAGGAAGGCTGAGCAGGGTATGCGGAAGCTACAAGGAGGGCAACCCTGGAGGGCTTCAGAAGACCCCAGGCCAGATGTGCCATTGAAGGTTTCAGACCCAGACTTGAAATTTGGCGAGGGAGTAAAATCGGACACCTGAGCTCTTTCTGTGTGCTAGGTACAGTTCTGAATGCTTCCTATCCATGATCTCAGCTCCTTTGATCCTGTGAGGTCACCACTGTTGTCAAGCCTCCAACCGCCTTTAAGGCCAGACACTCCTACCCACCAGTCCTATTTGCTACTCTTCCCACCTGCTTCTGCACCCTTGCATATTTGCTTCTTACCCATTTCCCCTGGGAGATTATTATCAGAAAATATAACTACTCCAAAAGCAGCTATAACTTCCAACATTTTCAAATAGTGAAGTGTGCCATCGACCGGCAAATAGAACCATTTCTGTGAAAATCTGTATGCTATAGTGTAGCTTCACAGGAACAGGGTGGTAAATACTTGCATATCCGGCATAATGCTGAAGGACAGTGATTTGTTTGGATGAGGTCTTGCTGGCAGTGGGACTTGCTTCTGAAGACAGAGCTGTAGGTGAAAGTATTTCCTAGAAGAGAACACAGAAACCAGATTGGCTAGAAAGCTTGCAGAAGGTTTTTTATGTGCCTTCTGGGTAAGTGTGAGAAGTGAAAGCCCAAGGATTGCCTTCACATAACTTGTTCCAGAAGTGAAGAATAATACTTCCCTGTTGGGTACATGAGCACTAAATGAGACCCTGAGCGTGAGCGCATCCAGGTGCCAGGAACAGGATGTTCATATTTTTTTTAAGGAATTATGTTTATTAGGTCACCTGGAAAACCAGATGGGCTGAACCCCGAAATGGCGCCAGCCTGGATGTTTATATTTAAAAGCCCACTAGGTAGTAGGCCCTGGGGACGCAAGAACAGCATTCCTGAGCTCCTGGGCCTGACATTACAGTTGGGAATCAGACACTAAACCAAAATAAGCAAATAAAATATATAATGTGTCGGGTGCACGAAAGAAATACAGTAAAGAGGGTGTCAGCAGCCCAAAAGATTAGAAGGCGGGGATGGGGCGTGTCTGAGGGGAGTGGTTGCCATATTAAATACGATAGTTAGGCAGTACATATGCTGCGGCATGCATGTAGGACGTTAAATGTAAGTAGACGTCAACAAGTTCGTTTCCATCCCTCCGTTCCTTTCGCTGTACCCTATGAAAGGGAAAAGTGCTAAAGTCTCAAATCGCGGGTCCCCTCGCATTCGGACATTTACGGTAGGCTTAGCGGCCAGACCTCTGTGCTTGGGCCCCGCCCCCTGGCGGGTGCGCGCGTGCGCGGGAATCCGAGCTCCTGCAGCCCCAGACCGCGCGGGACGGCGCCGGGCGTGGGAGACACGTTGAGCGGTTGGATGGCACTGGGAGGAGCGCAGCAGAGCGCGGCTCTGGGGCTGACACTGCAGCTGCTGCTCGGCTTCGTGCTGGGCCTGGAGGCAGCCCCGACCGGGGCCCGGGCCCAGACCACAGGTGAGTGAGCTCCGCGCTGCCCGTGCGCCCACCTGGCCAGCCGCCTAGCTTCGTCCCTGCCGCCACCGCTTCGCCATTGGCCGCGCCGCACTCCGTCCGGACACTCCTCCCGCTTGTGGCGGTTGACTCTTTGGGAAATTGTGCGAGTTCTCACCAATGGAAGAGTTCACTGCCTGCCTGTCACTACCGTGCTCTGGCCCTGCTCACACCCCGCACCTGCTCTGCTTTATCGTCACCCATTGTTAACCTCCAAGCCGTCCGTCCTTCAGCCCAGCGCGGGCTCGCCCCAGGCCCTGGTTGTCCGACCTCTAACGCTGCAGGGTCGTCACCTGGTACCTGGTACCTTCCGCAGCAGCAGCGCCTTCCAAACCCTCCCGTCTGAGCTGAGGCGATGTGGCTGTTTCCTCGCGGCCATGCTCCCACCTCCCAATCTCTGCTCTTGTCTCCTCTAGCCTTAGAGAACGAAAGGTCTCCCTCCCTGTGACCCCTGGCCGATGTGATGTTGGTGGCTGTCTCAGGTTCCCAGAGGCGGCTGGGAGGGTTAGAGTGGCCTCCCTGTGTGCAAAGGTGCCCCTGACTTGCAGCTGTGAGCTCAGGTTCACACACGTGGGTTCTCCTTTTATCTGGTCCTCTACCTCATCCCAAAGTCCCTGCCTTTTCAGGTTAAATGTTCCTGTAAGGAAGGCAGGACTCATGTTAACCAAGTACCAAACCCTTTACATACAAGCAGTCTCCTCAGGACACTGAGGTAGGGACTCCTAACTGCCCCATTTACAGGCAAGAAAACCAAGGCTGGGAGGAGAAGTCACTGGTCTGGTCCCCCAACCTTATGAGGTGGAGTCAACTCTGCTCTGCTGCCCACTTTACAAAGGGACACACTCCCGCAGGCCAGGGAGAGATGTTGTTGCTTGTCCAGGCCAAGACTGGCTAGGCCTGGGGAGTAAGCTGAGCCTGGATGCTGACAGTCCCCCAGGGGCGGGGAAGGAAGCCAGCTCCAGGTTGTCTACAGCTCTTCCCGGCTCCACCGAGCTCAGGGACCGTGTGGCCTACAGCTGCGGTTGGGCCTGGAGGTCTGCAGAGGAGCCAGCTGTGGAGAGTGGGTGTTTGGAGGCTCAGGCCCCTGTGAGTAAAAGTGGAAGGGGCAAGTGGACCAGCATCAAATGGGGCTAGGCTGGGGCCAAGCCAGGTATGTGCCACCCATCTTGCAACATCTAGGAGGAAGCCCTAAAAGTCACTCTCTTGCTCTGTCCCTCAAACTCAGGTTCCAGTTCCTTTTGTGCTCCTCCAGATCCTGCTGTCAAGGATCCAGGAAGGCTCAGATCTCACCTGAGTGTGACCCATGTTCACTTACTGTCAGACACCACCCTGGGCTTTTGGTCACAAGGTCACGGTCCTGGCACACTGAGTGTCCAGTCTAATCCATATCCGTTTGAAGACGGTTGTTCTAAGTGGGAAGCAGAACCTCAGGAGTCTCTGAGAGGGACAGGAAACCCCTCCTAGGAAACAGATTGAGAGCTGAGGGCTGAGGCAGAAATCACCAGGTAGAGAGGAGGGAGGAAAGGGTATAATGGGCCAAGAAACAGCACAGACAAAGGCCCTGAAGTGGAACAAGCCAGGCTTCTTGGTGAAGCAGTGAGGAGGCCAGGACAGAGGGAGCTTTGTGAAGAGGAAAACGTGGGAGGAAGCGAGGTTCCAGGAAGGGTTGAGGGCTGGGCTAGGCCTTGTGGGTCACATGGAGGAGGTAGGATTTGGTTGTGAGAGGGCTGGTGGACCAGGAGACGGCTTTGAGCAGACATGCGAAGTGGGTTACCAAATGATGTGACTGAGAGGTCTCCAGTGTCCAAATGGAGATGAGGTTGGGGGCCTGGTGAGGCAGCCCATTCAGGATGCGGAAAGTGGTCAGATCTGGAGGAATTTAGGAGCTAAGATGATAAAGCATGGTGACTAAGCTGATCTTTTACCCCTTTGTTAAGCAGGTGGCATGTCATGGGCCTGATCCAGGGCAGGTTCAGAGATGGCCCCTCTCCAAGTCTGTTTCACCATGCGGTCTGGAGAGAGTCCTGGGGAGACTATCTGACCATTTGGAGCTTGGCAATGCCTCCAGTATCAGTGAGACCTGGGTTCAAACCCTGACTCTGCCACCAGTTGTGCTGCTTCTGGCCTTACATCTCCTCAGTGTTCCCTTCAGAATGGGGATCGCAGTAGAACCGGCCCAGTAGGGCTTGTGGTGAGGCTGTGAACTCTTCGGCTTCAAGCCCCACATCTAGTGGGTCCTCAGCAAAGGGTGACCACCAATACGGTTCCAGCGCCCTGGGACCTGGCCCGTCTCCTGGTGTTCGCAGCCTGTGACTACTGGACTTCTGGAGAGGGTCCAGACTCAGGCCTCCCAGGCCTCACTCGTGTTCATCTCACAGGCTCACCCACAAACTTCCAGTGCCGCATCAGCGGCTACTATGTGCCCCTCACCTGGCATTGCGATGGTGACCCGGACTGCCCTGATGGCAGCGATGAGGAGGAGTGCAGTGAGTGGCCGCACCTTGGGGCGGGGCTTGCAAGGATGGGGCCATAGGAGGTGATGCTTGTGGAAGGGTTGTAGCTTTTAGGGGGCACAGTGGGGTAGGGCCTGATGGGGAGGGGGGCGCTGTAAGGAGGGAAGTCTGGGTCTCAGGCTTGAGAAGAGGTGAGTTTACACGGAGGTGGGGTTAGTGTGGTCTTGGACCAGGAGGCTTGCAAGAGGATGGGCTGTGGGGAGTACCTGAGCCCTGTTGTGGGGGCGTCAGGGACCTGACTGACTCTGTACTCCAGAGACAGAGCCCTGCACCCAGGATGGGCAGTGCTCACCGCCCGAGGGCAGCCTTTGCTCTTGTGACAGCATCGATGACTGCCCCGATGGCATCGACAAGATCCTTCTCAACTGTGGCCGCCAGCCCTGCCCGGCAGGGGAGTTCCGCTGCCTGCTGGACAGCACCTGTATCCTACATACCTGGCTCTGTGATGGCCACCCAGACTGTCCTGACTCCACTGATGAGCTTGGCTGTGGTATGTGCCATGGGACCTCATCATGGCTGTAGCAGTGGGGAGGGCTGGTCATTAGATGAGGATGTCTGACACCACGTGTGTGACCAGGTGCGAGTGTGGGCTTGTGCCTTTGCTCTTGTCTGCATACCTGTGGGGGCAGTGAGAGGTCACTCCTAGCACCAGTGCTCACCAACGTCACTCTGTCTGGGATGGAGGATGTGCCTCAAGGTCTCCCTCAGGCACATGGAACACCTGCTCACCCCCCGCCCGCCCCCCCCCCACACCCCTCCCCCAGCTAATGAATGCCTGGATTTTTTGCAGGAACTGAGACCCTCCAGGAAGGCATGTCTGTGACCATGGAGAGTGTCACCTATTTCGGGAATGCCACAGCCACCTTTGTCAGGAACCAGGACTCAGTCCAGTCTGGAAATCGAAGTGCCTATGGGGTTATTGCAGCTGCTGGTATGATGAACAGGCCCTTCCACTTCTACTCCCTGGGCCTGGGGCAGCTGCTCCTAGGAGCTGGGGCTTGGGGAGGGGACAGGCTGCAGACCCCAATCCCCGTGCATTAGGATCTTTGTGGGTGTGGGGCTCCTTCCACTCCCTCACCAATCCCATCTGTCTGTTCCCCACAGTGGTGCTAAGTGCAGGTTTGGTTGCTGCCATTCTGCTTGTGTTGTCCCGGCTCCTGTACCCACCGGGGCTGCTGGTGGCCATGAAGGAGCTGTCAGAGAAGAAGACCTCACCGCTCTGAGGATGAGCTCTTGCCATCATGTTGCTGGGGCCCTGAGTGTGGCAGCCATGGGGAGTGCATGCGGCTGCTGGCACACCAGGCCTCAGATATGGGTTCTTCTGACCATAGTACTGCAGACCTGAGTTCCTGTGGACTTGACCCTGGAGACTGGATGTGCCTGACCCAGCCCCTGAATGTGGGGAGCCTGGATTGGAACATGCCCCACCTGGGGTTGGCCCCAGGCCGCTCCAAGGTGGCCTGTGTGTAGACACTGCTCCTGCCCTGCCCCGTCTGAGGGTGGTGATTAAAGTTATTTTGCATTATCTGCCTGCTTCTGGGCCTCTGTCTCCCTCTGCCGGGCAGTCGGGTAGCGCCCACCTCTGTGGCCATTCTGCTTCTTGCTTCCTGGGACCCAGAGCAGGGGGGGGTGGGGCAGCCTGCATTACCCACAGGCTTCTTCCAGGAGAGCAGAGCTTGGGCATTGCCTCCTGGGTCCAGAGGATCCTTGTCTATCATGGCTGCCTCTTTGAGATGGAAGCTGGTTTCTGCTCCACTGCATTTTATTTTTATTTTTTATTTTATTTTATTTTAAATATATTTTATTGATTTTTTACAGAGAGGAAGGGAGAGGAACAGAGAGTTAGAAACATTGATGAGAGAAAAACATCCATCAGCTGCCTCTTGCATATCCCCTACTGGGAATGTGCCCGCAACCAAGGTACATGCCCTTGACCGGAATTGAACTTGGGACCCTTTAGTCCGCAGGCTGACGCTCTGTCCACTGAGCCAAACCGGTCAGGGCTGCTCCACTGCATTTTAAAATGTAGGTTTTATTATTCAGGTATGATGAGGCCAACAGATCAGGAGAGGACACGTTGTCCTCGGCTGGTGTGGCTCAGAGGTTGAGCATTGACCTTTGAACCAGGAGGTCATGGTTTGATTCCCAGTTGGCACATGCCCAGGTTGCAGGCTCAATCCCCAGTAGGGGGCATGCAGGAGGTGGCTGATCAATGGTTATTACTCTCATTGAGGTTTCTATCTCTTTTTTCCTCTCTGAAATCAATAAAAAAGAAAAGACTGCCCTAGCTGGTTTGGCTCGGTGGATAGAGCATCAGCCTGCAGACTGAAGGGTCCCAGGTTCGATTCTGGCCAAGGGCACATGCCCGGGTTGCAGGTTCGATCCCCAGTGGGGGGTGTGTGGGAGGCAACCGATCAATGATTCTCTCTCATCATTGATGTTTCTATCTCCCTTCCTCTTTGAAATCAATAATATGTATATATATATATATATATATATATATATATATATATATATATATATATACATATATATATATATATATATAAAATAAGAAAAAAGAAAAGACACATTGTGTCCTGGCCACTGTTTTACCAGTGGTTAGAGCATTGGCCCGTACACCAAAAGGTTGTGGGTTTGATTCTCTGCCAAGGGCACATACCTGGGCTGCAGGTTCAATCCCTGGCCCTGGTCAGGGTACGAGCAGGAGGCAACCAATAGATGTGTCTCTTTCACATCTATGTTTCTCCCTCTCTCCCCCTCCCTTCCACTCTCCAAAAATCAGTGGAAAAAATAAACTTGAGTGAGGATTAACGAAGAAGAGAAATGTAACTAAGAGGAGGCAGGTAGGGCCCCACAAAGAAACCCTGGCAGTCAGGAGGCAGAGGGCAGGAGAGAAGGGCCAGAGCCTTGACTGTGGTTCCCACCAGCGGTGTGGGTGAGGCAGGGTCAGCAGGTCTGGACTGCTGGTTGGAATAGTCTCAGTGGGCTCGGCACAGGCACTGTGTTTTGCGTCAGTCTGTTGATAGAGATGCACTCAGCTAGCAAGGCCTGAGACACACCTGGGTGTTGTGGTCTGTCTCAACACATTTCCCTGACCAGAGCCAGTGTTGTGGCTTGCCCAGCCCTTGTGTTTGTTTGTTTGTTTGTGTTTTTTTAAAATATATATTTTATTGATTTTTTTACAGAGAGGAAGGGACAGGAATAGAGAGTTAGAAACATCGATGAGAAAGAAACATCGATCAGCTGCCTCCTGCACACCCCCTGCTGGGGATCTGCCCAAAACCCAGGTACATGCCCCTGACGGGAATCGAACCCGGGACCCCTCAGTCCGCAGGCGGACGCTCTATCCACTGAGCCAAGCCGGCCAGGGCCCTTGTGGATCTTAGTATGATCCTAGGATGCAACTCAGCAGCAACCATCAGGGAACTTCAAGGAACAAGATTGATTACTCATGGGTCCTGGGGCTTACATGGCAGGCTCAGGGCCACTCGGCGTCATTGGGGAGTGAGGGATGGCACGGACCTGGGCTTCTGCCTTTATGAGGGACTGAGGGTGAGTCATCTAGGGTTGCCGGGGTTCTCTGTTGGTATATTTAAAGCGTAAGAGCAGGAATGAGGGCGCGGGAAGGGAGGAGCAAGGTCACTCAAGTGGTCAGTTATCTAGGTCACCCGGGCTTTCTGAAAGAGGGTCCTTTATGTGTGGGAGCAGCGTGATTCCTATCTGGGTTGTCTTGTTAGTAGACTGGCATTGTGTTTATTCAAGCTGGATGTCTTTTGAAACGGATGCCTCAGCTATCAAAAGCTTACTTTCAGGCACACCAGTGGTCAGCAAACTGCGGCTCATGAGCCACATGTGGCTCTTTGGCCCCTTGAGTGTTCTAACGCCACTTCTTCAAAATATACTTGCCCAGGCCGAAAACCGACTTCTGCGCATGGGCCACGAAGTTTCAATCGCACTGTACGTGTTTTGTGGAAGAGCCACACTCAAGGGACCAAAGAACCGCATGTGGCTCGAGAGCCACGGTTTGCCGACCACTGACTTACACTATACTGTCCCTAGTTGGCACCTGGTCCTGGGGTGATCAGGGTAAGGGCATAATGGCTCTGGATTGGTTGGTTTGCACATTAAAGTTGAGTTGTTTGCTATCTCCAGGAACTAGCTAACCCTGAGGAACAGTCCCTCCCTGGTTAGGGAGACCCCAGTTGCCAGAGCATCGAGAAAGCAGAAAATATAGACCAGCCGGTGTGGCTCTGTGGTTGAGCATTGACCTATGAACCAGGAGGTCACAGTTTGATTCCAGGTCAGGGCACATGCCCGGGTTGTGGGCTCAATCCCTAGTGTGGGGTGTGCAGGAGGCAGCCAATCAATGATTATCATCATCATTGACGTTTCTGTCTCCCTCCCCCTTCTCTGAAATCAATAAAAAAATATTTAAAAAAAAATACAGAAAATATAATTAATATACAGTAGCTCCTCCGGTTACGTTGGAGATCCATTCCTACGCGACGTAACGTGATTTTCGCTGTAAGTCAGAACCCACCCACATAAGCACCTACGTCACTCACATGGAGCACATACACAGCAGTAATGAAGTGAAACAGAAAAAAAAATTTAAAAGAAAGATAACAATTCCTGACCTTTACTTGTGGTAAAGAAATAATAAAAACATAAAGCACATAGGTACATACGTCAAAATGACAGAACTTTTATTTTTTTTGTATAAATAAATGGGAGACGGCAACGTAACCACGAAACGACGTAACCCGAGGACTGCCTGTACATCCTACCTGCTGGGTGATGAGGACAAGGCTCTTCTCTGACCTTCTTTCCTCATCACTGAATGGGGTGGCCAGGGCCCCGATAGCCTCTTTGTGGGGCAGTGACCTCGCTGACATCCTTGTAGGTGGTCTGGATATTCGTCATCAGCTGGCTCCATGCAACCCAGTGCTGGGCGACACCAAGGCCCCATGCAGGGTCCATACAGGGTCTTGGGGCAGGAAGCTGGCTCCTGATATAAGATGTTTGGAGCGGATAAAACAGTGGGTGCACCAGGAAGGCTTCCAGGAGGTGGTAAAGCTTGGTTTTGGGACTCTGCCCCCACTGGGGGAAGGTGGTTGAGGGGGGTTTTGGAGTCTAGGCCTTAGGCAGCATGTTGGGGGCTGAGTTCTCTGTGGAGCAGAGGGAGTTGAGGCTTGGGAGGTGGGCTGCTGCCAGGATAGAGGGGCCTTGGGTGACCTACCTTCTGCGGTACTAGGCCTTCCCTCTGCACCCAGGGGGTGCCCCCGAGCTGGCCAAGACATCCTGTCAAAGAGATGGAACCGTGGTGCTGACAGGAAGGAGTTATCACAGAGAGAAGGGTTTTCTTTTTTAAATTCTTTGATTAGAGAGAGAGAGAGTAAGGGAGAGAGAGAAACATTGATTTGTTGTTCCACTTATTTATGCATTCCTTGGTTGATTCTTATATGTGCCGTGACCAGGGATCAAACCCACACCTTGTTTCAGGGGGACACTGCCAAATGAACTACCTGGCCAGGGCCGAGAGCAGGGTTTCCTTGTTTTTAGGTTCTGGGGTTTTCCCCTTTGCTCAGGCGTGGTCAGCTGCAGTGGGCCAGGGGCTATGAGGCAGGTGTCACACGCTGCCTAGCAGGGGCCTAGGATTTGGATCTTTCTGAGATGTCACTTGGGAAGCCAATCACCGCACGCCAGGAGCTCCCCACAATCGTGGATATACTCTTGTGGTTCCGGGCTCACCAAGCTGGCTGCTCCCCCCATTTTTTGTTTTGTTTTGTTTTTTGAGGAATCCAAATGTTCAGTTTATTTAACTAAGATTGACGAAGCCATAGCATGAAGAAAAGCTGCAGTCGCCCTAGCTAGTTTGGCTCAGTGGATAGAGCGTTGGCCTGTGGACTGAAGGGTCCTGGGTTCAATTCTGGTCAAGGGCATATGCCAGTGGGGGGCATGCAGGAGGAAGCCAATCGATGATTCTCTCTCCTCATTGATGTTTCTATTTCTCTCTTCCTTTCTGAAATAAATAAAAATATATTTGGAGGGGGAAAAAAAAAGAAAAGCTACAGTCATTGGAGACAAATGGATGATTTTATAAAGTTAAAATCAAAAGACTTAAAACATGGAAAATTCATTAAGTATAAGATGTCATAAAACACAAAAGTGACCACGAGAATTAAAAATATGTTTAAACCGCAGACCTGGGAAATGGACTGTCCACAGCCTTCTGTGGAGAAGAGAAATGCCTTGTGTTCTGACAGCACTGCACTCCGGCTTATTTTCAGGGGTTGGTGGAACATGAATAGGAACCACGTTGTTGCGTGGAGACGTTATTTTCACATCTGACATTTGCTTCTGGGAAACAGTGCAGTATATCTCTGTCAGAACTGTCTGAAAAGCAGCTTCTACATGTGTAGAGTCTAGAGCTGATGTCCCAATGAATGACAAACCATTCTTTTCGGCAAAAATTCTTGCTTCATGCATAGGAACTGCCCTGAGATGACGCACATCACTCTTATTGCCCGCACGCCTGATGACGATGTTACTATCGGGATGATCTCTCAGTTCTTTCTGCCATCGCTCTACATTTTCATATGTGAGATGCTTAGCAATGTCACCAACCAATACGGTACCTACAGCTCCATGACAGTATGCTGAGGTGACAGCTCAAAGTCGCTCCTGCCCAGCGGTGCCCCATACCTGTGCCTTTATTGTTTCCCCATCAACCTGGATGCTTCATGTGGCAGACTCTACTCCAGTGGTGCTCTTGCTTTCAAGATTAAACTTGTTTCAAGTAAATTGAGAAAAGAGATTATTCTTTCCAACACTGGAATCTCTGATAAGGACAACTTTGAAAAGGCTGATGTATTTGTCTCGTGGGCGCCCATAGCAAGGAGTGAAGGGGCAGGAGTAGCAATGGTAAGGGTGGGACCAGGGGGACATTGCTGCAGGGGGTCCCCCCACTTTTTAATGTTACTATCATTTTACTTTTTCAAGTTTAAAAACATTATTCAATTACAGTTGACGTTCAATATTATATTAGCTTCAGGTGTGCAGAATAGTGGTCAGACATTTATATAACTGAGGAAGTGGTCCCCCGGAAGTCTGGGACCCACCTGACACCAGACAATTGACTATATTCCCTATGCTAGTGGTCGGCAAACCGCGGCTCTTTCGCCCCTTGAGTGTGGCTCTTCCACAAAATACCACGGCCTGGGCGAGTCTATTTTGAAGAAGTGGCGTTAGAAGAAGTTTAAGTTTAAAAAATTTGGCTCTCAAAATAAATTTCAATCGTTGTACTGTTGATATTTGGCTCTGTTGACTAATGAGTTTGCCGACCACTGCCCTATGCCATACTTACATCCCTGTGATTACTTTATAACTGCCATTTGTACTTCTTAATCTCTTTTCCTTTTTTTTACCCATTCCCCAACCCCTTCCCACCTGGCAATCATCAATTTGTTCCGTATATCAATGAGTTTGTTTTTGTTTTGTTTGTTCATTTATTTTGTTTTTAGATTCCACATATACGTGAAATCATATGGAATTTGTCTCTGCCTGCCTGACTTTTTTTCATTGAGCTTAATACTCTCCAGGTCCATCCATGTTACTGCAAATGGCAAAGTTTCATTCCTTTCTATGGCTGAGTATATTCCATTGTATATATGTACCACACTTTATTTTATTTTATTTAAAAAATTTTAATAAATCTTTATTGTTGAAAGTATTACATTGTCCCTCCCCCCTCCATTGTCCTCTCCCAACCCCCTCCTCCCAAACCTTCACCACCCACTGTCTGTGTCCTTGGGTTATGCATATATACATATGAGTTCATTGGTTGGTCTCTTCCCCCCCTCCATCCTCCCCTGCTTTACCTCTGAGGTTTGACAGTCTGTTCGATGCTTCTCTGTCTCTGGGTCTATTTTTGTTCATCAGTTTATGTTGGTCATTAGATTCCACAAATGAGTGAGATTATGTGATATATATCTTTCTCCGACTGGCTTATTTCAGTTATCATAATGCTCTCCAGTCCATCCATGCTGTTGCAAATTGTAAGAGTTCTTTCTTTTTTACAGCAGCATAGTATTCCATTGTGTAGATGTACCACAGTTTTCTAATCCACTCATCTGCAGATGGGGCACTTAGGCTGTTTCCAAATCTTAGCTATGGTGAATTATGCTGCTATGAACATAGGGGTGCATCTGCCTTTCTGATTGGTGTTTCTAGTTTCTTGGGATATATTCCTAGAAGTGGGATAACTGGGTCAAATGGCAGTTCCATTTTAAATTTTTCAAGGAAACTCCATACTGTTCTCCACAGTGGCTGCACCAGTCTGCGTTCCCACCAGCAGTGCACGAGGGTTCCTTTTTCTCCACATCCTCGCCAACACTTGTCGTTTGTTGATTTGTTGATGATAGCCATTCTTACAGGTGTGAGGTGGTACCTCGTTGTTGTTTTGATTTGCATCTCTAGGATGAGCAGTAACTTGGAGCACTTTTTCATATGCCTTTTGGCCTTCTGTATGTCCATTTTGGAGAAATGTCTGTTGAGATCCTTTGTCCATTTTTTATTGGATTGTTTATTTTCCTTTTGTTAAGTTGTATGAATTCTCTATAGATTTTGGAGGTTAACCCCTTATCAGATCTACCATTGGCAAATATGTTCTCCCATGGAGTGGGCATTCTTGTTATTTTATTGATGGTTTCTTTTTGCTGTGCAGAAGCTCTTTATTTTGATGTAGTCCCATTATTTTTTTTTTCGTTTCCCTTGCCTGAGGGGACATATCTAAAAAAATATTATTAAGAGCTATGCCAGAGATTTTACTGTTTATCTTTTCTTTTGGGAGTTTTATGATTTCGGGTTTTACATTTAAGTTTTTAATGAATTTTGAGCTTATTCTTCAACATAGTGTAAGAAAGTGGCCTAGTTTCATTTTTTTTTTCTATGAACCTGTCCAGTTTTCCCAACACCATTTATTTAAAAGACTATCTTTACCCCATTGTATGTTCTTGCCTCCTTTGTCATTAATCAATTGACCATAAAGGTGTAGGTTTATTTCTGGACTCTCTATTCTGTTCCATTGATCTAGGTGTCTGTATGCCAGTATGGCTACCGGCTCTTTGTTCCACCTGATGGTGGCTGCTGTCCTTTGGGGGCTGGGCTAGCTTGACATTACCATCAGGAATGTCTCTGTCATGTCTGGTGCCTTAGGGGGACGGCTGGGATAATGGGCCTTCCCCTCTCCACGTGGCTTCTCCGAATAGCCTTTCCACATGGCCACCTAAATGCCTTTCACGGCAACTCAAGGCTCCCCTAAGTGCAGAGATGAAGCAGCTGAAACTATGAAAGCTCAGACCCTCCAGGAACTGGGCCAGCATCACTTTCTGCTCCATTCTGTTGGTTCAGTGGATGTGTGTGTGTGTGTGTGTGTGTGTGGAGGGTAGCTGGGCTAGAGGGGGCACAAACACTGGGACGGGGAAGACCCGGGTTGGGGGCGAGGGACTTCCCATCCAATGAGCCAGCTGATGAGCCCTGGGCAGATAGCTTTGTCATCTGTGCACTAGGCCGCAGTGGTCGGCAAACTGCAGCTCACAAGCCACATGCGGCTCTTTGGCCCCTTGAGTGTGGCTCTTCCACAAAATACCACAGCCTCGGTGAGTCTATTTTGAAGAAGTGGCATTAGAAGAAGTTTAAGTTTTGTGTTTTTTTTTTGTTTTTTTTTAATATTTTTATTGATTTCAGAGAAGAAGGAAGAGGGAGAGAGAGATAGAAACATCAATGATGAGAGAGAATCATTGATCAGCTGCCTCATGCACGCCACCCACTGGGGACCGAGCCTGCAACCCAGGCATGTGCCCTTGGCCGGAATTGAACCTGGGACCCTTCAGTCCCCAGGCCAACGCTCCATCCACTGAGCCAAACCAGCCAGGGCAGAAGTTTAAGTTTTAAAAATTTGGCTCTCAAAAGAAATTTCAATCGTTGTACTGTTGATATTTGGCTCTGTTGACTAATGAGTTTGACGACCACTGCACTAGGGCAGTCACAGGGTCCACTCCCCCCACCTCCTCGCCCTGTGAGCATGCCCGGGTATCAGTTCTTCATTGCCTCAAGCAGGGCTCCTTCTGACTGCCCACCACCCGTCCTGTCATGTGCAGCAAGCCCAGTGAACCTCCAGGGGGGTCCGGGCATAGAAGGGAGGGGTGTTTGGGAGCCCACCAGAAGGGGGTGTGGACAGGGTGGGTACAGGTCTCAGTACCTGGTGAAATTCTGGTAGGCCAGAGAAGGTAGCCCCGAGAGGGAAGTGTTAAACATGGGGAAGGGGGTGGATGGGCATATGTGTGTTTTGTCCAACTCTCACCATTTATTCTATTTTTTTTTAATCAAGGAAAATTCACATAACCTAAAATTAACCATTAATCATTTGAAAGTGGACAGTCACTGGCACTTGATAGATCTGAAATGCTGTGCAACCCCCACCTCCATCTATTTCCAGGACATCTTCATTGCCCCAATAGGGAACCTTTCCCCCTCAGCAGTCACTTCCCACCCCTGCACACACACACTAATTTACATCTTGTCTCTGTAGGCTTGCCTGTTCCGACAGTTCACATAAATGGAATCACACACTGTGGCCTTGTGTCTGGCTTCTCTCACTGAGCTCATGTTTTCAAGGTTCTTCCCCCAAAGTTTCCTCATTTCCCATTTATGACAACCGCCCCCACCCCCCCACCGCCCCATTACCCAAGTAACTACTGGTTGGCTCCTGACACTATAGACTATTTGCATTTCTAGAATCATATAGTATATACCCTTTTTAGTCAAGCAGTTTTTATCTAACACAGTTATTTTAAGACATATCCATATTGTTGCATGTCTTAAAAGTTAACTCATTTTTATTGCTGAGCGTAATCCATGGTATAGCTAGCCCACAATTCATTTACCAATGCATCTGTTGATAAATACTTGGGTTGTTTCCAGTTTTTTTATTATTACAGACAGAGATGCTATGAACATTTATGTAGAAGTCTGTTCATACGCTTTTATTTCTTTTGGGTAAATTCCCAGGGGTGGAATGGTTGCCTCAGATGGGAAGTATATATTTAATTTCAAAGAAATTTCAAAATGTTTTTCAAAGTGGTTGTACTCTTTTCCTCTCCCAACAATGTAAATGTTCTTATTCCCTCATACTCTGCATCACCTGCTGTGGTCAGTCTTTGCAATTTTAGTTATTCTAATAGATGTGTAATGGTATTATACTGTTTTTTCTTTATTATACTGTTTTTTTAAAAAATGAAATTCACGTAACAGAAAATTAACCATTTTATTTTTTAAAAATATTTTTATTGATTTCAGAAAGGAAGGGAGAGGGAAAGAGATAGAAACATCAATGTTGAGAAAGTATCATTGATCTGTTGCCTCCTGTACCCTCCGTGCTGGGGATGGAGCCCGCAAGCTGGGCTTGTGCCTGGGAATCAAACCATGACCTCCTGGTTCACAGGTCGACACTCAATTTCTGATCCACACCAGCCAGGCGAAAACTAACCATTTTAAAGTGACAATTCAATGGCATCTAGTACATTCATAATGTTGTGCAACAGAAACACAGACGGGTGATTGGCACCAGCGAGAGCTTTATATATTCGCATGCATGAATCAACTTAGCCTTTTATAGTTATAGAATAAACTTGCTTAATTAGACCTGCTTTCTGATTTAGCTAAACTTTTTCCAGCCCAGTGAAGCACCCCAACTTCTCTTTCAGGTAATTGTCCAGCAACACAGCAGTAAATATCAACACAAAGCAGATTATTATTGTAGATCATGCAGAGAGAACAAAGGGTAAAATATTTAACTGCAGCAGTGTTTGACTATATTCTGCGCAGTGAGAAAACCTGAAGTCATTTTCAAGGTCCACCATTTCTAACTTCTTTTCAGTCAGGTAAAGTTTCTAAGCTCTCTAAATCTCCATTTTCTGGCTAATAAAAAGAAAATAGGATTCCACTGAGTCTCCTATTTACCTACTCCAGGACTTCTGTGAGTACCAAATGAGTTGAGGCAGGGGAAAATGCTTCACAGACATTTGATTACAGAGTAAAGTATTTCTACCTGGGTATAAAGCAAGTCATGTTCCTGGGCTGAAGAAACTAGAAGGAGGCTAATTGCTACGTGATGCCATTACCCGGTGCCCACAGTGACCGTTTCTGGGCTGGCCATAGGGTCTTGTCAGTGTTGGCTGCAATTTGGTGGTGTGTCACTCCAGGATGGTGGCAGGGCCTGTGTCCCACTTGGGGGAAGTCGAATGTTGCTTTGTCAGCCAGGTCCCTGCTGCTGTTTCTCTGTAAATGGCAAGTGTGTGTCACGGCAGCTCCTGCATTGAGCGTCTGCCCACTGGTGGTCAGTGTACATCATAGCAACCGGTCAGACAGTGGGAAGGACACTTAGCATATTAGGCTTTTATATATATACTAGAGGCCCAGTGCACGAAATTCGTGCACGGGGGTGTGTGTCCCTCAGCCCAGCCTGCACCCTCTCCAATCTGGGACCCCTTGAGGGATGTCCGACTGCCCCAGTAGGATCGGACCTAAACGGGCAGTCGGACATCCCTCTCACAATCCAGGACTGCTGGCTCCCAACTGCTCGCATGACTGCCTTCCTGATTGCCCCAACCGCTTCTGCCTGCCAGCCTGATCAACACCTAACCACTCCCGTGCCAGCCTGATTTCCCCTAACTGCCCTCCCCTCCAGGCCTGGACACCCCTAACTGCCCTTCCCTGCAGGCCCGGTCATCCCCAACTTCCCTCCTCTGCCGGCCTGGTCACCCCTAACTGCCCTCCCCTGCAGGCTTTATCGCTCCCAACTGCCCTCCCTTGCAGGCCTGGTCCCTCCCAACTGGCCTCCACTGCTGGCCATCTTGGGTCCACATGGAGGCAGCCATCTTTGACCACATAGAGGCAGCCATCTTGTGTGTTGGAGTGATGGTCAATTTGCATATTACTCTTTTATTATATAGGACTAGAGGCCTGGTGCAAGAAATTTGTGCACAGGTGAGTGTGTGTGTCCCTCAGCCCAGCCTGCACCCTCTCCAATCTGGGGCCACTCGAGGGATCCGACTGTCCATTTAGGTGGGATCAGGCCTAAACGGGCAGTCCGACATCCCTTTCACATTCCAGGACTGCTGGCTCCCAACTGCTCGCTTGCCTGCCTGCCTGATTGCTCCTAACTGCTCCCCTGCCAGCCTGATCAACACCTAACTGTTTCCCTGCTGGCCCGATTGCCCCTAACTGCCCTCCTTGCTGGCATGGTCGCCCCTAACTGTCCTCCGTTGCAGGCCTGGTCCCTCCCAACTACCCTCCCCTGCAGGCCCAGTTCCCCCCAACTGCCCTCCCATATAGGCCCGATTGCACCCAACTACCCTCCCCTGTTGGTCTGGTCACCCCTAACTGCCCTCCCCGCCAGACTGGTTGCCCCAAACTGCCCTCCCCTGCAGTCCTGGGTCCCCCCCTAACTGCCCTCCCCTGCTGGCCTGATCACCCACAACTGCCCTCCCCTGCTGGTCATCTTGTGGTAGCCATCTTGTGTCCACATGGGGGTGGCCATCTTTGACCACATGGGGGTGGCCATCTTGTGTGTTGGAGTGATGGTCAATTTGCATATTACTTTTCTTAGATAGGATAGATAGTCAAAAGAGGCCTCAGGATAGGGAGACATTTGGATAAATATCTGAAAGAAATAAGGGGATGGGTGAGTTGTACAAGTATGTAGGTGAAAAACATTCTGGGAAGAGGGAACAGCAAATGCAAAAGGCCTGAGGCAGACATGTGATCCAGAAACAGAGAAGTCTGGAGGGAGTGGGGTGGGGGTAGTTGTAAAATCTGATGTCAGTGATGGTAGGGTGTGGGGGCACAGAGGGTATGGAGGAAGCTGAGTACTTTTAGGATTTGACAGGCATGCTCTGTCTAGGTTTTAAAGTGTCTTTCTGCAATAAGAATTCTCCCTTCCCTTTTTATTTTTTATTTTTTTTGGTAAGAAAAAGAAAATTCCTTTTGCCCTGGCTGGATGGCTCAGTTGGTTGTAGCTTCATCCTGTATACCAAAACATTGTGGGTTCAATTCCTGGTCAGGATACATACTAGGTTGCAGATTTGACCCCTGGGATTGGGGTGTGTACAGGAGGCAACTGAACAATGTTTCTTTCTCACATTGATATTTCTCTCTCCCTTCCTCTATCTCTAAAATCAATAAAACAAAAACAAACAACAAACACCCCATGTCCTGAGGTGAGGATTTTAAAAAAAAAAAGAGCCTGGCCAGTATGGCTCAGTAGTTGAGCGTCGACCTGATCAGGGCACATGCCCAGGTTTTGGGATTGATCCCCAGTGCAGGTGGTGGGGGTGGTGCCAGAGGCAACTGATTGATGATGTTTCTCTCACATCGATGTTTCTATCTCTCTATCCCTCTCCCTTCCTCTCTCTCTAAAAATCAATTAAAAACAAAAAAAGAAAAGCCCTTTTTAAAGAACTGATTTTTTGAACTGACAGCTTCTGTCTTAAGAAAGACTTTGTGGTTTTAAAAAATATATATTTTTACTAGAGGCCTGGTGCACAAAATGCGTGCACGGGTGGAGTCCCTCTGCCTGGCCGGTGATTGGGGCCAATCAGGGCCATCTTACCCAGTCACGATCGGCTGAACCCCAGCAGCAAGCTAACCTACCTGTTGGAGCATCTGCCCCCTGGTGGTCAGTGCACGTCATAGCGATGAGTCAGTCAACCAGTCAGTCGACTGCTCAGTTGGACACTTAGCATATTAGGCTCTTATATATATAGACTAGAGGCCCGGTGCACGAAATTCGTGCATACGGGGGGGTGTCCCTCAGCCCGGCCTGCACCCTCTCCAATCTGGGACCCCTCGAAGGATGTCCTACTGCCGGTTTACAGGGATCGGGCCTAAACCGGCAGTTGGACATCCCTCTCACAATCCGGGACTGCTGGCTCCTAACCGCTCACCTGCCTGCCTGTCTGCCTGATTGCCCCTGCCTGCCGGCCTGCTTGCCCCCAACTGCCCCCCCCGCCAGCCTGATCACCCCCAACTGCCCCCTGTGCCAGTGTGCTCTCCCCCAACTGCCCCCCTGCTGGCCTGCTCGCCCCCAACTGCCCCCCTGCTGGCCTGCTCACTCCAAACTTCCCCTTCCCCCACTGTCCTGATCACCCCCAACTAACCCTCACTGACAGCCTGCTCGCCCCCAACTGCCCGCCCCCTGCTGGTCTGATCACCCCCAACACCCCCCCCCCCGCCACTGGCCTGATCACCCACAACTGCCCTCCCCTCTTGTCCTCTAACTGCCTCTACCTCGGCCCCTCCACCATGGCTTTGTCCAGAAGAATGTCTGAAAGGTCTCCTGGAAGGTTTCCCAGTCTAATTAGTATATTACCCTTTTATTAGTATAGATAGAGGCCTGGTGCATGGGTCGGGGCCGGCTGGTTTGCCCTGATCCTGGTGTTCCAGATCAGAGTAGGGGATCCCTTGGGGCATGGGGTGGCCTGGACGAGGGGCCTGTGGTGGTTTGCAGGCTGGCCATGCCCCCATGGGGTGAGGGTCCCCACTGGGGGTTCATGGCCAGCCTGGGTGAGGGGCTGAAGGCTGTTTTCAAGCTGGCCACAGCCCCTTCAGGGTGGGGGGTCCCACTGGGGTGCCTGGCCAGTCTGGTTGAGGGGCTGAGGGCCATTTTCAGGGTGGCCACACCCCCTTCAGGGTAGGGGTCCCCACTGGGGTGCCTGGCCAGCCTGGGTGAGGGGCTGATGGCTGTTTGAGGCTGGCCAAGCCCCCCAGTTGGGACCCTCACCCCATGGGGGTGTGGCCAGCCTGGGTAAGGGGCTTTCTTTTTCTTTTTTTTCAGTGCCTCTTTGAGCGGAGGCCAGGGCTGGCTGGAAGCAGGTATCTGGGATTTATTTATCTTCTATAATTGAAACTTTGTAGCCTTGAGCAGAGGCCAGGGAGGGCCAGGGCAGGCAGGAAACTTGGCTTCCTCCATCACCGGGGGCAACCCAAGCCTCCTGCTTGCTCCAGCTCCATGGCTGTCGCCACCTTTGTTGGGACAATTTGCATACTCGCTCCTGATTGGCTGGTGGGTGTAGCAGAGTGGTGGTTAATTTGCATGTTTCTCTTTTATTAGTGTAGATTGTAACTCATGGTGTGGAATGCTTGGCATGCACTTTCCCTCCAGCCCCGGTCTTGGAGAACTCATGTGCTTCCAAGGCTCTGCTCACCCTCTTCACTGCCACATGAAGTAAATTGCATTGTGTGCGTGGAAACCCTTTGCAGGCTCCATGGGTGCTGCAACCTGCACGGCTAGGGTTCAGGATCTAAAGAAGGGGCTGACACACAAATGAAAACACTAGATAAGAAATATGAATTTAGAAGGCATTGGGGGCAGGTGGAGACCTCTTTCTTGAAGAGGCACACTGAAACCTGGCCTTATCCACTTTTTTATTCAGTTTTAGATATACATCTTGCCCCCAGTAAAGCATGGCAAACAGGTAGCAGACAGACCGTCTCTAAGGTCAATAAAAGTCAGTAAAGATCAGTAAGGTCCAGTAAACATTTACTTTGAGGTTATTGGGTCAGGAAATTGCTTTGAGCCACTGCTATCTCAACATGACCAATGGTGCTTAGCGTTAGCCTTGCTAACACCCAAGGTCCATCAGCCTTCTGCGTTCCTTGGTGCACTCTTGTGTAGTATCAGCAGTGGGTGGCTTCCCATATCTCTCCCGTTTTGTTTTCTTAATAAATCTTGAAAAGTGTATGCTGTCTGTAGGGCTTGAGTCCTTTTAAGACTCTTCATTCTGCATCTACAGACTAGAAATAAACATATAAGAACAAGAATGAGACAGACAATAGTGGTTATGCTAAGAGGCAAATGTGAGGAGATCCAGTGAAAGGGATTAAATTCTCTCATATCCTTTTTTTTTTTAAATATATTTTATTGATTTTTTTACAGAGAGGAAGAGAGAGGGATAGAGAATTAGAAACATCGATCAGCTGCCTCCTGCACACCCCCTACCGGGGATGTGCCCGCAACCAAGGTACATGCCCTTGACCGGAATAGAACCTGGGACCCTTCAGTCTGCAGGCCAACGCTCTATCCACTGAGCCAAACCGGTTTCGGCTCTCATATCCTTTTTAAATTGCTGCCAGGCATCTAAGGAACTAGTTTGTAAGTTTGCCTGGGATAATTGTACAATATGCTGTTGTAATTCTGAAATATCAAGCGTTGTGTTACCTTTACCCCAAGCACCAAGAAGGTGGTTTTTTATTGATTCCCAAGGGTGTGAGGTACTGTGATAGGGAACGGGGGTAACACAAATGGGGGAAAAGTATAATGCCACTGCAAGGACATTCTTTGCTCTAGGCTGTGGATTTTATCACCCATCCACAGGACTGTAGACTTTAGTGCCGACAATTCTATCTCAAACGGGCTGTCAGTTCTTTTTTGTATAGACAAGGTCTTAGTTACATTTTCCTTAACTTGTTGTACAAATTGAGAAGTTTGAACAGTTTGTACCATGGATGAAGCAGCAATTCCCACAGAAGTAAGTAACATTATGAGAGCAAAGAGTCCTACAGTTAACATTCCAAGAAATCTTTTTTTGTCATTTTAAGATTTTACCAGGTCATGTAACAGTTGGTAGGTTTGATGAGATTCCCAAGGCTCGGTTAGGTTAGTAGCAACCCAAGCGAAAGCAGGTTGTTTTAAAATCATGAGGGAATCTTTTTGGAATGTAGAATTAATACAATGGGATAATGTGCAGCCTGTGCATGACACCTCATATAGATGGCTTGTTGCATTAAGGCGCATCTGGATGGGGCCTGAGAGAAGTACAAACGGATCAAATACACAAGCAGTGGCAAATACTGTCTTATTGGGAGTTCCCCATAAGGTACAAATGGAGTTATCTAAGCTTTAGTTAAAACTATACCATTTTATAGGTGCAAGTGCAGCAGCTAATTTCCATTGCATATTTTGTAGGGGTCAATTGTCA
The DNA here is from genome assembly GCA_025583905.1 of Ia io. Classification (NCBI taxonomy): domain Eukaryota; kingdom Metazoa; phylum Chordata; class Mammalia; order Chiroptera; family Vespertilionidae; genus Ia; species Ia io. The sequence goes on from JAJQQW010000006.1 coordinate 101,466,313, forward strand.
TGTTGTCATTGAGATCCAACAAATCCTCCTCCATACCGTGAGATGGAGTGATTAGCTTCAACATATAGATAGGAGGGTGCGATTGTTACTATACGCAGACCCGTAGGGGCTCCAATTCACAAAGGAAAAACTGTTATTAAGTTTGCTGTTAGTGGAGTGGTCACTATAACAGTCTTGCCATTTAATTTCTTCCTTGGTGGGGTGCCATTCATAAAACTTTTTACATAATGGCTTAGTGGGGGCGGGGTGTCTTAGTAATGTTATATTTTCTGTACCTCTCCCAGGAGCAAGTAGTGATTGTAGATGTATTTGGGCTTTTGCTTCCCTCTCCTTTGGCGTTCATGCTAGCCAGAAACCCTTCTTTAATTCTAGACGCAAAGGAACAGTAGTTGGGTTCTGTGTCATACAAAAGGGAAGCTGGGTGGCGACACGCATGTAATTATATTTTGCCCAGATACTTCCTCGTCCCACCTGTGGTCCCTCTGGATGACCAAGGTGCTTGGTATTATTGGTGACTACATTAGGCAGGGGATCAGCCCATGTAAGGGGTCTTACCCATGGAAGGTCAGGAATGTAAGTCCAATATACTTCCCCATTTGCCCCTGGTAGTACTACCGCACAACTGATGACTGTTAGCATGGCAAGAAAGACGTTCTCAGGTGTTCTTGGGGTTTTGGTCTTCTCACAAATTCGCTCAGCTTTCTGGACCATCTTCTTCTCCATCCCCCAGGTCATCTCTGGACTGTCTGTTGTCCATCTCCTTCTCCTCCCACTCCTTATCTTCAGCGTGTTGCTTGGGGCTGGAGCAGTGGATTATCTGCACCCGCAGGTACAGGATGAGGCTCTAGGTGGAAGGTCCTCATTAGTCTGGCCAGTTCCTCTCTCAGGTCCATGTTGAAGTTTAATATTCCTTGCAGGAATCCACATGGGCTTGGAGGCGTTTTCTGGAAATACACAAGCATATCCTCGACCAAATGTTAACAGGGGGTCGGGACCCTTCTATAACCCAGACTCAGGATATTTCCATTTAACCGGACTATTTTCCTTTGGCTTATTCTGACACCAGTGTAATTCCATAGGCGTCTTGCCATCAGGGTTACAAGTGAAAAAATTTAAAGTAATTAATGCTTCGTGTAGTCTACTTACAGGAGATTTCACCACTAGTCCCCCTTTTTGTTTTTCAAGTTGGGATTTTAGCCACTGATGTTGGTGTTCTATAATGGCCTGTCCTTGGGAATTGTATGGTATTCCTGTAATGTGCTGAATTTTCCACTTTTTACAAAATTGCTGGAAATGACAGCTTGTGTATGCAGGTCCATTATCAGTTTTAATAATTTTTGGAATTCTCATGACGGCAAAAGCAACAAGGCAATGATTAATGACCTGTTTCGCCATTTCCCCTGTAGATGCTGTGGCCCATAGGACCTTTGAAAAAGTGTCTACAGGGACATGCAATCCCCTAAGGCATCCAAAAGGAGTATAATGTGTTACATTCATTTGCCAGATATGGTCCCTTATTAATCCTCGAGGATTCATTCCTGTATTAGGCCTTTGAGGCAGATGTAACATGTAAGTGGGGCATTCCTTGATAATCTGTTTTGCCTGCTACCAAGTGACTGAGGCTTGTTTAGACAACATTTTGGCAGGCTGATGTAAAAGCTGATGAGATTTTGTGGCCTGTTTTAATAAAGCAACCAATTGATCGGCATATGCATTTTCTTTTGTTAAAGGACCAGGCAGGGTCGTATGAGTCCTATGAGTAATATAAAAGGGGTATTGTCTTTGCTGTACAATTTGCTGTGCCTGTTTAAATAGTATAAATAGACTTTGGTTACTGAGCCATTTTAATCGAGCAGTCTCAATTCTATTTACCAGGCCAGCAGCATAGGTAGAATCAGAAATAATATTAAGAGGCTCTTGGAAATCCTGCAATGCAGCCTTGATAGCTTCTAATTCAGTTCTTTGCACAGAAGTATGACTGGTCTGGATGACTCGGTCTGAATTCATTGCATGATAAGTAGCTTTACCATTAGATGAACCATCAGTAAAAACAGTTAATGCTCCAGGAATAGTTTCCTGCCTAGTGTTTTTTGGTATAATAATAGGGATGTAATATAAAAATTGTAGTAAATTGTTTTTTAGTAGGTGACAACTAAGTTCCCCTGAATATCTACTTAGTCCAATTTGCCAATTCAAATCAGTCTGAAATAATATTTCTAAATGCTTCCCAGTGAGGGGAAGCTAGATGCATTGGGGTTCTTCTCCTCTAAGCTGTCTGCAGTGCTTTCTGAGTTGAGATATTAATTGAGCCATGAGTTCTATATATGTAACCATAGTTTTAGAGGATTGATGCCCTCGGTGGACCCACTCAATAATGGTAGGGGAGTTTTTATTTTGGAAGATGACTTCAGTGGGACTATTTGCAGTAGGATTAACCTGTCCTAATAAAGGTAATTCAGGCTGTACTCATGCTACTTTGGCTGAGGAGATTGCCTGCTCAATTCTTAGTAATTCCTTCCTAGCTTCATCTGTTAATGTTCGGGGCGAGGAAAGATTAGGGTCACCCCTAAGTATATTGAATAAATTTATCATTTCTCCTGTAGAGATTTTTAGATAAGGTCTTAACTAATTAATGTCCTCTAATAATTTCTGAAAGTCATTTAAGGTTTTAAGGCAATCCTTTCGTATTTCCACCTTTTGAGGTCCAATACATGGGTTTTCAATTATGGTTCCTAGATATTTGAAGGGCATTTCTCTCTGTACCTTTTCTGAAGTAATCCTTAAGCCCCATTTAGGGAGTTTATTTTCTAATTGGGAAAACATTGCTAACGTCTGCTCTTCCCATGGACTCGCTAGGAGCAAGTCATCCATGTAATGGACAATATTAACACTGGGAATATTTGTCCCTTAAAGGCTGAATAGCTTGAGCTACATATTTTTGAGATAAGGTGGGGCTATTGGCCATTCCTTGAGGCAAAACTTTCCACTGATATGTTTTCATGGGTTCTATATTATTAATAGATGGCACTGAAAAGGCAAATCTTTGTTTATCTTGAGGTGCCAAGGGAATGGTGAAAAAACAATCCTTGAGATCTACTACAATAAGAGACCAATCTAGAGGGATTTGTGAAGGCGCTGGGAGTCCAGGCTGTAAAGCTCCCATGGTATGCATAGTAGCGTTAACCACTCTAAGATCATGTAACAATCGCCACTTTCTGTCGCCTTCTTAGGTATTATAAATATAGGAGTACTCCAAGGAGTATTGGTAGGCTCCATGTGGCCAGCCTCTACTTGTTCCTGTATTAATTCATGAATATGACCAAATTTCTTCTTGGTTAATGGCCACTGATCCACCCATACAGGTCTATCATCTTTCCATTATATAGGATCAGCATGGGGGCGAGGAGACTGAGCAGTGACCATTCCTAAAAAGGCTGGTATCCTAATCCTCATCTTCCTGGGTTTCCTTTGGCTTGAATGGGTTCTTTGATTCCCTGATTATTTTTCCCTAAGCCTTGACCAGCTTGATATCCCATCTGAGTTATTAATCCACTGCTGTCCCTTGCCTGTAATAGTACAAGCTTGTAAACCTTCTAAAACATCCCAGCCCCATAAGTTGACTGCAATTCCAGAGACTATGTAGGGCTGAAACCATCCTGTTTGTCCTTCCTCTTCTTGCCACTTTAACACTGCAGCACTATGTTGCGTATTATCAGGAACTCAAACCCCCGTAATAGAGCCCATAGCTTCTACCACGGACCAACTTGGAGGCCAGAATTCTTTACTAATAATTCGCTCCAGTGTCTACTAAACCCTTAAACAGTTTTCCCCTCTATTCTTAAATTAATCATAGGACGGGTTTTGCTAATTTCGTGTATCCAATAGATATCTGAGTTTCCAAATCCTCTTGTTCCTCTTTTCCTATTTATAGCCTCACCCTGCTGAATATAAGGTAGAAGTAGGAGCTGAGCAATTCTTTGTCCTGGAGTAATTTGCATAATATGTTTGCATTCTAGTAGTACCTTGATTTCTCCCTCATAGTCTGAATCTATGACTCCAGGCAAAACAGTTAGTCCTTTCAGAGTGTTTCACTTCTTCCTAAGACTAATCCTAACATTCCCAGTGGCACAGGCCCCCAAATTCCTGAAGGAACAGCTTGCCAAGCTATATGGGGGGTGGCGGGGGTGGGGGGTCAGAGTGACCACTACTGTGCTGTTGAGATCTAGGCCTGTGCTTCCTTGATGAGGGAATCCACTGTGGGCCTTGCAGGGCGTAAACCCCCTGTTGTTGACGGGGATGGGGGAAGCCCCTCTGGCCGTTTCCCTTCGGCTGGCCATTCCCTATGTCTCAATTTAATGGCTTCCCATTTCTATTAAATTTAGATCTACATTGACTGCCCAGTGATTTCCTTTTCGACATCTAGGACATAAAGAGGTTGAACCTGCCTTGTTTGAATCCTGAGGCAGAATGCTCACGCCTTTCTCTTGGGCGCCACCCTGAGTCCTTTTCGGTTGCCTACATTCTTTTTGAAATGTCCTGGCTTCCCACAATTAAAACATTTTTTACTCCCCGCTGTTACAGCGGCAGCTAGTAGGTTTGCTTGAAGAATGCCTGATCCCGCATCCTGACATGCTCGAATCATTTCTGTAATGGTACCGTTTTTTCTTAGAGGCGTCAGACATTTCTTACAATCAGCACTGGCATTTTCATAGGCTAAATGCTGAATTAAAATGTCTCCTGCTGTTTCATGTTGTATTTGTGGTCTCACTGCTCGAGTGAGGTGAGCCACGAAATCAGAAAACGATTCCGTGGTCCCTGCATACACTTCCTGAAAGCTCCCTCAGGGTCCCCTTTAGCTGGTAAATCCCACCAGGCTTTTCTCCCACAAAGTCTAATCTGCTCATAAGCTTGTTGCACACACTGTAGCTGATTCTGCAAGTCACTGTATTGTTCTTGTCCTGCTAACGTTTCAAAAGTTCTTTGAACATTCTGCCCGCGATTAGTATGAGTCTGCTCTTTTTTTAAAATTACTTTATTGATTAAGGTATCACATATTTGTCATCAACCCCCCCGCCCCATTCCCATCCCAAACCTCCCCAGTATGAGTCTGCTCTTGACATAGCTCTAAAAATTCTCCCTTCCATAGTAAGTAATCTCCTCCATCCAGGGCTGCACGGGCTAAAGAGTACCAATCAAAAGGAGGTAGGAATGCTTCAGAAATGTTAGTCATAATTTCTCCAGTTAGTGGAGTGGTAGGTCCATTTTGTACTACGCTCTCACGCAAGGCCTTTATCATCTTAAAGTCAAATTTGTCATGCTGTCTTATTATTTGTTTGGATAATGTGGGTTAGCTACCTATATAATAGGAAAAGCAAGTCTCTCCTCCACCGTCATGTCCTTTAATCCTTCTTGGATAGCTCTTTGCACAGTTGATTCTATTAGCGGTGAATTAAATATTTCAGGATCAGGACACGGAGGTGGAGGGGGACAGGAAGGCCACTCCTTCAATTTTTCTTTCTGCTCCTCTTAGGAGCGGAGGGTGTGAGGGGAAGAGGTTTATCCTCTTTTGCTTCTCTAAAAGGTTCTAGCAGCCGAAACCGGTTTGGCTCAGTGGATAGAGCGTCGGCCTGCGGACTCAGGGGTCCCAGGTTCGATTCCGGTCAAGGGCATGTACCTTGGTTGCGGGCACATCCCCAGTGGGGGGTGTGCAGGAGGCAGCTGATCCATGTTTCTCTCTCATCAATGTTTCAGACTCTCTGTCCCTCTCTCTTCCTCTCTGTAAAAAGTCAATAAAATATATTAAAAAGTAAAAATAAAAAAAATAAAATAAAAGGTTCTAGCAAATGCAATACCATGCTCCACAAGGAGAAACAATATGGAGGCAAGTTTTCCCCCTGCTGATGAGCTTTTTTCAAGTTCTGACCTACTCTTTCCCAACATTCAACATCTAATGTACCCTCGTCAGGAAACCAAGGATTATGTTCTATAATAATGTGCAAAAACTGTAAGAGAAGACCTTCTGACACCTTAATTCCTTTATGCTTGAGCATGCAAGCCAAAAGTTTACAATAATATGTTTTCCCCTTTACTCGAATTCTGCCCCATTATTACCTGGCTGAATCAAAACATTCCCGTCCACTTACGGCCTCGACTTCGAAGCTGGCACAGGCTTTGTGTGTGGTGAAGTTCCCACCTTTCCAGTGAATTTCCACTTTTCCTTTTTCACTTTGTTTTTCGCTCCAGCGAATCTTCTTCTCCAGTATCCTGTTCGAGGTGCCAGAATGCTGCAACCTGCACGGCTAGGGTTCAGGATCTAAAGAAGGGGTCGACGCACAAATGGGAAGATTAGACAAGAAATCTGAATTTAGAAGGCATTAGAGGCACACTGAAACCTGGCCTTATCCGCTTTTTATTCAGTTTTAGATACACATCTTGCCCTCAGTAAAGCACGGCAGACAGGTAGCAGACAGACGGTCTCTAAGGTCGATAAAGATCAATAAAGATCAGTAAGGTCCAGTAAACATTTACTTTGAGGCTGCTAGGTAAGGAAGTTGCTTCGAGCCACCGCTATCTCAACACGAACAATGGTGCTTGGCGTTAGTCCTGCTAATTGTCCAAGGTCCATCGGCCTTCCACATTCCTTGGTGCACTCTCATGATAGTATTGGCAGTGGGTGGCTTCCTGCACATGGGTGAGTCCTTACTTTGCTGCAGTTCTAATTACCCCAACATAAGGAGCGATACCCTCATTATCAGGTAACACCATCATGGTAGCACCCCTGCTCAGCCTACTGCAGCGGTTTTAAATAGGCCATGGATCACCCTAGGTGACTTGGCTCAGTGGATAGAGCCATGGCCTGCAGAATGAAGGGTCCTGGGTTCGAGTCCATTCAAGGGCACATGCCTGGGTTGTGGGCTCGATCCCCAGTAAAGGGGCATGCAGGAGGCAACCGATCAATGACTCTCTCTCATCATTGATGTTTTTATCTCTCTCTCCCTCTGCCTTCCTCTCTGAAATCAATAAAAATATATTAACAAAAATAAAAATAAATAAGCCATGAATCAAACGTTGCTGATCTCCATCCAATCAGTCCCCTCACACCCTCTTTTGTCTTCACCCCACCCTCCCCCACACACACACTCTGCTGGGGTCTGTGAAATGGGGTCAGGATTTCTACTTCAACCAAGGGCGATGCTTCTGCTCGGCCCTCTTTCCCCACCCCTCTCTGTCCCCAGTCCTGTGGGGTCTCTCCCTCCCTCCCCTCCATCTAACTTGGTGGGCCCTGCTCTGCCCCCTCTTCCTGCGACCTCCTGTCTGCAGCCTCTCCCTTTCTCCCCCAGGGGCGGAGCTCCCCAAGGGCTGTGGGGGGGTGGGGGGACAGAGCGGGGCTGTGCGGGGGGTGGGCAAGGTGGTGCGGGTGAGGCAGTGTGGTGGGGCTGTGCAGGCCGTGCGGTGGTGCAGGAGCTGTACGGGGCAAGCCCAGGCAGGGCTTCGGAGGAGAGCTGGGGGTGACAGGTCTTGGGGAGGAGGAGGGAGAGACGTGGAGCCTGTCCCGTGGGAGAGGCACCGGGATCCTAGGCTGCCCCCACCCAGCAGCTTTCTGGGCCCCTGCACAGCTGTCGCCCTCCGCCCCTCGCTGCCTCCCGCTTCCTTTCAAGTTTTGGACTCAGTTTCTCGGACTCAACCCTGCCCCCCCCTCTCTGCTGTGTCCCGGGGAGCCCGAGGCCGCCCCTTGGCCTTGGGCAGGCACGCCTGGCCCATCCCCCTGTAATGGTGCTCCCACTCTCCTGGAGTAGTTAGTGAAACAACAAATAAAAAGAAGCAGCTCTGAAGATTATAAATTGCACACTGAGAATGCCACAGGCTGCGGAGGGCTGCTGGGTCAGTCCATGGCTCTCGGATCACTGGCTCCCACCCCCCAACCCCCCAGCCCCCCCTCCGCCTGCCTCCATCCGGGGCTCCGGCCAAACCGTGGGAGCTTCCTGACACCTCATTTTCCAGTCCAGCCCACCAGCGCCTGCAGCAAGCTAACCTACCGGTTGGAGTGTCTGCCCCCTGGTGGTCAGTGCACGTCATAGTGACTGGTCGAGTGGTCGAACTCCCAGCAGAACTCCAGTAGGGGGGACAATTTGCATATTAGGCTTTTGTTATATAGGATTGAGTTCAGAGAGGAAGGGAGAGGGAGAGAGAGATAGAAACATCAATGATGAGAGAGAATCATTGATCGGCTGCCTCCTGCATGCCCCCACTGGGGATCAAGCCCACAAACCGGGTATGTGCCCTGACCAAGAATCAAGCCATAACCTCCTGGTTCCTAGGTTGATGCTCAATCACTGAGCCACGCTGGTGGGCTCTTTGCACATTTTAAGTGGGTGACTATGGTATGTGTAGTGGTATGAGCTGAACTTCTATTTTTTAAAAATATATATATTTTTATTGATTTCAGAGAGGAAGGGAGAAGGAGAGAGAGATAGCAACATCAGTGATGAGAGAGAATCATTGATTGGCTGCCTCCTGCACACCCCACACTGGGGATCGAGCCCGCAACCGGGCATGTGCCCTGACCGGGAATCCAACCGGTGACCTCTTGGTTCCTGGGTCGATGCTCAACCACTGAGCTACACCGGGCTGGGCTGAACTTCTATTTTTTAAAAATATATTTTATTGATTTTTTTTTTTACAGAGAGAAAGGGAGAGGGATACAGAGTTAGAAACATTGATGAGAGAGAAACATCGATCAGCTGCCTCCTGCACACCCCCTACCGGGGATGTGCCTGCAACCAGGGTACATGCCCTTGACCAGAATTGAACCTGGGACCTTTCAGTCCGCAGGCCGACGCTCTATGCACTGAGCCAAAGTGGTTAGGGCTGAACTTCTATTTTTATTTATTTATTTATTAAAATATATTTTATTGATTTTTTACAGACAGGAAAGGAGAAGGATAGAAAGCCAGAAACATCGATGAGAGAGAAACATCGACCAGCTGCCTCCTGCACGCCCCCTACTGGGGATGTGCCCGCAACCAATGTACATGCCCTTGACCGGAATCGAACCTGGGACCCTTCAGTCTGCAGACCGATGCTCTATCCACAGAGCCAAACCGGCTTCGGCTTTTATTTATTTATTTATTTATTTTAAATATATTTTATTGATTTTTTACAGAGAGGAAGAGAGAGGGATAGAGTTAGAAACATCGATGAGAGAGAAACATCGATCAGCTGCCTCTTGCACGCCCCCTACTGGGGATGTGCCCGCAACCAAGGTACATGCCCTTGACCGGAATCGAACCTGGGACCCTTGAGTCCGCAAGCCAACGCTCTATCCACTGAGCCAAACCGGTTTCGGCATGAACTTCTGTTTTTAAAGGTGAATTCCTATTCCCATATTTATTTATTTGCACATATGAGAAATGTGCTAGTATTTTCTCAAGCTCCTTTCTGCTTTTGTTGGTTGCTCTGCTTACAGATGGCACGGGTTTTGAGTGGCTGCCCCTGCCATGTGTCTGGATGAACCCCTTTCTCAGGTCTGATCGTGGCAACAAGTACCTATATCAGAAGGAATCCGGTCAGCAGACACACGTAAATTACCCTGATCTTCTGAGGTTGACTCTTCTGTGCTTTTCTGGCCCAGTTGTACTTGGTCATGATGGAATCACCCCAATCTGCAAGATTTGAGTGGCAGCCCTTTATTTAGGACTTTTGTGTCTATGGACATTGTTGCAAATTGGCCTGAATTTTTCTATCTCGCTTCATGCTCTTTATCTGTTTTTGTTTTTATTGAGGTGAAATTTACATAATGAAATGAACCATTTGAAAGCGAACAATTCAGTGCCATTTAGAACATTCACAATGTGGTGCAACCACCACCCTCTCATTCCAAAACATCTCCTCACCCCTAAAGGAACCCACCCCCTCCCGATTCATTAAGCATTGCTTTTTTTTTTTTTTTTTTTTTTTTTTTTTTTAATATATTTTATTGATTTTGTACAGAGAGGAAGAGAGAGGGATAGAGAGTCAGAAACATTGATGAGAGAGAAACATCGATCAGCTGCCTCCTGCACACCCCCCCACTGGGGATGTGCCCGCAACCAAGGTACATGCCCTTGACCGGAATCGAACCTGGGACCCCTGAGTCCGCAGGCCGACGCTCTATCCACTGAGCCAAACCGGTTTCGGCTAAGCATTGCTCTTATAACCCCTTCTCCATCCCTGGTAACTCTTTTTTTTTTTTTTTTTAAATTTCTTTATTGATTAAGGTGTCACATATTTGTCCTCATCCCCCCATTCCCATCCCACACCCCTTCCCACGGATGCCCCAACCCCCTGTTGAACTTAACCAATGGTTAGGCTCATATGCATGCACACAAGTCCTTTGGTTGATCTCTCCCCACATCCCCCCACCCTCCCCTATCTTCCCTCTGAGGCCCGATAGTCCGATCGATGCCTCCTTGTTTCTGGTTCTGTTCTTGTTCATCAGTCTATGTTGTTCATCATTTCCCCTAGATGAGCAAGATCATGTGTCACTAGAGATATACTTATAAGAACTGAATGTGAGACGAGCAATAATAGTTATGCTGACAGGCAAATGAATCAGTCTGTAGTGAGTTTCTTTCTGGACCAACAGTTCTTTTGAGACCCAATATCAATGTCCACCAGTTCCTTATGTGTACATGTCAGTACTGACCCCTCAGCTCTGGATGGTGGACAAATGGTGGTAATGCAGGTCCGACACCCTCTGTTTTGGTCTTGGTCGGACCCAGGGGCACGGCTTCACCTGGACTCAGGGGCATGTGGCCTCACCCGGGCCCAGGGGGCGCATGGCCTCACCTGGACACGGGTGCGTGCAGCCTCACCCGGACCCAGGACCCAGCCTCACCTGGATCCAGGGGCACACGGCCTCACCCAGACCTGGGATGATCCAGCTTCACCCAGACCCAGGGGCGCGTGGCCTCACCCGGACCCAGGGGCACGTGGCCTCACCCAGACCCAGGGGGTGCGTGGCCTCACCTGGACCCAGGTGCGCGCAGTCTCACCCGGACCCGGGATCCAGCCTCACCCGGATCCAGGGGCGCGTGGCCTCACCCGGACCCAGGGGCGCATGGCTTCACACGGACCCAGGGGCACGTGGCCCCACCCGGACCCAGGGGCGCGTGGCCTCTCCCAGACCCAGGGGCGTGCAGCCTCACCCAGACCCAGGGGGGCACGGCCTCACCCAGACCCGGGATCCAGCTTCACCCGGACCCAGGGGCGCATGGCCTCACCCGGACCCAGGGGCGCACGGCCTCATCCAGACCCGGGATCCAGCTTCACCCGGACCCAGGGGCGCACGGCCTCATCCAGACCTGGGATCCAGCTTCACCCGGACCCATGGGCGCATGGCCTCACCCGGACCCAGGGGCACGCGGCCTCACCCGGACCCGGGATCCACCTTCACCCGGATCCAGGGCGCGTGGCCTCACCCGGACCCAGGGGCGCACGTCCTCACCCGGACCCGGGATCCAGCTTCACCCGGACCCAGGGGCGCACGGCCTCACCCGGACCCAGGGGTGCACGGCCTCACCCGGACCCGGGACCCAGCTTCACCCGGACCCAGGGGCGTGTGTCCTCTCCCGGACCCAGGGGCGTGTGGCCTCACCCGGACCCAGGTGCACGCGGCCTCACCTGGACCCGGGACCCAGCCTCACCCGGACCCAGGGGCGCACGGCCTCACCCAGACCCGGGATCCAGCTTCACCCGGACCCAGGGGTGCACGGCCTCACCCAGACCCGGGATCCAGCTTCACCCGGACCCATGGGCGCATGGCCTCACCCGGACCCGGGATCCAGCTTCACCCGGACCCAGGGGCGCGTGGCCTCACCCAGACCCAGGGGCGCGTGGCCTCTCCCAGACCCAGGGGTGTGTGGCCTCACCCGGACCCAGGGGTGCATGGCCTCACCCGGATCCAGGGGCGCACGGCCTCACCCGGACCCAGGGGTGTGAGGCCTCACCTAGACCCAGGGGTGTGTGACCACACCCGAGCCCAGGGGCACGCAGCCTCGCCCGGACCCGGGACCCAGCCTCTCCCGGACCCAGGGGCGTATGGCCTCACCCGGACCTGGGATCCAGCTTCACCCAGACCCAGGGGCACGTGGCCTCACCCGGACCCAGGGGCGTGTGGCCTCACCCGGACCCAGGGGCGTGTGGCCTCACCCGGACCCAGGGGCGCGTGGCCTCTCCCGGACCCATGGGCGCGTGGCCTCACCCGGACCCAGGTGCGCGAGGCTTCACCCGGACCCGGGACCCAGCCTCTCCCGGATCCAGGGGCACACGGCCTCACCCGGGCCCAGGATACAGCTTCACCCGGACCCAGGGGCACGTGGCCTCACCCGGACCCAGGGGCGCATGGCCTCTCCCAGACCCAGGGTCGCACGGCCTCACCCGGACCCGGGACCCAGCGGGGTTTCGTCTTCTTGATCCCAATTCCTGTTGGTCAATTCCCTCTCAGCAATTCCTTCGCCCATTTTCTCAGAGCTCCAGGGCGGCTGCCGAAGAACTCGTTGTGCTGCGGGCTCGGCGAAGCTCCGGTGTGCCCAGTGCATCCCTGGTAACTCTTAATCTTCCCGTCTGTGGATTTGCCTGTTCTGGACATTTCATATAAACAGAATTTTACACTGTGTGGCCTTGTGTGTCTGGCTTCTTTGGTTGAGAATCTGTTTTCAAGGTTCATCCATGTTGTAATCCTATCTGTTTTTGGTTTGTAGGTTATATACTATCCCCTTCAAAGAAGTTGGGTGTTCTCTGCATCTTGATCCCTTTTTTCTATTCTTGGTGTCAACCTGAATAAAACGGGAATTATCTGCTACTTGAAAATCTGGTAAAACTTGATGGTTAAACCCTCTAGGTTTTTGTTTTATTTTTTGTTAATCCTTACCCGAGGATATTTTCTCCATTGAGTTTTGTTTTTTGTTAATCCTTACCCGAGGATATTTTCTCCATTGAGTTTTGTTTTTTGTTAATCCTTACCCGAGGATATTTTCTCCATTGAGTTTTAGAGAGACTGGGAAGGAGGGGAGGAGGGAGGGGGGAGAAAGAGAGAGAGAGAGAGAGAGAGAGAGAGAGAGAGAGAGAGAGAGAGAGAGAGAGAGAGAATATGATGTGAGACACATTGCCTCCTGCACACTCCCCGACCAGGGCTCATGACAATGCTTTTTACTCAACCATGTTTTTGGCGTGGCTCAGTGGTTGAGCAAGGGCCCATGAATCAGGGGTCAAGGTTCAATTCCTGGTCGGGGCACATGCCCGAGTTTCGGGCTCCATCCCTAGTGTGGGGCATGCAGGAGGCAGCCAATTGATGATTCTCTCTCATCAATAGATGTTTCTATCTCTTTCTCTCTCCCTTCCTCTCTGAAATCAATAAAAATATATTTAAAAAAACAATGTTTTTAGCATCTATTCATATTGATAATATGAATGTCATTCATAGTGATATGTATTATTGAAATATGTGCATTTTATAAGTACATGTCCATATTATTGGCTTTGTGGGCAGTTTTCCCACTAGGACACGCCTCTGTATCCGCAGGCAGTGCTGTGTGTGGGGTCAGCGTGTTTTCCCTTTTTTCAGGTAGTGCCTAGTGTCTTCCAAATTTACTTGTGTCATACCCCCCCTTCCCCAAGGAGAATAGGATTTTCCCCACAATCTCATTAACATTTGATATTATCAAACTTATAAATTTTTTTTCCACCCTAATCGTTGGAAAATAAATCTTGTGAATATTTCAGTGGGCATTTTCTTGATTACTAGGGAACTCTCTTTTTAAACATGTTAGATAGATTTTATTTTCTAGAGCAGTTTTAGGTTCACAGCAAACTGTTCTCATGTCCCCCTGCCCCCGCACTGTTACTGGAAAGGGGACCTGGCCCTGAGCGCGTCTGCCTATGGCTAGCCAGTAGTTTGTAGGTTATTGACTTCGTGCAGGAAAGATTTCACAAAACGAGTCCAGGTAATTTTTAAAGGACGTTTATTAAAGCTGGGGACAGTGCAAGAAGGAAGGGCCTAGGACAGAAGAAGCAACAGGAGAGGGACTGGAGGGGAAATGAGCCCAGGCGGGGCTGCTTTGGCTCACTAATGTTACCAGGAAACCCCGGGTGGGCTCGGCTGCCTGTCGCAATATCCAATCACGAAGGCAGGGTTGAATCATACAAGGCGTTTATTGAGAAGGCCAGCCAACCAAGAAGACAGGAGCTTACAAGCATACAAAACCTGACAGTAAGGTGCAGGGAACAGGATTATATAGGAAAAACGGGCTGGGGTGAGGTTGGGGACAGAATGCAATTGCATGCAGTCCTGGAAATCAGCAGATGTCAACCATTGCTCTTGGTTGTCAGGCAGTGAGATGATGGCTTGGCTCCTGGTGGGGTCGGCTGGTCATGCTTAGCAGTTCTGCTTGCCTGTTGGGTGCAGTATACATTGTCCCCAGTTGTATCATCTCCTCCGTCACGTTGTTCAGGATCAAAGGGAGTATACAGGTGCACTGGCCCGAGAAAGGAAATGTAGAAAAGAAAAGAAACTTAACCCTCTGTTCCCACACGTATATGTATTTCAGAATTTCAAACTAATATGATTATCTTTCAGATGAACTCAGGTGCTCTGTCTATTAGATTATGAGTCCCCCCATCACTAAGGAGTCAGAGAAAAGGGGGCTCTGGGGACAAGGTCAGGGGGTTAGCCCGGGATGAGCTGCTGCTGTCCATTGCTCCCTGATTGTAAGCTTCATGGGGTCCCTTAGAATTTAGGAGACACACGCCTGTGGGGGGAGAAGCGGAGGAAGGGAAAGGCGAGGGAATGCTCCTGGGAGGGAGATCATGCACTCAGGGACCTGGTTTTTGAGCGTTTGTAAAGGCTGGGGTTTTAGGGTGATTTTGGGGAGGATCTCAATAGAACATGCATTAGTTTTATGCTGACGTGCCAAAATGAGATTTACTCCCTTAGCTTCAGCTGTCCTTGGGTGTGGTTGGCAAATGGCACTAATTGGTTTCCTGCTATCTCCCCGAGTAGGGCGATTTAAGCTACTGTGGTTGGGAAGAAGTATAAACCATTTACTTTTTTATTTTATTTTTTTAGGACACAAAGTTTCCTTTAGTTATTCTTTGGGGGAAGGGATGACACACTTCCACTCAATTAAGAGAAACATTTTTATCAGCACAGAAGTCTTTTTTATTTTTCCCACTTCTCATGCCATGAATCATGGGGAATGGGTTCCAGCAGCTCAGGCTCCTTTCCTTTGGTTCTCACTGTGCTTCTCTGAGTGGAGCAGGCTGGCGCTTCAGTTAAACCAGGTACCTTTCTCTTGGGCTCCCTTCTTTCTCTGATCATTGTCCTTCACATGCGAAGCGATCTCAGCTCTTAATATGCTCAATACGTACATTAATTCTCTTGGCAAGAATCTTGCCCTTACTTTGCTTGTTCACAACAATGCCCACTGCATGCTGGGTGACACGGTATCTCTTCCAATTTTGCCACAGTAACATTTGCGGGCACTACTTATTGAACAGTGCCCATTCCCTTGATGTCCACAATATCGCCTTTCTTGTAGATTCGCATGCATGTGGCCAAAGGAACAGCTCCATGTTTTCTAAAAGGCCTTGAGAACATATAGTGGGTGCCCTTCTCTTTCCCTTTGTTAATCATTTTTGCGAATTAGCCTGTCGAACCACGGTCGCCGGGAGCCATGTGCAGGGCCTACCTGGAAGATAGTTCCAACCGAAAGGAATCATGGATCTTTTAATTGTCTCCATAGTTTTGCCTTTTCCAGAATGTCATACAGTTGGAACCATCTATTATGTAGGCTTTTCAGATTGGCTTCCTTCACTAAATAATAGCCATTTAACTTTCCTCTGTGTCTTTTCATGGCTAGCTCATTTTTTTTGAAAATTATTAGTAAAGTTGCCATAAACATTCATGCACAGGTTTTTGTGTGGATGTAAATTTTCAGCCCCTTTGGGTAAATGCCAAGGAGCTTAGCTGCTGGATCATATCATAAGAATATGTTTAGTTTTGTAAGAAATCACCAAACTAGGCCTGGCTGGGTAGCTCAGTTGGTTAGAACTTCATCCTAATATGACAAGGTTGTGAGTTCAATCCCTGGTCAGGCACATACAAGAATCAACCAATGTGCCGAAACCGGTTTGGCTCAGTGGATAGAGTGTCAGCCTGCGGACTGAAAGGTCTCAGGTTCGATTCCGGTCAAGGGCATGTACCTTGGTTGCAGGCACATCCCCAGTGGGGGATGTGCAGGAGGCAGCTGGTCGATGTTTCTCTCTCATTGATGTTTCTAGCTCTCTATCCCTCTTCCTTCCTCTCTGTAAAAAATCAATAAAGTATATTAAAAAAAAAAAAAAAAAAGAATCAACCAATGAATGCATAAGTAAGTGGAACAACAAATCGATGTTTCTCTCTTTCTCTTTCTTTCTTTCTCTCTCTCCCTGCTCCTCTCTCTAGATTCAATAGGGAAAAAAAACTAAAAAAAAAAAAGATATTAAAAAAAAAAAAAGAAATCCCCAAACTACCTCTCAAAATGGCTATGCCATTGTGCATTCCTGCCCAATGAGTGAGAGTTCCTATTGCTCTACATCAAGCATCTCAAACTCAAAGGCTAACACAGGCCAAGTAAACATGGTTTAAGTTTATGTGGGCCGCAAAAAAACAAAAGCTTCAATTTTCATAGAAACGTACGTTTGCTTTTATGGAGACATGTTGAATACAAAGAGCTGAAATAAATGAGTAATCGTTAACATAAAATGATAGAACATTTTAATAAAAATTAATATTTTTTCTTGAACATTAACTTACCAGACACTGAATAACTGCACAAATTAATAAGTGTAACGCAAATAAACTTACTTTTCTTGTTCTCCGAAAGCGAAATATTTCCTGTTTTGCACACCAAACAAGTCAGTCCAAGACTAATGATGTGGCAATTGGCTGCTAAACTATTCGATGCTAGTATTAGTGGAAAGAAATGGTGCGCCTGTGCATAAGGTACGTAAGGGAAATGAATACAACACCATGATAGTAATGTCATTAGCGAACGTTGTAGTTTGTTATTAATAATCTATAATAATAAAAGCGTAACATGCTAATTAGACTGGTTGTCCTTCGCAACGACCTTCCGGGCGAAGCTGGGGCTGTGAGAGAAGCCTGGGTCCCGAATGCCAGAGGGAAGCCGGAGCTGGCAGCTGGGGGAAGGAAGGCCTACTCTTGCACGAATTTTGTGCATCGGGCCTCTAGTTATGTATAACAGGATATTGTAAAAATTAAGTTACGAAATTTTTATACAATGTTTCTTACATACCGTTATGTTGGCTGGGCCGCAAAAATATTCGTTGTGAGCCACATCCGGCCCGAGGGCCGTGAGTTTGACATGTTTGCTCTACATCTTTGCCAGTATTTGGTGTTGTCAGTGTTCTGGATTTTGGGCCATTCTGATAGGTCTGTAGAGGCATCTCATTTTGTGTTTCTTAAAAATATTTTTATTAATTTCAGAGAGGAAGGGAGAGGGAGAGAGAGAGAAACATCAATGATGAGAGAGAATCATTGATCAGCTGCCTCTTGCATGCCCTCCACTGGGGATAGAGCCCGCAACCTGGGCATGTGCCCTGACCGGGAATCGAACTGTGACCTCCTGGTTTTTAATTTACATTTATTTCCCTGATGGCATATGATGTGTGATGACATATGTGTTTTCATATGCTTATTTGCAATCTGCATGATCTTTGGCCCATTTTCCAGTTGGGTTGTTTGTATTCTTATTGTTGAGTTTTAAGAGTTCTTTGTACCAGTATATCTTAGATAACAGTTCTTTATCAATGTCTTTAGCAAATTTTTCTCCTAGTATGAAACTTCTATTGTCTTTTCTCTCTTCTCCTCTCCCTCTCTTTCCCTCTCTCTGGATAATGTCTTTCACAGAGCAGAAAAAATTAATTTTAATAAAGTGGAGCTATCAATTCTTTCTCTCACGGATTGTGCCTTTGGTGTTATATCTAAAAAGTCATTGCCAAACCCAAGTGCATCTAGATTTTCTTCTCTGTTATCTTCTTGGAGTTTTATGTTTTGCATTTAGGTTTGTGGTTCATTCTGAGTTCATTTGTGAAGAGTGCAAGGTCTGTATCTAGATTCATTTTTCTTTGCCTGTGGATGCCCAGTTCTTCTAGTACCATTTGTTAAAACAAACAATCCCCCCCTCCCATTGTGTTGCCTTTGATCCTTTGTCACAGATCAGTTGATTATAATTACATCTGTTTCTTGGTGCTCTCTCTGTTCCATTGATCTATTTGTCTGTACTTTTGCCAGTATCACACTGTCTTCATTACTGTAGCTTTATAATAAGTCTTGAAATTGTATAGTGTCAGTCCAGCTTTGTTCTTTTCCTTCAATATTGTGTTAGCTATTTTGGGTCATTGTCTCTCCTTATAAACTTGAGAGTCAGTTTACTAATATCCACAAATAAGTTTTGGGGATTTTGATTGGAATTGCATTAGGTCTATAGATCAAGTTGGGAAGAACTAACATCCTGGCAGTATCAAGCCTTCTTATCCATGAACATGGAATATTTCTTTAAAATTAAAAAAAAAAAAGTTTTATTGCCTTAGCCAATTTGGCTCAGTGGATAGACCATCAGCCCGAGGACCGAAAGGTCATGGGTTCAATTCCTGTCAAGGCCATGTACCTGGGTTGCAGGCCCGATCCCTGACCACGGTTGGGGTGCGTGCAGGAGGCAACCAATCAATGTGTCTCTCTCACATTGATGTTTCTCTATGTCTCTCCCCCTTCTTTCCACTCTCTTTAAAAATCAATGGAAAAATATCCTCCAGTGAGTATTAACAATAGCAAAAACATACACACAAAATATGTTTCTTATTGATTTTTAGAGAGAGAGGAAGGGAGAGGATAGAGAGATAAAAACATTGATGAGAGAGAAACATCATCGATCGGTTGCCTCCTGCACCACCACCACCCCCTCCCCCTGTCGCCCCCCACCCCCACCCTCCCGGCTGCCACTGGGGATAGAGCCTTAAGCCTGGGCATGTGCCCTGACCAGGGGTTTAACTGATGACCTTCTCGTTCATGGGTTGATGCTCAACTACTGAGTCACACTGCCGGGCTGAATATTTCTTTTTTTTTTTTCTTTAAACATATTTTATTGATTTTTTACAGAGAGGAAGGGAGAGAGATAGAGAGTTAGAAACATCGATGAGAGAGAAACATCGATCAGCTGCCTCCTGCACACCCCCTACTGGGGATGTGCCCGAAACCCAGGTACATGCCCTTGACCGGAATCAAACCTGGGACCCTTGAGTCCGCAGGCCGACGCTCTATCCACTGAGCCAAACCGGCCAGGGCTATTTCTTAAAAATTTTTTTAAAAAATTGATTTTAGAGAGAGAGGAAGGGAGAGAGATAAAGACATTGATTTGTCATTTCGCTTATTTATGCATTCATTTGTTGATTCTTGTATGTGCCCTGACTTATGATGAACCTGCAACCTTGGTGTATGGAAACTATGCTTTAACCAGCTGAGCTATTAGGCCAGGGCAGACTATGTCTCCATTTATTTAGGTTTTTTTACTTCTTTCATCAGAGTTTATGGTTTTCCTGATGTAGAACTTGTACATATTTTATTAGATTTATGCCAAAGTATTTAATTTGGGGGAGGGATGCCAATGTAAATGTATTGTATTTTCAATTTCAAATTCCACTTTTTAATTGCTGGTACATAGGAAAGTGATGGACTTTTATATATTAACCTTGTTTCTTGCAATGTTGTTATAATGGTTTATTAGTTCCAAGAGGTCCTTTTGGTCAAAAATTTTTTCTGAATTTTCTACATAGACGATCATATCATCTAGGAACAAAGTTTTATTTCTTCCTTCTCAATCTGTATCCCTCCCCTTTTCTTGTCTTAACTGCATTAGCTAGACCTTAAGTAGGAACTGGAAAGGAGTGGTGAGAGGGGACATCTTTGCCATGCTCCTGATCTTAGTGGGAAAGTTTGAGTTTCTCACCATTAAGTATGATGCTAGCTGTCGAGTGTTTTGGGTAGATGTTCTTTATCAAGTTGAGTAAGTTCACCTCTATTTCTAATTTATGGACTTTTCCCATGTTTGTTTGTTTTTAATTGTAGTAAAGATACACATAACATAAAATTACCATCTTAACTATTTTTTAAAATATGTTTTTATTTATTTCAGAGAGAGAAAGGGAGAGGGAGAGAGAAACATCAGTGAGAAACATCAATCAGCTGCCTCCTGCACGTCCTCTACTGGGGATCAAGCCCAAAACCCAGGCATGTGCCCTGACAGGGAATGGAACCATGACATCCTGGTGCATGGGACAATGCTCAACCACTGAGCAACACCAAGCAGGCACCATCCTAACTATTTTTAAGTGTCCATTTTAGTACGGTTAAGAATACTCACATTGCTGTGTAATCTATCTCCAGAACTCTTCATTTTGCAAAACTGAAACTCTCTACCCATTAAATAACTTTCCATTTCTCCCTCCTCCAGCCCCTGGAACCCACCATTCTATTTTCTGTTTCTACAAAGTTGAGTCCTGTAGGGACCTCATATAAGTGCAATCACACAATATTTGTCTTTGTGTGTCTGGCTTATTTCATTTAGCATAATGTCCTCAAAATTTATCCAAGTCATAGCATGTGTCAGAATTTCCCTCCTTTATAAGACTGAATAATTCCATTGTACTTAACCATGTTTTTAAAATTCCACTATCAACATGTTGGCCAATTCAGCACCAACAGGAGTCCCCAATTTGTGGTACAGTGAAGAAGGAAACTTTATTATGTGTAAAACAGTTCAACTGTGATGCAGCAGAGCTGGGAAAACAACAGGGCTGTGAGGTAGACCTGGGGCCAGGTAGCCCTGGGCTCAGGCCCCTCTGCCTGGCTAGACCACTCTTCCCTGTGCTTGTCTGCACTGGTCTGCTCCCTTCTCATCTCCTGATACACCTTTAGTGTTTCAGCTCAGCCAGAGAAATGCAGCCCTTAGTGGAAAGGGAAAGTAGGCTCCCTAAGCCAGAGGGGAGCTGGCTTATATATACAGAAGTTCCTGTCCTGACCCCTGATTGGTCAATTTTCATGCAAACGAGGACTCTAAATCCTAGAAGTTTGATTGGTCCAAAAGGCACTGCCCTGATTGGTCAGAATGGAGCCACTATGATTGATTGGTGAAGAAGCTGATGGGGGGGATATAGCTGCACAGCTCAGATTGGATGGGGAAAGCCTCAGTCATATTGGTTGACATAGGATTCCAGGAACTCCTTTATAAGGGCTGGCTCAGAAGGCAGAAATACAGTGCAGACAGTTCAGTGTAGGCTTTTCCCTGAAGTGGTTAGTGTGAGGAGCCCCTGTGTAGAAATGGCTACTAGGCCGTTTTGTTTTGTTTTTGTTTTAAATTTGAGCCCAGTTAGCTACTGGATGCCCCCCCCCCCTTTTTTTTGTTAATTCTCACTTGAGAATATTTTTTCCATTGATTTTTTTTTAGAGAGAGAGGGAGGGAAGAAGGAGGAGAGAAACATTGATGTAAGAGACACATCAATTAATTGTAGGATGCAGGATTGAACCTGCAACCCTTCGGTGTGTGGCCGATGCTCTAACCATGGAGACACATCAGCCAGGGCCCCAATGCCTTTTTAAGGAGGTATGTTCTTTTTTAAGGTCCACATACTCCTGTAACTTGCCTGTTCATCTCTTGTTTGTCCCTTTATTTTTGGTTGGCTTTTTCTTGCTGATATTTAGGTTTATTATTATTTTTAATGGAATGCTTTGCTAATTTGCGTGTCATCCTTGTGTAGGGACCACACCAATCTTCTCTGTATTCCAATTTTAGTATGTGCTGCCAAAGCGAGTATGGGAGTTCTTTCTTAAGGCTCACTCCAAAAAAAACCCTCCCTACCCATTAAAATTATTTCATGTAGTAGCACATGCTTTTTTTTAATCCTCACCCACTGATATGTTTTTTGTTTTTGTTTTTAATAGAGAGGGAGAGAGAGAGAGAATTTCCTTCCATAGGCACCCTGACCTGGGATGGGACCTGCCAACTTTAGGTGTATGGGATGACATTCCAACTGAGCCACTAGGCCAGGGCTGTGTTTCTTTTTTATGGCTGAATAATATTCTATTGTGTGGATGGACCACAATTTGTCCATTCACCGGTTGATGGGCCTTGGGGTGGTCTCCATCTTTTGGCTATTATGAATGGTGCTGCTGTGAACATTCATGCAATATTTTGAGTCCCTGTTTTCAACTGACTCATATGTAACTATTTAACTTTTTGAGGAGCTGCCAAATTGTGTTCCACAGTGTTAACCATTTTATATTCCCAGCAATGTATGAGGGTTGTTCCAGTTTTTCCACATCTTCACCAACACTGGTTATTTCATTTTTTGCCACATCCATCCTTATGGATGTGAAGTGGTATCTTGTGGTTTTGATTTACATTGAACATCATTTGATTTGTTGACCATCTTTTTTTGTGCTTGTTAACTATTTGTGTACCTTCTTTGGAGAAATGTCAATTCAAGTCCTTTGCCTATCGTTTCTGTTGTTTTTGAACTGTAAGAGTTCTTTATAGATTCTGAATACTAGGCCATTTTCAGGCATATGGCTTGCAAATACTTTCTCCCGGGTTGCATGCTGTCTTTTTACATATCGCCTTTAAAATACCTTTTAAAAATTAAATTTATTGGGGTTTAATTGGTTAATACAACCATATAGGTTTCAAGAGTATAATTCTATGATACATCATCTGTATATTGCATTGTATCCACCACCCAAAATCAAGTCTCCTTCTGTCACCATACACTCCACCCCCTCTACCCTTCACCACCCCACCTCATCCCTCTTTCCTTCTGGTAACCACCATACTGTTGTGTCTATGAGTTTTTATCCTATTTGTTCATTTGATGCTTTCAGTTTTTTTTAAATGTATCTTTTTATTTCAGAGAGGGAGATGATCTCTATCAATGATGATAGAGAATCATTGATTGGCTGCCTCCTGCACACCCCCTACTGGGGATCAAGCCCAAAACCCAGGCATGTGCCCTTGATCAGAATTGAACCCAGGACCCTTCAGTCCACAGGCTGATGCTCTATCCACTGAGCCAAACCAGCTAGGGCAGATGCTTTTAGTTTTAGATCCCACATGAGTGAAGTCTGCATATCCCTTTCAAATTATATTTATTAACTGGAGGCCTGGTGCACAAAATTTGTGCACGGTGTGTGTGTCTCTCAGCCCAGCCTGCACCCTCTCCAATCTGGGACCCCTTGCGGAGTGTCCAACTGCCCTTTAGGCCCGATCCTGGTGGGATCGGGCCTAAACGGGCAGTTGGACATCCCTCTCACAATCCAGGACTGCTAGCTCCCAATTGCTCACCTTCCTGCCTTCCTGATGGCCCCTAACCGCTTCTGCCTGCCAGCCTGATCACCCCCTAACTACTCCCCTGCCAGCCTGATTGCCCCTAACTGCCCTCCCCTGCAGGCCTGGTCCCCCCCCCCCAACTGCCTTCCCCTGCAGGCCTGGTTTCCCCCAATTTCCCTCCCCTGCAGGCTTGATCACCCCAACTGCCCTCCCTTGCAGGCCTGGTCCTTCCCAACTGCCCTCCCCTGCTGGCCTGATTACCCACAACTGCCCTCCCTTGCTGGCCATCTTGTGTCCACATGGGGGAAGCTATCTTGTGTTGGAATGGCAGTCAATTTGCATATTACTCTTTTAATAGATAGGATAATGTATCTGTCACACCTCACAACTTCAAAAACTAGAACAGTCAGTAATTTATATCCACCGGAATCCCATTCCCCTGCTTCCCCAGATCAAAGGTAACGAACGTATCAGTCTTCAGAATTTTCTGTGTATATTTTCTTATAGTAGTATCCCCCTACCCACAGTTTTGCTTTCTGAGGTCTGTTACCTGTGATCAATTGCTGTACAAAAACATTAAGTGGAAAACTCCAGAAATAAAACAAAACACAATATACAGGGTATTACCCAAAAATGTACACACACTAACAGCTGATAGCTCAATTTTGAAAATGAAATGCATTTTAATAAACACTGCTTTTATAATTATTCCAAGTGTGTGTATATGTTTGTGGGGAACACCATAAACATAGGATCTGGTACAATCTGTGGCTTCAGGAATCTGCTGGAGATCTTGGATAAGGGGGGGGACTACTGTAGTTCTATTACAGACATTTATGCCTAAACAATACATCATTTTAAGATGCTCTGAACCTTATGAAATCGCCAACAATTTTACATGGTTTTTCAAATGATGTACCAGTTTACACTCTCCGCAGTAATACCCGATTCTTATTGATCCCCACCTTCTCCAACACTTGCTTTGTCCAACGTCTTTATTTTTGCCAACTGAATGGGTCTAAAATGGTATCTGTCTTGCTTGGCATTATCCTGATTTTGAATGAGATTGAGTGTGTCTTCATGTGTTTATTGGTCATAAATGTCTTCTCTTCTGTAAGTGTGCATTGTGTCTTTTTTCCTATTTTCCCTTTAGGTTGGTTGTCCTTTCTTTATTGATTTGTAGGCGCACTAGGGAGCTCTTGATGTCTCTTTAGAGATAAAGATGAAATGCACCTGTCCTGCCAGTGAAAGCCCAGCTCCCCTCAATGGCATGTGCCATAGCAGCTCCCTTTACCTGCAAACATCACCACCAGAGGGCGCTGTCACTTTTGCCAGGATAGCTGGTGAGAAACAATTTGTCATTTTCATCTGCACTCTTTAAAAAAATGTTGAGCATCTTTTTTAATTTGCTTCAAGGCCAAATTGCACCTTTCCCCTCTGAGTAACCTGTTCATCTTCCCATGCCTCCCTCCTGAGGATCTGCTTTTCTCTCTCAATATTTACTGGAACATTCCTATTTGATAACCCTTTTACACCCCGGTTTTTCCCTCTTTGCCATTTCTCAATTTTTTCTCCCCTCAACCCTCCCAATATACTTCCTCCTCACAAATCCTTCTGACACTTCATTCATCCTCTCTCCAGTGCCTTTCCCTCCGATTACCCCAATGTCCCTTGTTCCCATATCCCCACCCCTCTCCTATGTTCTTCCCCCTCCCATTTTTTTAGTCCCTTTCCATCATCTTAAACACCCTTTCTCTTGAATCTCTTTCTTCTCCCTCCACCCTTGACTCTCAGTGGAGACAAAGCAGAGACCTTCCTCCTCTCTCGCACGTGTCCCTACTCCATTCTCTCCTGTTGGTTTGCACAGAAGACAAGACTGCATGCCTTCTCTCTCCTGGCCTTCTGCCTTCCTGCTCCTGTCCCTCAGCCCAGTCTTGACAGGGCGTCTTCCCTTGCCTCTCCTGTCCCTGTCCCCCGGCCCCCTCTCCTAGCCATTTCTTCTCTCAGATCTGTTCCTCTTTGACCGTTTCCTTCCCCTCTCAATGACTTATCCTCCATCTCTAACCCATCTCCTCTTCCCCTTGTCCCCACACAGTGCCCTCCTCTGCCATTTCCTACTTCTTTAGTTTCTACCACTCCTCCTCTTTGTTGTTCTCCCGAGAGCAGCATGTTCTGGCCCTGCATGGGGCTGGGCTGGGTACGAATTCGGGGTA
Source organism: Ia io (assembly GCA_025583905.1). NCBI lineage: Eukaryota > Metazoa > Chordata > Mammalia > Chiroptera > Vespertilionidae > Ia > Ia io. The sequence goes on from JAJQQW010000006.1 coordinate 101,491,940, forward strand.
TGGGACACAGCCAGCCTGTCTCAGCTGGGGAAGAGGGGGCACCTTCCTGCAGAGCTCTGGAAGAGAAAGTGACCTCACCCAGGCTGACCCTGGGGAAGCCCATGGGAAGCCCCACTCGTGGGCCCTATTCACCGGTCTCCAAGGAGGCCTGGAGGACCATGAGGGTGGGGTTCTGCCAGCACTGAGCAAGACCTGCAAGGATAGGTATGGCCCACCCCTTCGCCCTTTTGCTTGGCCTGTGCCCTCCAGCCGTAAGCGGGTAAGTAGCTAGCTGAAGGCGGCTCTGGGGGGCAGGAAGTGGCTCACGCTCACGAGCTGCTTGCTGTCTGGGTCTCGTGGGACTGGGCGTGTGTCCTGGGGTGGCAGTGAGTGTCCTGTCAGTGGGGTATGCAAACAGAGTCCTGGCTTCCTCGGGCCTCTGAGGAGCTGTGACAGGGACACAAACTCTGAGGCAGAGAATTCGGCTCTGTTCAAGTTTTATTGTACCCCTCACTGCCTGGTGATGGCTCTGGTGGGCTGCAGCACCCTGCTGCTGCCCACCCCCAGCTCTGTCTAGTGGCCTGAGGGGAGGCGGGAGGGGAGGCAGAAGGAAGGGGCTGGAGACAGATCATCAGCCCTCCTCCCACCCTGGGGTGGGGCCCTCTCTGTCTCCACAGAGCTGGCCCAAAGGCCCCCAGTCCAGGCGCCCCACAAATCCAAGGCACTGGGGCAGCCCTCACAGCCAACCCTCAGCCAGCTATGAGGCCAACGTGTGCCCATTGGCCTGCCGCCCAGCCGCCCGGCTCCGAGGGCCATCAGTGGGGACTGCCTGGGGGCTTTGAGCTGCTCCATTCTTGAGCTGCGGATGCTCCTCCCCTTCGCTTGAGGCCGACTCCTCCACATCACTGCGAATGTCCTTCTCCATCTGGGGAACAAGGAGTGGGCACAAGGCTCGGCTGGGGCTCCAGGGTGGCATACAGGAGCCCACCCTCGCTCGGCCCTACCTGGCCTTTCTTTATGAAGTTGTGGATCATACGAAGGATGAGGCAAGACCAGAACACATGCAGCAGCTGCAGTATCACCAGAAGCGAGTTGAAGAAGTAATAGCCGAAGAAGGGGCTCGAGTTGGCAATGGACTCGTAGTATGTGGTATAGAGGATCCTGGGGCAGGCAGGTAGGCAGGCAGGAGGGAGAAGCTCTAACTTGTGTGACCTTCCCTACTCCAGAACCTTCAGTGGCTCCCCGTGGTTCCCAGAGTGATACCAATGCTTCAGCTGGGCATTTAAATGCCCCCTCTCACTTGGTTGTGAGCAGGTCACACAAGCTTACCAACTGGCCTGTGCACAACCATGAGCCCCGAGGGAGCAGCACTTTGTATTCCCACTGCTCTGCTGGTGGTCTTTTCACACCTTTCCTTCTCTTCTCAAGCCCCTTCCCCGCCCCCCTGCCCCCCTCAGCAGGCTTTCACCCCCCGCCACCCTCACCCAGACCAGCTTTGTAAGGAGATCTGCCTGGCTCATGCAGCGGGGCCCAGCTGGTCCTCCCTTCTCCCTGGCACCCTTTCCTCAAATACCTTCAGGGACCCACACTCCCACCCCCCACTTCATGCTGCTCCCTCTGCATCTCCCTTGCAGGCTCCCCTTGACCTGCAAACATCAGGGGCTCCAGCATTGCGACTCTCTGTCCATACCTGGTCCCTGGATGACCCTGTCCAGTCTCATGGCTGCAAACACTGAATATTCATCTCTCTCCAACTTAGTGTGCCCATTGTTTCCTCACGTCTTTTCTGGGGGTCTCTGGAGGCCCCTCAACCCCAACACAGCCAGAGCCGAGCTCCTGATCCTGATATGACAACTCTGAGCTCATAACCATCTCATGACCCTGAGTCATCTCTGAGTCCACCCACTTCACCTGCGCTGGTCCGGTCCCATCATCGCTCCCCTGGACCAGGGCAGTGGCCTCTGCCCTGGCTCCCAGGCTCCTGGGCCAGGGTTGGGATGGGGGGTAGGGGCCAGGGTGCTGATTCTGGGTCTCTCACCAGCTATTCTCTCTGCAGCCACCAGAGGGTGCCTGTGAGCACCTGAGTCAGGTCCCCTCCCTCCTCTACTCAGAATCCTTCACTTCGCTTGGTGTAAAAACCCATCTTTCCCAGTGGCCCATAAGGCCCTGCACAACCTGTCTGGTCCCCTGCCTGCCCTCACAACCTCCCTCTCGGTGTCTAGCTCACTCTGCTCCTGTCACATGGGCCTCCTTGCTGCTCAGGCCCAGTCCAGCCTCAGGGCTTTTGCCTGTGGTGTTCCCACTGCTCTTCTGCTGTGATCAGCACTGCCCTCTCCCTCACCTCACTCGTCTTCCTATATGAGCGCTGTCAGCGACACCCCTGACCGTCCAAAGACCAACACACTTCCTGTGCCTGACTACTTTCTCTTTAACACTATCACCACTCCTTCACACGCTTTCTTTTCTACTGGTCTGCCTTATTTTATTCCCCCAATGTCAGTCCATGTGAGCAGAGACCTTTATATTGCTCCCTCTGCTGGGAGAGGCTCAGCAAATAAACTGGGCAGACCTGAGTGAGCTGGTGACCGACCCTGCCATCTGTTCCATGTTCCAGGCACACAGGGGATGAGGACTGAGCCCAGTTTTCAGTCTCTTTTGCCTCTGGCCCTTAGCACGTGCTGTGCCTGGGGCTGGGAACACAACACCCTTCTTTGTCTCCTCGGGAAGCCTCCCAGCCAACACCCCCTGCTCCCTGGGTCTGGAACCAGGGTGAGGCAGGCCTGGATCCCAGCTGCGCCCACACCTCCCCAGCCCCCCACTAGAGGTCTGACTCACTGGGTGGGGAAGAGCACAAGGCGGGTGTAGAAGAAGACCAAGGAGAAGATGAGGAAGAGGGAGTTGCACACTTGCCGCCGGTGCGTGTAGTTGAACATCTTACAGGCCTGGGGGAGACAGCAGAGGGGACTCAGGCGGGCGGTAGGGAGGGGAACCAGGCAGGAAGGGGTGAGGCCTCTTCTCAAGGAAAAGGTGCCTGGGGCAGAGCCTCATCTCCAGGAACCGCCTGGAAAGGGACAAAGTGGGTCTCTGAGTGAGAAGCTCTAGCTACCAGAACGAGGGTGGGGCCTCACCTTCCAGGAACCTTAGGGGGTGGGCCTCACCTCCTAGGAAGACAAAGAGGGTCAGGGACACAATTCCTAGGAAGCCTGAGTAGGGCAGGGCCTCCTCTCCCGGAAAGCTGAGGGGGCGGGGCCTCACCTCACTGGAAGACTGAGGGGCAGGGCCCCATCTCCAGGGGCACCTGGGAGGGTGGGGAAGGATGCTGAGAGGGGTGGGCTGGGCCCACCTCCAGCAGGTAGTCTGCGGAGTCATGCAGCAGCAGCACCAGCGAGCCAATGCGCAGCAGGTTTGCGCTGTAGGAGAAGGTGATGAGGATGATGGTCACGAGGTGGTGCGCCACCTGTTCCTTGAAATCCTGCGAGAGACAGTGGGTGACCCCTGGGACAAGGCTGGGTGGCCAGAGGGGCCCTCTCGGGGATTGGTTGGCACCATGCTTCCTGCCTGAGGTACCAGAGGGTCTCCAGGTGGCGGCGAGGCCATCCCTCCCAACTGCCCTGGATCCCAATTCCCCCAGGACATCACTTCCCCAACGGGAATCTTGGCTGGTCCCTCACCTTGCGCCTGATGTCGAAGGGCAATGTGATCAGCAGTGAGATGTAGAAACTCAGCTCGAGGAGGTACCAGCAATACAGGGCCGGCTTCAGGGGCTGTGGTTGGGTGGTGGACAGGGTTAGCTGAGGGATAGAACTCCTCAGGCCCCTCCCCAATTCTCTCAAAACCAGGACACTTGAATCCCAATGAGCGAAGAGGTGTGAGATCCGTATCCCTGGAGATGACCAAGGGCCCCTCCTGCTCCAAGTGCCCTGCCTCCTAGCCCCTCTGGTTCCGCAGGGGAGGCAGAAACAGGCAGCCGGACTTGGAGGGGGATCTTACTGTCATGTCCAGGTGTGGTTTTGCCGCCTTTGGCCAGAGGGACTCTATCCCAATCCTCTCTCTAGCCCCCAGGCACCCACGCCACTCACCTGGTTTGGGTAATTGTCCCAGCACATTGCTGGCCTCCACAGCCATGACTCCTGCGGGGCGGGGGGGGGGGGGGGGGGGGGGAGGGAGGGAGGGAAGGGGTAGGATACACACAGACATCTGAAGCTGCCCAAAGATCAGACCCCAGTTCCCCACCCCAGACCTGGGACCTCCTTGGCCCTTGAGGTGCTGCTGTCACTCATCTCTGATCTTTTTAAAAATATATTTTTATTGACTTTGAGAGAGAGAAGAGGGGGAAGAGAAAGAGAAACATGGATGTGTGAGTGGAACATGGGTTGGCTGGCTGCTTCCTGCACACCTCCTGCAGGGAACTGAGCCTGCAACCTGGGCATGTGCCCTGACCGGAGTCAAACCAACCACCTCTGGGTGCACGGAACAATGCCCAGCCAATGAGCAACACCAGCCAGGCTACTCCGCTCTGATCTCTCCCACCTGGTTACATCTCTGCTCTCACTCTAAACCAGGGCCTCACTCACTGCCAGATCCCAGCCCCAACCACAGTAGGTCCCAACAGGCTCCCATTGAGGGAACATCTACCATGATGTTTGCCAAGTTCTCCCTCCCTCTTCTGTGCACAAGCTTTCCCCACTGCTCACACCCTCCACCCCCTCACCCCCAAGACAGGCCCAGTGCACAGTAGGTGCTTGTGGGACAGGAAGCAGCCAGAACACTCACGTGGTAGAGGACGGAGAGACCACCAATGAAGGAGCACAGATAGAAGAGAAACCTCCAGCTGCAGACAGACAGGGAGCCCCTGAGGCAGCTGCCGACACAGCAGACCCTCCCCTCCCCCGCACCTCCCGAGCCCTACCCCCTACCCGAGCCCTACCCCCTACCCGGGGCTGACCTGGCTTCACAGAACTTCTTGGTCAGGCAAGGCCGGTCCTGGTTCCGGCGTCTTCGGAACCAGCGTTGGGTCTGCCGCAGCGTGAGGCCGCACTGCGTGGCCAGGACAGCTATCCGAGGCTGGGAAAGGGGTGATGGGGGCCAGGGTCAGAGAGGTGGCGTCCCGTTCCTGTCCCAGGAAAGGTGGGACCCAGCTTTGCTACTCCCTCCCCTGCAGCCCCAGACCTCACCTGTGGGGCTGTCTACCTATGGAGACAGGGGAGTTGTGGGGTATGGGGTAGGGCCCCCCAAACAGTCAGGCCTCTGAGAACCCAGCCCTGCTCACAGGACAGGCAGATGACGGAGGGGACTGGGATTAAGGAAGGGGCTGGGGCATGGGAGCAGCTCCCCAGAGGTTTTCCTGAACCCCCTATAGAAGAGCGCGTTCTCAGCTACTCCAGGCGGGCAGTTGAGACCTTGTCCTGACCCCTCCCTGCTAAGGGGGGCTGGTCACAAGGCTCTCTATTCTGCAGGAGCTGAGCCCTCCTCCCCCCAGGGTAGGAAGACCTCTCCCTTCCCTCTTCCCGCTCAGGACCCAGCCCAGACCGTCCTCCGGGCAGCTAAGTCATGGGCAGGAACTGAGGGAGGGTCACATGACTGCAGAACCCCCAGAATAGTCAGCCCTTCCACTCTTCCCCGGAACAAGAGAGAAACCCCCTCCCCTCCCCCTCTCCAGGCCCAGGAGCTGCCCACTCACCGATAAGGGACCAAGTGGAGAGGGAGTGGGTGAGGCAATGTCGGGGGGCTTCCCTGGGCTTTCTCTGTCCCCAGGAAGCAGGCTACATACCATTCGCAGCCCCAGCCACACGGCAGCCCCACAGGCAGATGGGGACGGAAGAGGGCACAGGGGTCCTCACCTTGTCGGGTTTCCATCCTTCCATGAGGAAGTGTTTCTCCAGTGTGGCGTTGGGTTCCACCGGCCTCCTGGCCTGATCCTGCACACCCAGCCACCGGCTCAAGGGCAGGCCGATGAGTCTGGGAGCAGGGGACACAAGGCTTGTCAGTCCAGGTGAGAAGGGATGTACATGCTAAGGCGGAGAAACTGAGGCTCGGAAGGGCCAGGTCATACCCTGGGACCCTGGAAGATAGCTTGGCTGCTGCATTAAACTGAACATAAGAAAGGTAGCTGGACTGGTCTTCAGAATCGGGGTGTGGTCAATTTTGGGGGTACCAAATCACCTTCATTCAATCTAATCCCAAACCAGGGGTCAGAGTCCCCTCACTGCCTGTCTCATGGTGGCCTATATCCTGGTCTGGCCCCCACCAGGCTGGGGCTACCCCCTCCCCTCTCCCACCCTTCCCGACTCCAGGGTGGACACTTGAAGGAGCTGGACTCTGATCAATCACCACACTGCCCACAAGGGGGCTCCTCAGGCCAGGGAGTCAGGATTGAATTTCCTATCTATCATTCTAATATCGAGGCTTCATTTGGGGAAACTGAGGCTCAGAGCAGTCCTGCAAGGAATGCATCCCAGTCTCAATCATGATGGGAGGACAGCATGCACTGAATGTGTTGAGGGCTTACGATCTGTCAAGCACTATGCACTTAACCCTATTGTCCTCCTTCCCGTGTCCTGATGGACAAAGGCTCAGAGAGGTCAGAAATGTGCCCGAGGTGACACCGTGAGTGGAAAACCTGGAATTCAAATCCAGGATTCACTTTCCCTTAATGAAGGGGAAAAACTCTGCCTTCCACCCAGAAAAGCTCCCCCAACTCCCACTGCACTTGGCAGCCATTGATGCCTTTGGGACGTGATAACACTTTCAACATCAGTTGGGGCCATCAGTCAAATATGCACACCTCCCTTGGGGATCCAGCAGTGAACCTGGGCACACCCCTCCAGCACGTCCCGTCCCACCCCTGTGGGAAAGCAGACCACCCATCAAGGATTGACTAATGGTGGCTCCCAGAATCCCTCAGGCGAAGCCTCAGTCTCTACTGGCCAACCCACTGTGTGGCCTCAAGCAGGTCACAGGACCACTCTGTACCTCCCTTCCTTCTGACGGGGACAGCAATAGTAGTGCCACCTCTCAGGGTTGCAATGAGGGCAAAGTGGGTTAAGACACATCAACTGCTGAGAGCAGCGGCTGGCACAGAGTAAGTGCTCAAAGGGTGCCTGTAAGATAAATACATCAGTGGGTCCCCCGTGTCCAAGGAGCTCGTATGCAGGAAGCTCCTTATGCGTGGAAGAGAGAAAGCAAGATGCAGGACGCTCCCACGTCCCTGTGGTCAGGGCTAGGCAGGGGTGGAGACCCAATGTGGCTGAAGGGGGTTAAGGGCTCTGTGGTGGGAGGGGCAGGGCAGGCTTCCCTGGGACCCAGCCTTAAAGGAGATGCAAAGGAGTGTGTGCAAACCAGGGATGGGTGTGAGAAGTGGAGGAAGCGCCTGTGGAGAAAGGGGAGGGAGAGGGCTCCTCCCCTGGTCTAGGAGTTGTGAGCACAGCACTGGTCCCATGGGAAAGGGCGGGACTACCTGGGACAGGGGGAGGGAGCCTAGGAGAGATGCCTATGCCCAGGAGGACACCCAGGGAAAGAGGAAGAAACCCAACTCTGAGCAGCATCTGGGTCATCTGAGAAATGAATGAAAATCTGCAGGGTTTGGCAACCGGGAGGGGCTGGTGCCAGGCTGCAGGAGACAAGGGGTGAGTGGAGGGAATCCCAAAGGGGAGGCCTATGCTCCTTCCTTTGGCTGAAAAGGGCAGTAGGAGCAGGGATGATAGGAGCAATGGGGAACCAGAGAGGGTGAGGGACTGGCTTGCCTGCAGAGGAAGAGGAGGAGGGAATGGACCGGAGTTTCTCTGATGACTGACTGGCCTCTGCAGACCTGTCCTTGGTCAGCAAGTTGGGCACATGCCCACCGTTTTCTGAAGATGCTGGCATAGCCGGACTAGAGCTGCAGTCAGTGTTGCGATACAACAGCCACCAGAGACCAGAAGAAACGTGAGTGGTGGCAGCTGGGGGCAGGACGGAGGAAGGGCGATTTGGTCCAAAGCCAGAGACACATCAGGACAAAGCCCCGCACAAGGTGGTCACACAGGACCACAACAGACACTCACCTCTCGAAGGTGAAGCGCATGGCGACCAGGGCCAGCGCCAGGGGCAAGGCTGCCAGCAGGTCCTGGGGGTGGGCATAGACCAGGCCATCCCGGTCCTCCAGGTCAGCCCATGAGTTGTTGGGAGGTAGCCAGAAGCGGTCCTGCCACAGCCACTCGTTCAGACTGGACCACATCCTGCGGGCAGACGGTCCTGTTAGGGGGAGCTCACCGTGTAGGCCCTTGAAACTGGACGGTCCCTCACCCGGCCCGCATGCCCCCAGCACCTGCTGCCTGGAGTTTATTACAGCCAGTGTTAGGAGAAACTTGGTCTGTGTGTCTTCAGACAAATGACCCGATCTTTCTGAACCTCAAGTTCATCTGTAAAACAGGGACAGTAATACCCACCTCTCAGCTGGGCCTGGTTAGGTACACAAAGTGCTTAGCCTGGCGCCTACCGACCTTTGACAACACGGCTGATGACAGCAGTGATTATTCTGCATGTGATAGACAAGACAATGATGGCCAGAAGTTAAGGAAGTAGGGTCACGACCTCAAGTTGTCAAATGTCCGGAAATGCAACCCAAATACCAAAAATTTAAGGAAATCTGTAACTCCCTCGCTGGCTACCCTTCCCTATGTGGACTCCCTTTGAGGTATGAATGTCACTGTCTCATTCGCTACCCCAAACCAAGGTGGCAGCTGGGCGAGAGAACCAACAGCGAGACCGAGCTTCCTGTAACGGAGCAGGAACTAAGGGGAGCCAGCTTTCCCCCAGGGCCTACACGGGACCAGCCCCATCTGCAGACCCGCCGTCTTGAGTGGCTCAGTTTCTCCCTTTCTCCAGATCCTCCTGCCTCCCTCCTGTAGGGACCCCTGAGGTTACTTTGTGCCCCATAGGTAATCCAGGGTCATCTCCCACCTCAAGGTTAGCCTGTTAGTAACCTTAATTCCTTCTGCAAACCAACTCCCCTTCGCTATGTGAGGTAACATATTCCCAGGTCCGGGGGTTAGGACATGGGACATTGTTAAGGGGCGTTGTTCTGCCAGCCACAGAGCCGGCCATCAGGAGAGGGGTTGCTCTTAGGGCCAGGGAGTGACCGGAGGGGCCTGCAGAGGGCTGGAAGGTTCAGCCCTCAGTTAAGAAAATTCACTGAGCTGGTGCGTGTATGATGTGGGCCCTTTTCTCTGTGCAAATGAAAACACTTGTATTTAAAAAGTCTCTACAGTTCTGCCCACCTGGCGTGGTTCAATGGTTGAGAGTCAACCTATGAACCAGGAGGTCATGGTTTGATTCCCAGCCAGGGCACATGCCCAGGTTTCGGGCTTGACCCCCAGTAGGGGGCGTATGGGAGGCAGCCGATCAAGGATTCTCTCTCATCACTGATGTTTCTCTCTCTCTCCCTCTCCCTTCATCTCTGAAATAAAAAATAATGTGTGTATATATATATATATATATATATATATGTATGTGTATATATATATATATATATATATATATATATATATATATATATATATACATACATACATACATATATTTTTTTTTTAAGTCTACAAATCTGATTTTTAGGTCTGACATGTGGGTTTTCTCCCCGCACCAGCAAGCAATTCTGACACCTAACTGGAGACAATGTCAGATCCCACAGGTTAAGGACTCTGTCCTGCAAGACTGCCTCCCCCACCTTCACCTGGGCTTCTGCCAAAGGGCTACAAATCAGGTTGCCACCATCCCATTCTCGGGTTTGATGTATTTGCTAGAGCGGCTCACAGAACTCGGAGAGACAGTTTACTTGCTAGATCACTGGTTTGTAAAGGATATAGCTCAGGAGCAGCCAGATGGAAGAGATGCGTGGGGCCAGGTATGGGGAAAGGGCACAGAGCTCCATGCCCCCTCCAGGCACCAATCCCCCCAAATCTCCATGTGTTCACAGCCTGGAAGCTCTCCGAACCCTGTCCTATTGTTGTTTTTTGTGGAATCTTCACTACACAGGCATGACTGATTAACTCATTGGCTATTGGTGACTGATTCAACCTTTAGCCCCTCTCCCGTCCTGGGAGGTCCTGGGGTGGGACGGACACATAGTTGGGTCCCCTGCCAACCAGCCCCCATCTAGGCCATCTCAATTCCCAGTGTTAGGAGCTCTGTGCCAGGACCGATGACAAAGGCCAAATGTGTATTTATTATTATTAATCACAGTATCACAAGTGAAATACAGAAAAAAATAAAAATTCTTAAGAGTCTGAGGAAGTGGGCGAACCAGGATGGGTGAGAGGATTTTGGGGTGGTTGGGTTCAGTGTGGAAAGTCAAGCTGGGGGGTGGGGGGGAGTGTCAGATGTCCCCGTGGACACACACAGGAGGCAGGAGCTCCTCAGGTCTGGGGTAGGGGTGGGGGAAGGCCAGGCAGGACTCATGAGTGCGTGGCCGATGGTTAAATCCATGGGCATGGATGGAACTGCACGTGTGTGTGAGGCGGGGTGTGGCTAAGGAGCAGCCCCGATCACACCGAGGCACCAGCCTCAGGCTTCAGCGAGGGAGTAGTAGTGACCACGGCCACTGGACACTGGTGGGGGAGGGGCGCTAGACGGCAGTAGCCTGGAAAGCAATCAAGGATGTGAGGCATTGACGAGTTTATTTTTTTACTATTATTATTAATTTTTAGAATTACCTCCCTGAAACTTGCATATTATTTATTTTTTTATTTTTAATATGTATTTTTTTATTTTAGAGAGGAAGGGAGAGGGAGAGTGAGAAACATCAATGATGAGAATCATTGGTTGGCTGCCTCCTGTATGCTCCCTATTGGGAATCCAGCCCACAACCTGGGCATGTGCCCTGATAGGGAATCGAACCGCGACTTCCTGGTTCATAGGTCGATGCTCAATCACTGAACCACGCCGGCCGGGCTCAGTGATAGTTTCGACCCACGAGACTCAGATAACCCAGACAGGATAGACGGATGGAAAGGCACATGCGAGGACTTCTGTCCGGGTGGTTGATCTCTCTAGCAAAGAAACCATTTTCACTAACAGGAAAGGCTGGCTTGATTCCATGTACCCACTGGGGCCCGAGGGCACACGCCCATCCTGGACTCCCTGGCCCCGCACATCCACCGCAGGGCATCTCCAGCCTCTTCCTCAGGAGCCGGCCCAGTCATCCGATAAGACACCCCCCACCAAGAGCAGATGGGAGTGGGCTAGGGGTCCAGGTCCCCAGCCCCATGTTCTTCCCCCACCCCCAGGGTGCCAGATGGGTCCACTGAAGCCAGGGTGCTTCAGAGACCAGGGAAGGCACACAACAACGGCCTCTCTTAATCTCAGGCCGCTGCTGATGTGTGCAGCCTCAAAGTCCACCATTCATCGCCTGACACTTTGCTCCCATCACACTGTACCATTTCACACACCCAGCTTTACAAATGCTGTCCCCTGCCTGGAAGGCCCAGATAATGTTTATTGCCCCAGGCTGGGTGCTGAGGGCACAGAATGGTGGGGGAAGAGGGCAAGGTCTCTGCCCTTGCAGGTAGTTGTCACTTCTTCCTGGAGGCACCACCTGACTGCCCCAACCTTGGATCCACTTAAAGAACCTCCCCAAGTCCTGCCTGGCTCCCTGTGGTGTTGGGAGCTAGCCAGGCAGTCCTTCCGAGGGAGTGAGAGGTGAAGAAGGATAACCAGCCTCAAACCCGTCCCCTCAGGTGAAGCAGGCCCAGCCCTTTCTGGCCCGAGTCATTTTTGAAAAAGTACTTTCCAAACCAGAGAGCCTCCAAGGTGGCTTCAGACTGGCACACCCTACCCTGACTGCAGGGGTCTTGGCCTGGAAGTCCTACCTCTCTCTAACCCCAATGTCTGTCATCCCCCCCCTCCCCCCGACCCTCTTGATAAAGAAAAGACATCGGTTTGGGAAGAGAACAGGGTCCAGAGCCCAGCAAAGTGGCCAAGTCCCAGGTCCAATGCTCCCAGTCCAGGGGCCTCAATTTCTTCACCCACCTTCGGTGGGTCAGGTGCCTGACACACAGGGTGGGCTCAAGGGCAGCTGTAAACAAGCATCTATAGCCAGCAAGGCCTGAACTTCTCTTTCACTCCTGATCCCCCACCACATGCCCTCTTCCCAAAGACGGGAGGAAGTGGGGTTCTGGGGAGCACTGCTCCTCAGTCTTCACTTTTTCTCTTTTGGACACCTCCACTGGGACACTCTGCCTCCTTGGGCATCCGCTACCCTGTCTGAGGAACGAGTACAGTCAGGTCTCCTGCTTTACCACACACATTGCATGCTGGTATTGCCACACACGGCGTTCCTGTCTCACCCGTTTCCTCGGGCTGCTGACCTGGCTGCTCTGTGCTTCCGTTTCCTCATCTATAAAATGGAGTAACCACAGGCCCTTCCACATGGGGTGGCTGGAAAGACACCAGGAGAGGAGTGGGCACGACGGTCAGCAGTAGGGAGGGGTGGGCTGGAGAGTGTTCTGGAAAGGAGGCACTGGGCGTTCTGGGTGGTTCTTCCAGAACAGGCCCTGGCCTTAAAGCTGTACCTAATGAACTCAGGCTGGGCTCAGCCAGGGCCACAGAGGGGCCATTTGGAGAATGACCATGTGGGTGGCTGGGCCAGCCTGAGCCTTCATCCCCATCACCATCAGTCCGGCTGCATTTTGAAGCCTCTTTGGCCTTATTCCCAGCCCTGCCTCTGCCACCTGGAGCTTGACTCTGATAATCCTTCTTAGTGGCTAAAAATATCCCCAGATTGGGGGACAGAGAGTGATTAGGGCTTGTGCTGACGCGAGGAGGGGGCAGGAGAGCAGAGGGTCCCTGGCCCGCCTCAGGGGTCTGAAAGAGCTCGCCTGGTCCCTATTAGTCCCCTGAACCCTCAAATGTCCCACCAGAGCAGGACTGTGCACACAAGTTTGTCTTATTTTCAATCTCGCTAGAAATAGGACTAGCCTGAGTTAATTGAAATAGGAAATCAATTCAGACTCCAGATGTCCAGGTCCAGCCCAGGGACAGACAGACACATGATAGACAGACAGACAGACAGACAGACAGACAGACACACACACACACACACACACACACACACACACACACACACACACACACACAATCACCCCGCCCCTACAGCCTGGCCCGCTGCCTGGAGTCACCTGACTCCTGCAGCTGGAGGCCCTGGCAAAGAACACATGATGTGCTAAGTGGGGATTGTTTGTCGATAACCACAGTTGCCCCTGTCCTGGGTCCTGGCTGTCCCCTCCAGATGGCCCTGGCTCCCCCACTCTGGACCTCCCTGAACAGGGTGCCCGCGGGGTGCTAATAACCAGCGATGCAGCCAGTCCAAGAGATACTACCATATTGCTCCCTGCAAAGATCCAAAGGAGGGCCCCCAAGTCCAGTGTTCTACCTTGCACCAGCCTATTTTATTTTAAAAAATATTGACTTTTAGAGAGAGAGGAAAGGAGAAGGAGAGAGAAAGGGAAACATGGATGTGAGAGTAGAACATCGATCAGCTGCATCCTACACACCCCCTACCTGGGCAAAACCCATTGGTGCCCAGAATGACGCCCAACCAGCTGAGCCACACCAGCCAGGGCTGCCTCCGTCCATCATTCTTCTCAGCTCACCCATCACCTCCGCAGAAAAGCCTTCTCAGATCACTCACTACCCAAGAAGCCACGTGATCAGTCCATCTCTTTACCCGGTTTCGTTCCTTTAGCCCTGTCATCTCAGTTGATCTGTTTTTTTATTCACCGGTTTGTCTGCTCACTACAAGGCATAAGCCTCATGAAGGCATGGGTGTTGTTTTAGTCACTGCTCTGTCCTCACACAGGGCCTGGCACATTAGGCACCGACTAATGAGTAGATGAATGAGTGGATGGAACAGACACATCGACAAGTGGGTGGACGGGAAGACTTCAGGCCAGGTGGCCAAAGTTCCTAGAAAAATATGCCACTTTCTGTAACAGGCTAGGTCAGCTTGACCCCCACTAAGCAGGTGTACTGTCTCCCTGTAAACTGGGAAGCCTGAGGCTCAAAGCCAGAAGCTACTAGAAATAGGTCACTCAGCCAGCAAAGGAGAGAGCCAGGGTTGGCAACTCCCTCAGGGGGATCAGGGCCCACAGGACCCTGTGGAGGCCTCTCCAGGCCTGCTTCTGCCTATCAAGGTTTCCTGGCAAGCTTAGGGGCCTAGGTGCGCTGAGTCAGATACCCTGGTATCCCCAGCCCACTAGCCACCCTTCATGACCTCATCCATCCCACCCACTCCCCTGGCGCCCCCTCCCTCCCCCACAATCAAACAACCAACCTTGGGGCCATGAAGTTGCTGCTCTACAGCTGCCTGGCAGGCCTGCTCTCCTAGCACTGCTCCCCACCCCCCAGCTCCATTCAAGTTCCCCCCCCCCACTCCCCCCAAAAAACACACCCAGGTCCTAGGATGCTCAAGAGCTTCCCCCGGTGGTCCAGCCTCCAGGGTTTTTATCAGCCTTTTGCCACAAATGCCTCCACCCCCTGCGCTAGGCCAGTTCCTGCTAGCCTTCAAGACCTGGATCAGATTAACTTCCCTTCTCTGCCCTCCCACCCTTGGCAGAGCCCTCTCCTCAAGCTTTATTTTTATTATTTTTTTAAAATCCTCACCTGAGGATATTTTTCCATTGATTTTTAGAGAGAGTGGAGGAGAGAGGGAAAGACAGAGAGAAACATCAATGTGAGAGAAACACTTGATTGCCTCCTGTACGAGCCCCAATTAGGGCCCAGGCCAGGGAGGAGCCTGCAACCAAGGTACGTGCCCTTGACCAGAATCAAACTCATCAAACCCGGGACCCTTTGGCCCACAGGCCGATGCTCTAGCCACTGAGCCAAACCCGCTAGGGCCTCAAGCCTTTCTTACGAGCTGTGTTTTGGCCCTGGTCAGACCCCATGGAGCTTAGAGAGCTAGGTAGCTCTGAGTCTCCCTCAACAGTGAGCACCAGGGAAAGAGACCTCTGGGGTCCCCCAGCATCATCTAGTGTGGGTGTGTGTTGGGGGTCAGTCAGGGAGCTTTCAAGGACTGAGGGAGGAGGGAGGATCGGGTCTCTGGGGGTTTGAGGGGGGAAATGAGCAGTCCCCAGCCTCAAAGGCAGGCAGAGGTGGGGGCAGCAGGATCTGATGGATACCTGCACAGGGTTGGGTCAGAAATACAGGTGAGGGTATAAAGGCAGCCCTACTGGACTACTACAATTAAAACAACAACACAGCTTCATTGAGGTATCATTGACATGTAAGAAATGGCATGTTTAAAGCACGTGATTCAATGTATTTTGACATATATGCACAACCATGAAATCACTTCAATCAAGACATTGAATACAACTGACCCTTAAACAACACGGGTTTGACCTATATTGGTCCACAATATATGCAGATTTTTCAAATCTTGTAAACAGAGACAAACTTACATATTGATAAATATATACAGAACTAAAAATGCCTTATCTTCTTAATGATTTTCTTCATAACATTATCTTTTATCTAGCTTAGTTTACTGTAAAAACATAGGATGCGTTTGTCCACTGTTTATGTTATCAGTAAGACTTCCAGTCAACAGTAGCCTATTATTAGTTAAGTTTTGGGGAAGTCAAAAGTTAAAGATAGCCCTAGCTGGTTTGGTTCAATGGATAGAGCGTCAGCCTGCAGACAGAAGGATCCCTGTTCAATTCCAGTCAAGGCCACATGCCCAGTAGGGGGCGTGCAGAAGGCCTCCGATCAATGATTCTCATCACTGATGTTTTTGTCTCTCTTTCCCTCTCCCTCCTTCCTCGCTGAAATCAATAAAAAATATATCGCTTATATAAAAGGCCCATGGCCGTCACGCCTTAACGCTGACATGACCAAACCAGCAGCGGCTCTTTCAGTGAGTGGGGCGGGGTGTGAGCTACTAGCAGCAGAGAGCTACCAGCGGGGGAGGGTGAGGCAACGAGCTATGAGCGGTGATGGGCAGGGCAACCAGCTAAGGCAAGTGGAAGCGAGCTACTGATGCACAAAACGGGCCTCTAGTATCCTATATAATAAAAGGGTAATATGCAAATTGACCCTAAAAGCAGAACAACCTGGAACGACTGCTCGCTATGACATGCACTGACCACCAGGGGGCATACACTCAATGCAGGAGCTGCCCCCCGGTGGTCAGTGCGCTCCCACAGGGGGAGCTCTGCTCAGCCACAAGCCGGGCTGATGGCTGCAAACGCAGCGGAGGTGGCAGGAGCCTCTCCCACCTCCTCGGCAGTGCTAATGATGTCCAGGGAGCGGGTCTAAGCCATCAGTCAGACAACCCCTGAGAGCTCCTGGGCTGCAAGAGGGATGTCTGACTGCCAGCTTAGGCCCCATCCCCCAGTGAGCAGGCCTAAGCCAGCAGGTGGACATCCCCCGAGGGGTCCTGGACTGCAAGAGGGCACAGGCCGGGCTGAGGGACACCCCCGAATGCACGAATTTTCATTCGCCGGGCCTCTAGTACATATATATATATATATATATATATATATATATATAAAAAAAAGAAAAGTTAAAGACATATTGTCAAATGTTCGTGGGGTCAGGGTCCCTGACTCCGTATTGTTCAAGGGTCACCATCACTTCCTTAGTTTCCTTGTGCCCCTTCAGAGTCCTCCCTCTTGCCCTTCCAGTGAAAACTTTGATGTCCAACATTTGGGAATCAGGAGCCTCAGCATTCCACATGATGAAATATTAGGTATGCGCTTAAAAGGAGGAAGACACATGGATGAACCTTGAGGACATTATGAGCTGCGAAATAAGCCAATCACAAAAGGACAAATATGACAGGACACCATACAGGACGTCCCTAGGGGAGTCAAAGCAATGGGAAGTTATTGTTTCATGTGGTAAGAGTTTCAGTTTTGCAAGATGAAAAACTGTGGAGATAGGTTGCACAACAATGTGAACGTTCTTAATAACACTGAACTGTGCCCTTAAACATGGCCAAGATGGTCAATTTTTGTTGTATGTATTTTACCACAATTAAAAACATTTTGTAATTTAAAAAATTATCAAAGGAGGAGGAAAGAAGAGGAAAAGCTATGTTCACTGACTTGGGAGGATCATCGAACTAAAAAAAATAAAAGCAGAGACATAGAGACACACTAATGGCCTGACACGAAGATTACAAAATGGACAACCTCCAAGACTTCCGCTTCCGGTAACAGCGGAGTTAGCCACATCAGACCAGTCCTCTCCGAGATAACAAATGCTAGACCATGTATTAAAAAACAACTACAGCAAGTCCTCAGATAATGTCATTTCAGCACAATGTTGATGAAATGCTGTAGGAACTTAACTCTGTTTATATCAATTAGCCTTTGGAAAATTGGCTTCAGTATGCATCATTTCACTTAAGGTCACAGAACCAATCATTGTTAAGTGAGGACTTACTGTACCTGAAAGCTCTGGTGCTGCAATGTTCAATGTGGGAGCCACTAGCCTAATATGTGACTATTTACATTTCAATTAATTAAAATTAAATATACAGCCCTAGCCGGTTTGGCTCAGTGGATAGAGCGTCAGCCTGCAAACTGAAAGGTCCCAGGTTCGATTCCGGTCAAGGGCACATGCCCAGGTTGTGGGCTCGATCCCCAGTGGGGGACTTGCAGGAGGCAGCAGATCCATGATTCTCTCTCATCATGGATGTTTCTATCTCTCTCTCCCTCTTCCTTCTTCTCTGAATCAATAAAAATATATTTTAAAAAATTAAATATACAAATTAAAATTAATATATATAGTTCATTCATTTTTTACAGAGAGGAAGGGAGAGGGATAGAGAGTTAGAAACATCGATGAGAAAGAAACATCGATCAACTGCCTCCTGCACACCCCCTACTGGGGATGTGCCCGCAACCAAGGTACATGCCCCTGACAAGAATCGAATCTGGGACCTTTCAGTCCGCAGGCCGATGCTCTATCCACTGAGCCAAACCGGTTAGGGCTACAAATTAAAATTAAATATACAATTTAAAATTCAGTTCCTCAGCTGCACCAGAAACATGTCTATGCTCAATAGCTGCTTGTTTCTACTGCACGGCAGTGCAACAGTGAACATTCCCATCGTGCACACAATCCTACTGAGCAGCACTGCTCGAGAGCGACCCAAAACATGGAGAAGGTGGATGGGAGGCCATACCTGGAGTAAGGGAACAGCATGAGATGAGTTTCCCATTTTTTACTGTTATTCACTGAAAATAGAAACTGGCTTGAAAAATGAGATGACAGAGCCCACAGAGACCATAACAGCTCAACAACAGATGGAACATGTACAAAAAATAAGACAAAAAAAAAAAAAAAAAAAAAAAAAAAAAGCAGCTCCAGATTCTATACAAAAACTGTGGAAGCTGAACCATACATATCCCGGGGAGACTCCAACCAGCCCAACTGAGGCTAAAAGAAAGAGTGAAATTTCACCTGTCACCACCACGGCAAAACAGACTTTGGCGCTTGAATCCAAATAGGTTAATTGCCTGATAAAATTAAAAAAAAAAAAAATCAATGGTCTTCGAGGAACAACAGAATCCAGAGTCTCAGCAACGTATCTTTCACAATGTCCAGAATACAATCCAAAATACTTGACATATGAAGAAACAGGAAAACATGACCTATACTCAAGAAAGAAGAACATCAATGGGGACTGACCCTGAGGTAACCCAGATGTTGTAATGAGCAAATAAGGACTTTGAAGCAGCTATTATACTTAGTATAGTCAAGGATGTGAAGAAAAATGACCTCCTAATGAATGAACAAATACGACACCTCAGCAGAGAAGCAGGAACCATAGAAATGAACCAACAGAAATTCTAAAACTGAAAAGTACAATATGTGAAATAAAGTTGTGTGTGGGCTTTTAGCTCTGTCACACTCAGGTCGTCCCCCACCCACAGAACATGCTTTCTTTCTCCTGAGGCTTCTTGGCCAAGATCCCACTTCCCATCCCAGGCCCCTCCACACACACCCCTGGACACTCAGCTACTCATCAAGTCCTGCAATTGTGCCCATGTCCCTAGTTACTGTTGAGGAAGTCCCTACTCTGCTGATTGCCTCATCTCTCCATCTCAATCACTGTGGCCTGTGCCCAGGTCTCCCTGCCCGTGGGTTTTGCCTAGGCCACCACCCTCCATCAGCATCCATGCCGTCCTTCTACCATGCACATCAGACCGCCCCCCCCCCCCCAGCTTTAAATCCTATACGTGCTCCCACCAACCTGGCCTCACACACTCAGGCACATCTTTAGGCCTCTGCACATTATGAATGAATGTAGTTCTTCTTGTTGCCAAAGCCACCATCTGAATTTTGAAACTGTTGCCTTTTTTACACAAAATTCACATGACTCTACAGAAGTATTCAGATTGCTGGAGTAGTATGGATCCCCATTTCCCCCACCAATAATGCCTTCCCTTTCTGCCTGCCAACCCCCTCTGGTTCTTCAAGAATGTTCTCCACACTTCTTCCAGGAAGCCTGCCAGGTGCCCACACGCTGGGTTAGGGGCTCTTACCATGGCTTCTCCTACCACCTTTCTCAGAAATTTTGGGGCAACTCTGTCTCTTCCCCAGTAGCCTGGTGATGGGGCCTGACTTCTCCATGTCCTCAGCACCTGACACAGGACAGGTGCCCAGAAGCTGGCCACCAAAGATGACTGAAAGAAAAAAGGCGAAGCTGAGACGCTGATTGGTTGCAGACACCCGGGCCTCGGAAAACAACTTAGCTCCAGTCTGAATCCTCCCCACTTCTCCCACCCCGTCCCACCTGTGTGATTACACACCCACCAATCTCCTTCTAAAGGCTCACTTTTTTTTTTTCTAATTCCATTTCTTTTTAGAGAGAGCGGAAGGGGGCAAGGGCGGGGGGGGGGGGAGGCGGGGGCGGGGAGAGAAACATTGATGTGAAAAAGACACATCAACTGGTTGCCTCCCGCATACCCTTACTGGCGTAGGGGGTCGAACCCGCAACCCAGGCACGTGCCCTTGACCGGGAATTGAGCTTGCATCCCTTTGGTCCATGGCCTGATGCTCTAACCACTGAGTACACCAGCCAGGGCCCAAAAGGCTCACTTTTTTCTTCAAGTACATTCATTTTCAGGTTGCCCTCCACCCCCTAAGAGAAAGCCAGTTATAGTGTCATGTGCAGACAGTGGGCATAAAACGAAATGAAAACAAGATGACATTCACTCCTGGCCAAATTCTGAAGGTCCTGAGGCAAAATCTTTATACCTATTTCTAAAATTTCCATTGGCTATGCTCACTTGAGTCCTGGAGGAATACGGCCCAAGGATGAAATAGGCTGACCCAGGTGAACAGTTACAGCCCTTTTGTCTCCCTCCTGCCTCAACGCAGACGCCACTGCAAGCATCTCTCTTACTGCATCAACACTCTTCCTGCAGCCCTGGAGAATGTTCTGGAAACCCTGAACCCTCAGAGCCAGCTTCAAATCTGGGAACAACTCGGGCCGCAAGGAAGAGGTCTTCTCCTCTGTGTTATTGAGACAGGCTCTCAGATCGAATAAACACATACTACTCCACCCAATCTGAATGCTTCTGTAGAGTCATGTGAATTTTGTGGTGTAAAAAAGGCAACAGGTTCAAAATTCAGAATGGCGGCTTTGGCAACGAGAAGAACTACATTAAGGAGGCATGTGAGTGAACAACTGGACCCCTCCTCCAAGAACCACCTTATAATCTTGCAGTCCAGAGGCTCTTAGCGTCTGAGAAAACCTGGCACTCAGCAGTGGAGGGGAAATTGGACTTGATCATCTTCTACACTAATAAAAGAGAAAGATGCAAATTGACCATACCTTCAAGACGCACACCAGCCAATCAGGAGTATGCAAATTATCCCAACAAAGATGGCGGGTTAATTTGCATACGCAGGCGCTGCTTGCCATGGTGACAACGCAGGCGTTCCGCACTGCCCCAGCAACTCCAGGCCTCTGGGCAGCATGGGAAGGCAGAAAGGCGGCTCTGGGTGGAGCGAAGGCGGTGCCGGCAGCCAGGGGAAGGAAGGCCCATTCTTGCACGAATCTTCGTGCATCGGGCCTCTAGTCAGAAAAAAGCCATTTGGAAAATGGTACTGCTATCTCACATCCAAAGGGTCATGGCATTTGTCCTGGAAAATGGTCTATGAAACGTTTTCTTTGTATCCAAAAGCGAAAGATAAGCAATCTATTTAGAGAAAACAACAACAACAACATATACATGACCTCCTCAGAGAGGCTCTGACTACCTCAAGTAAAGTAACCCCTCCCCCTCCAATTCTCAACACATTTCTTGAAAATTCTAGGACTATGTGGGGATGTATTAAGTGTCCTCTCTCTGGGTCTGACTTGCCCCCAGCTTTTTTCAATCTCCAGCTAAGACCCAGGAAGCTACAGCAGGTGTCCAGTGCCAGGAGTTTCTGTAGTGTGTATTTTGCAGATGGGGAAACTGAGGCATGGGATAGAAAGTGGAAAGCTGGAATCTGAATCTAAGCCCACCTGTCTCCAGAGCCTGACACCCTATGCATCCCCCCAACCCCCGAGTCCCTGCCCTTCCAAGCCAAGCCTCTCAGGATGTATCTGGGATGCCTGTCATCCTTTCACAAACATGTATTGGGTGCCAACTGTGTGCCAGGTGCTGGCTATACAATGGGGTGCCAGCAGGGTACTGACTATGACAGGATTCCCACTACATCCAGAACCTCAGCTCCATGAGGGTGGGAATTGGAGATGGCAAACAACATATATTTTATTAATATATAGAGGCCCAGTGCACGAAATTCGTGCACCAGTAGGTTACCTAGGCCTGGCCAGCAATCAGGGCCAATCAGAATTCCCCACTTCCCCGCCTCCTCCTTCCCTCGCTCCCTCAGCACCCCGCCACCGCCACTGGTTGCCTGCCATGTCCCACGCTGCCCCCTGGTGGTCAGCACACATCATAGTGAGCGATGGAACTCCCGGTCTCCTGGTCAAACTCCCAAGGGGACACTTTGCATATTAGCCTTTTTACATATATAGATTTTGTTTCATGATGTCGGGTAGTAGAGAGAAAAATAAGGAAGGAAAAAGATCAGGAGTTGATTAGTAAGGACTGCAATTTTAAACAGGAAGGCCTCTCTGATAAGATATTTGAACAAGAGGTGAGGGAGGAAGCCAAGGGGACAGAGCATTCTAGGCAGCTAGAACATCTTGTGCAAAGGCCCAGATTGATGGGGCTGGAACAGAGGAGAGAACGGGAAGAGGTGAGGTGAGGGTAGGGAAGTGACAGCCAATATCTAACCAATATCTCAGATGGAGAAATGAGACTCAGAGGCAGACATTTCCAGAGCTTGTCCTGCCTGCTCTCTCCTGTCACTCAAGCTCCCTGTACCCTGCCATCTCCATAGTTTAGCCTGACTCCTTTGCTGCTCCAACTGTGGTCCCATGGCACCTGCCAGGATCACTGCCATGGCTGAGCCAGGGCCTAAGGGAGCTGCTCTTAGGTGCACCCATCCCCATTTTGAAGGGTGATGGGGGTGGTGGAGGGAATAGTCCCAAACATGGTATGTCTTGGCTCCGATGAAGGTTCCAGGGTCCAAGTGTCCAAAGCCTCTGAAGCCAGAGGGGTTTGGGGAATATCTGGGTCAGTGATGGCAGTGTGGAGGGTCCCTAGGCCCAGACGACCAGGCCTTTTCATAGGGTATGTGGGGGGGGGGGGGAGGGAGTGTGTGTGTGAGGGGCAAGTCCTTTTCCTCAATCTGGAAAGGGAGTGACAGTGGGCTGGTGGCAGGGCCATCACAGGGCCTGCCTAGGTTTTTGCTGCTTGTCCTGAAGGCCCAGTCAGACCCCTGCCTGCCATCCCTGTGTCTCTTAGGGCTGCTATCACCTTTCGAGAGCACCCTACCTTAACACCCAGCTCTAAGCCCTGTACAACCCGCCTGGCCTGCAGCCCAGCCACCGGTGCCGGCCCCCCACCCCCCGGCTCCCCATCGTTACCCTCCCTCTGGCTACTTTCCTACACTCCCTCCAGCCCCTCCAGGGAGTCTCCCAGGTCAGCTGAGCCCCACAAGTGCAGGGGGAAGGGGTGGTCTTTCCTCCCGCCAGTCCCCTCAGCCTTCAGGGTTCCAGGACTTCAGAGCAGAATGACCAGTGCACACAAGGGACAAAGTACCAAAGCAATACCCCCCCTCTCCCTGCAAACTCCAAAGCAGTCCTGGAGCAATGGCACTCCAGGGTCTGCTGCTGCATCTGAGACGCTGTCTCTTCATCGGCTCCGCTCTCCACTCTCCCCCTCGCTCACTCAGCTCCAGCCACACCAGCCCCCTCACTCTACCTCTAACATGCCAGGCCTGGTCCTGCCTCAGGACCTTTGAACATGCTGGTCCTTCTGCCTGAATGCTCTTCCTATGCCCACCCATCCCCAATCTGACTGGCTCCTTCCCATCCTTCAGGTCTCTTATCGCCTTCCTGCTTCCCTCCTCCCAGAACATCAGTTCCATGGGAGGGGGGAGATTTTATTTTGTTCACTACTAGTCCCCACCGTCTCCCAGTGCAGGGACTTCCTAAGTATAGGCTGCATGAAGGTGGAAAGGAGATAAAGCCAGGCATGGCTGGCAGGAGACCCCTACTCAGATACACATAATAGGACCTGGGCCAAAATATGGTTTTGAAAGCCCAGGAAGGGTGGGGAGAAGGCTGAACTTCTGCTGGTTCAGTGTGGGGAACTAGGTGAGGGCATCATATAAGATTGGGTCTGAGGTGCAGATTCAGGTGCAGCTTCAAGGGTGGCAATAAAAAGGAAGGGTGGCAATTCTGAAAGACTTGAGGTGGGGGTAGAAAGGGCAAACAAATAAGGGAGTAAGACCCTGCCAAGGGGAGGGATTAGAAGTGGGGGATTGAGAAACATGGCTGAGGCTGACCTCTTCCTCCTTTAAAAAAAATTTTTTTTTTTAGTGATTTCAGAGAGAGGAAGGGAGAGAGGGAGGGAGAGAAGGGGGGTAGGAGACAGAGAGAGAAAGAGACAAACAGCAATGATGAGAGAGAATCACCAATTGGCTGCCTCCCACACGCCCCCACTGGATCCAGCCAGAAATCCCGGCATGTGCCCTAACAGGGAATCCAACTGTGACTTCCTAGTCAATGCTCAACCACTGAGCCACACCGGCCAGGCTCATCCTCCTTTTTGAAGCCCTTGCTCCTTAAATATATTTTTATTGATTTCAGAGAAGAAGGGAGAGGGAGAGGGAGAGATAGAAACATCAATGATGAGAGAGAATTATTGATTGGCTGCCTGCTGCAGGCCCCTACTGGGGATTGAGCCCGTAACCCGGCCATGTGCCCTTGGCTGGAATCCAACCTGGGACCCTTCAGTCCGCAGGCCGACGCTCTAGCCACTGAGCCAAACCAGCTAGGGCTCCTTTGGCTTTTGACTTGTCACCCACTTCTAGTTTCCTTCCGCCCTCTCTCCAAACTGCTCCGCCCGCCCCCCCTACAAGGTGGGTATGTGTCCCAAGCGCCAGGCTTGCTTCTCCAAAGCCGGCCCTGCACCCAGCTGCACCTCACCTCCACCTGGACCTCTAGCAGCACCACAGAAACTTGTACCTGAACCTGCTTTCATTGCAGCAGCTTCTGCATCCCATCCAACTGCAAATCTGCCCTGGACCCACCCACTGCTCACACATCCACACTTCCACCTGGTCCAGCTCCATCATGATCTGGACCAGAGCAGGGTGCCTGCCTCCACGCTGGCTCCTGCAGGCAGCAACTCCCATAGACCCTGCAGTTCCTCCCCTCCACATCTTAGCTCACTGGGCTCTGCCCATTAACTCTTTTTTCCTCCCTCTGCCCATTAACTCTTAGTCATCCTTACTCAGGAGTCCAACAGCCACCTCCTCCAAGAAGCCTTTCCTGACCCCTCCCCAGGCTGAATCAGGTCCCTCCTCGGGTCCCCTACCCCAGGCATTCCATTTTACCAGATGCTTATTGCCTGAGAGGCGGACAATGTGCTCACCACTGAAGTGATGATTGTTATTATTCCCATTTTGCAAGGAAGAAACTGAAGCACAAAGGAAGTGAAGTCACTAGCCTGAGGGCACTGACCTCAAACTGGCAGGACCTGGTCTGTGGCAACTTCCAGACAGCCACAGCAGGAAAGGAGACAGGGTGCAGTGCCTGGATAAGAGAACCTTGCCTCCCCACCCCCACGCCTGCTTTCCTGTGGGTGTCCCAGGGGTAGTGGGAGGTGGGAGGAGTGAACCAAGGCCTGCTCCCCCCACCTCAACTATAGTCATCCTAGCGGCTCCTGTGCCAGTGTTCACTCCATGCCAGGCACTGGGCCAACTAAACACTTTGCACGCCTGGCTCAATCTGCAAATGGCCCTGGGTCTGGAGATGGGTGCAGTTATGAACTCCCACTCCCATTTCTCAGAAGAAGAAATGGAGGCTCATGGGGCTGTGAACTCCCAGTGGCGCTTTCTCCCCCTGGTCATGAGGCTGCCACTGGGATGGCCAAGCCCTTTCCTAGCCAAGGCTTCCTTTGACCCCCAACACTCCCAGGGATAGGAACTGCTGACCCATTTTGCAGATGGGCAAACTGAAGCTCAGAAAACTTTCCCTGGGGCCAAAAGGCCAGTTCAAGGACCAAGGCTCCCAGCTTATTTCCACTGCCTCTTCCCTCTCCTCTCAAGGCCTCTTTGCTGGGAGCTGAGAGGGCAGACAAGGAAGGTCCTGAGCGCCTCCTCCCTGCCGTCTGGCTAGGCCTGTGGGGCCCAGGTGCACTGTGTGAGGTCTAGGCACTCACTGGTTTATTCACAGCAGCTGCTCTTGGAAGGGGACCGAGTTGAGGTGGGGATGCGAGGAGTTTCAAAGGCAGCCCCATGCTCCAGAATTTCTAACTCAGATGGCCCCATGCAACAGATCCAGGCCACCTCCACGGGGCCAGGGGGGCTCAGCTGCTTGGGACCTTGCCGGGGCTCCCCCATCAGGTGGCATTCTCATGGGTTTTGCAAATCATACTTGGCCAAACAGCCCCCCCCCTCCCCGCCGCCGCCCCCCCTCCTACGTTTTCCCCTCAGTTTCCCTATGCCAGCCAGGAAAGGCCCCTCCACACTCCCAGCTGCCCAAGCCAACAATCTCCTCTGGGCACTTTCCTTCATGCCCCACTTCTGAGCAGGGAGGAGGCAATGATGTTCTGACAAAATTAACCCCCAACTCACCTAGTTCCCACCACCCCTGCCAGCCCGGCCCAAAGCAGCAGCCTCCTCCCATCTGTTCTGCCACAGCAGCTGCTGGATCTCCTTAAGACTACCTCACCCACTTGATTCTAAGCCCTCTGTGGACCCCACAGGCTGGAGAATGGAAACCACACACTCCTCGCCATCCCTCTTCGGGGCCCGGGCCAACCTCTCCCACTCCCAATCCCCGCGCTTCAGCCGCGCTGGCCTCTGCAGACACACCAGGCTGGGCCCTACCTCAGAGAATCTTGCCGTTTCCTGGGCCTAAAAAGCCCTCGCCGGCTCGTTACTCTGGCCCGGACGGTACCTTCTCCGAGAAGCCTTCCCTGACTTAACTTACCCCATCGCCCGGATGCGTCGTCTGCCCCGCACTCGGCAGGGACTAGAACGATCGGTTCCTGTTTACGCGGCTCCTAGCGGCCCCGGCGGCACCCCCAACTCTGGCACGTCGGTGGCACCTCGTAGTCGCTCCGGATGGGTTCACGGGTGAGGGACCGCCACTCGCGCAGCGCTCCCCGCGGCCGCACAGCCGGGTTCCCCCGCGTCACGGTGCCAGGCTGGCGCCCGGTCCCTCCCGCCCGCTTCGCAGCCGCATCCCCGGGAGCGCGCGCCGCCGGGGCCCTCCGGGGAGCAGGGCTCTCTCGGGGAGGCCGCCCGGGCCTGGGACCAGATGGGAAGCCCCAAGATGCCGTCCGGGCAGGGCGCTGGGGGGCCGAACTTAGTCACGTGGGGGCCGGGCCGGGGCCGCCATGGCTGTGGAGGAGGGGCTGGAGCCGGCCGCGAGGGTGGCGTTTCGGACGGCGTTCTGGGCGCGGGAGGTTCGCTTACCTGGGGGCGCGGGCGGCCGAGCTCACCGGGTTGGGGTCCGCACGCCACAAAAAGAAACGCGCAGGGAGCGCTAGGTGGCCGGACTCAGCAGCGCTCGGGCTGGGGCCGCGGGAAAAGGCTGGAGGGGGGTGCGGGGCGGGGCCTGGAAGGGCGGGGCTGGGGGCGGGGGCGGCGGGACTCTGGATCCTGGCGGCGCTCGGCTCCCTCCCGGCGATGGGCCACTTCCCTCCGCCCGCGGGCCGCCGCAGACCCTCCCCGCCGGGGCCCCGCCCCGAGGCTCTCTTGGCTGCGATCCAGCCTCAGATTTCTCGCCGGAACCGCACCGCTCACCTCGGAATACGGCCCTGTACGCTGCGCGCTCAGTCTGCCCCCCGCGCCCCCGCCTCTCCTTCGTTCGCTACTCGTACCCCTCTTCTGGCCCGGCTCTGGCCCGGCTCTGGCCCGGCTCTGACCCGTGCATCTGCCAACACTCCGCAGGCGCCCTGATCTGCTGAAGCGCACGACAGAGCGACAGAGCGTTGCAGAGAAGGCCCAGACACCGCCTCAGGCCGCGGGGGGCGCCTCCCGTACCTGGAGTCTGGGTCCCGTCCCAGCTCGCAGGCCATGTGGGTCCAGTTCGTGGTGCGTGGGACCCAGGCGCGCCCAGAGGCCATTCTGGAGGCTGGGAGGCGTGGAGGGCAGCAGGGCAAAGTCTGCGGGTTGGAGTCACAGTAGGAGATTTTAACACCCCATTGACATCAGTGGATAGGTCTTCCAGACATAAACTCAGCAAGGAACCAGCAGCCTTGAATACCACACTAGATCCGATGGACCTGATACCTGCAGAGCATTCCACCCCAAAGCAGGAGAATATACATCCTTTTCAGGTGCACACGCAACATTTTCTAGGATTGGACCACATGTTAGGACACAAAACAAGTCTCAATAAATTTAAGAAGTTTGAGAGAGAAAAAAAAAGGTCGGCGGTTGGGTGGGGTGTAAGGGTCAGGCAGCCCAGCAGAGGGCAACAGAGGAAGATGCTGGGCAGCTGGAACCTAAAGTGACCCCAATCAGCAGCTCGCTGGAGCTCAGGGGCCTGAAGCCTGCGTCAGCTGTGTATGGAGGACAGCCCCAGTCTTCTCTGCACACCTAAGGCTCACCGGACACTCAGGGTCCAGCTGTTGCCAGTTGGAGGGAAGGGGGTTCCAGAGCTGCTGGCCAGCCCGTGTCATCTGGGCAAGTAGCTTCACCTTTGGACAAAAAGCCCCTCCCTGAAGCAGATCCCTGGGAGGTGGGGGAAGTCCTGATATTCTGGGCTGTGGGGCCCCTAGGCAAGTTCCTTTGGTCACTGATATTTGATTTCCACACATAGAAAGTGGAGGGGGGTGGTGCAGAGGCCTTGGTTGCAAGTTTGGAAGAACCTGCCCCTTCAATCCAGCTTCCGGCCTTGCATTTGCTGCCCCCCCCCTCCCCATCTCCCTCAGGCCTCAGTCCCCTCCAGAGATCCCCCCCTCCTCCACCTCTGCCCCACCCTCCAGCCAAGAACTTCTTTGCATATCAGAAAAGGAAACAGTAACTTTTCTCAGTTGTGGCGACTAGGAACTGTCTTGTATCACATGCTTCGTACCTGGGGCTGCTCAGAACTGGACAGTCATGTGTATGACTCCCCCTGAATGGGGACAAGTGGCAGATTCTTGGTGAAGTGCAGCGAGAGGTCTTCCAAAGAGGATGGGGTGAGCCAGAGCCAGGGAAAGATTTCAGGTGGGAGGTACTCTCCTTTTCCTGGTTCCCCCATTCCCCTTCCATGGATGGGAATGCTTCCTGAAGGAGGAGGTGACCTCAGTGGGTAGGGATTAAGCTGAGTCAGGGTCTGGAAGTGAATGAGATGAGGACAGTAGGGTGGGGCCAGTGCCTAAAGGCCCTCAAAAGCTCTCTCTGGAGAGGCACAATTTATTTAGTTATTTAGTTATTTACTAGCAGCCCAGTACACGAAATTTGTGCACAGGGAGGGTGGCAGAATTCTCCACAGCCCAGCCTGCACCCTCTCCAATCTGGGACCCCTTTGGGGATGTCCAACAGCCGGTTTAGGCCCGATCACAGGCAGTCAGACATCCCTCTCACAATCCAGGACCACTGGCTCCTAACTACTCACCTGCCTGCCAGCCTGATCACCCCTAAACACCTCTGCCTGCTGGCCTGGTTGCCTCTTACTGCCCGTCCCCCTGCCGACCTGGTCGCCCCATGCAGCCTGCTGTTCAGTCATTTGGTTGTCCCCCACTAACCCCCCTGCCGGCCTTGTCGCCCCATGCAGCCTGCTGTTCGGTCATTACTGTGACGGCATCTTGGACAATTTGCATATTCCTCTATTATTAGTATAGTTTTATTTATTTATTTATTTAACATTTTTTATTGATTTCAGAGAGGAAGGGACAGGGAGAGAGAGATAGAAACATCAATGATGAGAGAGAATCATTGATTTGCTGCCTCCTGCATGCCCCCTACTGGGGATCAAGCCCGCAACCCAGGCATGTGCCCTTGACTGGAATCGAACCCAGGACCTTTCAGTCCACAGGCCGACACTCTAGCCACTGAGTCAAATTAGCTAGGGCGAGGCACAATTTAAAATTAGACCCAGGCAGGTCAGATTTAAAATGAGTGGGCAGTGAGAGCAGCTGGGGCATTATATGGAGGTTGCTGATGGAATGAAAGGAGGGACTCCAGAGGGATTTAAAGATAAAATGGTCAGGGTTGGGAGGGGGGTGGGGTGGGGAATCAGGTAAGGCCAGGGCCTGGTTAGTGGGAATGGGGAAATGGGGCTGTTTCTAAGCTGGCCTGGCCAATTCAGTGTGGGGTGTTTTGGGAGGACACCCTAGGAAAGCCCAGAGCTCAGACCTGAGGGGAGAGAAGGCTCCTTGCCTCCCCTTTCTCCCCTCCAGGACTTCACAGGAACAAGGAGGTAGGAAGGAGGAGGCTGATAAGCCTGGATCCAGGTGACTCCCCGAAGATCTCCTTGTCCCTACTGCTTGTCAGTCCGCTTGTCCCAGCCACATTGGCCATTTTCAGACCCTGGGGCCATCATGGCCAGGCCTGGAAGCTGGACCATGGACTCTGAACCCTGTGATAGGTGGGAAATTGCTATCCGGTGCTGTCCATGGATCCCAACGCCTGGAACCTGTGACTATGTGACCTTGTATGTCAAAAGGGACTTTGCAGACCTGTTTTAAGGATCTGGAGATGGGGAGATGATCTTGGATTATCCAGATGGGCCCAGTGTCCTTATGACAGGAAGGCAAGAGGGTTAGAGAGACTGGAAGATGCTGTGCTGCTGACTTTGAAGATGGAGGAAGGGACCATGAGCCAAGGCATGCAGGCAGCCTCTAGAACAGTGATGGCAAACCTATGACACGCGTGTCAGCACTGACACATGTAGCCATTTCTGATGACATGCGGCCGCTGAGGCGGCCGCATGCCAAGGATGAAACATTTGCTGCTCCTGAAGATGAAACATTTGCAACTAGAGTTTTAGAGTTAGACTCTAACTCCAAAACTCTAGTCGCAAATGTTTCATCCTCCCCTATTAGACACTCTGTGCCAGAGGTCTGTAGGCCAAAACAACAGAAGTCCGGCACAGAGCGTCTAGTTTTGGGACTTCTGGTTAAGCCGGGATCTTTGCCCTCACTTCCGCCGGCAGAGCAGGGAGCAGTGGAACGCAGCGGGGGACGCATCTCTGGGGGCCCTGCCATTACCAGTAACCAAATAACAGTTAACCACAGCAACCATTATCTACTGTTCTGGGGTGTCATGGATTTCTAATCCATCATTACTGAGATAAGTGAGGGGGAGGTTGGGAGAGGCGAGGGTTTGTGGCGTGCTATGGGTGCTGTTTCCCGCCATTAGAAATAGTGGCAGCCATTTTAATTCACATAAGGAACACCATCTTGCTCCATAGTGCAGACTCCATTTCACCACTATTACTGTTGTGCATCCTTATTAACCCCTCTTTCTGCTTATTAACCCTGCCCTTTCCTAAAAAACAGTTATATGCACCATTTGTGGTTAGTTAGGCTAGTTAACCCCTAATTGCCTGCAGGCCTAACAAGCTATCTATAATTCTATTTTCTGTCACTGCCCCCCTGATGGAGAACCCCAAAAATAAAAAACTAAGGTTAAATAAAGGAAGTGGTAGTAGCAGTGGCTGACCCTTTCAAGAGACATGGACCGAGATGTATGGCTTTATAGAAAAAAATGGCAGATCATTTTGCGTTCTATGTACTGAAACGGTAGTAAGCAGGATGTGGAATATAAATAGACATTTTGAAACTAATCATTCCCAGCTCTTGGAAAAAAGTGAGGATGAAAGGAAAGAATACATTTCCAGGCAGCTACACCTTTATAAGAGCCAATCTAATTCCATCCTTAAATTTATGAAAGGCTCTACAAATTTAACATCTGCAAGTTTGAGCATTGCTCACTCTATAGCTCAGCATGGAAAAGCGCTCAGTGAGGGAGAATTTATCAAAGAAACTCTCCTAAGATGTGCACCAGTTCTATTTCACGATATGCAGAATAAAGATGCAATTATTAAGAGAATATCTGAGTTACCACTCAGTAGAAATATCATAAAAGACCAAATAATGAGACTGAACACAAACGTACAACATCAATTAAAGAGAGGCATAAGGAACTGTAAATATTTTTTGATCTCTCTTGATGAAACTACTGATGTCACATCACATGCTCAGTTGGCCATTATTGGTCGATATTCTGATGGTCTCACAATGAGAGAAGAGTTGATAAAGTTAGTATCAGTGTCAACAAGTAAATCAGGAAGCGAAATATGTAAGGTTGTTATACAAACATTTCGTGACCTAAGCATTGATATCTAAAGTTGTGTCAGTGACGACAGATGGGGCACCAAATATGGTGGGGAAAAAAGTCAGATTTGTCAAATTGTTTATAGAAGCTATTGGACATCCGATTGTGCCTTTTCATTGTATTATCCATCAGGAGGCTTTATGTGCCAAGGCAGGATTCACCAACTTAAACGACTTAATGTCTGTTGTTACAAAAATAGTTAATTTAATAGCTGCTCGCCCCCTTCACAAGCGAGAATTTTCGGCACTTTTACGGGAGGTTGATTCCACCTACAGTGGACTGCTGATGTACAATAATGTAAGATGGCTGAGCTGAGGCAAAGTTCTTGAGCGCTTTGTGGAGTGCTTTGAAGAAATTAAGGTATTTCTTGACGATAAGAATCTGGGAAACTTGCCTCAGCTTAATGATGATAAGTGGGTCAACACCCTGATGTTTTTTACAGATCTCTCTGTTCATATTAATGAACTGAACTTAAAGTTACAAGGTTTTGGCAAAAGTATTGATAACCCCTTATCAGATGGGGTTAATATCCAACTTCCCTCCCCTGCCGGCCTGATCTCACCTCTAACTGCTCTCCCCTGCTGGCCTGATCGCCCCTAACTGCCTCTGCCTGCCTGATCTCCCCTTCCAGCCTGATCTCGCCCCCAACTGCCCTCCTCTGCCGGCCAATTTGGTTCTGATTGGTCAGTTTCTATGCCAGTCAGCACAAAAGCTCTGCCTCCTAGGCAGCCATTGGTTCCTCACACTTCACCCAGATTTGGTTATGATTGGTCAGTTTCTATGCCAGTTATCATCTCTGGGCCTATCAATAGGGCCTGATCAGAAAGGCAGGGTCGATCAGCAGCCCCGGTGGAGGCCTGGAGAGAAGTGGAGGTGCAGCTGTTGGACAGGCTGGGAGAGAAAGAGAGGCAAGTTCTGATCAACGGCTGCCACAGAGGCCACGGATCAGACCCTGCCTCTCTCTCTGCAGGCCTCTCTCCAGGCCTGATCTTAAGCCCTCTAGGCAGTCAGTGCTGGGTCGGGGCACCAGCAGTGGCCCCAGTCAGTGCTAGGTCACCACGGCAACCCAGCACTGACTTCTGGTCTGGTCGAGCCTTTAGTGGTAATGGTCTTTACGACCCTGGCTCTTTATTATATAGATAGTTCCATTTGTTTATTTTCTCCTTAGTTTCCTGTGCCCTAGAATATGTATCTGTAAACATACCGCTACTAGAGATGTCTGAGATTTTACTGTCTATGGTTTCTTCTAGGATTTTAATGTTTTCCCAACTTACATTTAAGTCTTTTATCCATTTTGAGTTTATTCTTGTGTATGGTGTAAGTTGGTGGTCTAGTTTCATTTTTTTGCATGTATCTGTCCAATTTTCCCAAAACCATTTATTGAATAGACTATCTTGACTCCATTGTATGCTCTTGCCTCCTTTGTCAAAAATTAATTGAGCATAATGGCTTGGGTCGATTTCTGGGGTCTCTGTTCTATTCCATTGATCTATATGCCTGTTCTTGTGCCAGTATCAGGCTGTTTTGATTACGGTGGCTTTGTAGTATAACTTAAAATCTGGTATTGTGATTCCTCCAACTTTTTTTCTTATTTCTCAAGATTGCTGCTGCTATTCAGAGTCTTTTTTGGATCCATATAAATTTTTGGAGTATTTGTTGTAGGTCTGTGAAATATGCTGTTGGTATTAATAGGGATTACACTGAATCTGTAGATTGCCTTGGATAGTATGGACGTGTTAATGATGTTGATTGTACCAATCTATGAACACGGTATATTCTTCCTCTTGTTTATATCTTCCTCTATCTCTTTTTCAACGTCCTGTAGTTTTCTGAGTAAGGTCTTTTACCTCCATGGTTAAGTTTATTCCTAAGTATCTTATATTTTGTTGTTGTTGTTGCAATGGTCAGTGGGATTGTTTGTTTAGTTCCTCTTTCTGAGAATCCATTATTGGTGTATAAAAAAAGCCATTGATTTTTGGGTGTGGATTTTGTATTCTGTGCCAAATTAATTTATTAAATCTAGTAGTTTTTTGGTGAAGTCTTTAGGGTTTTCTATGTACAATATCATGTCATCTGCAAATAATGAGAGTTTTATTTCCTACTTTCCAATTTGGATGCCTTTTATTTCTTCTTCTTGTCTGATCACTGTGGCTAGGACTTCCAGTGCTGTGTTGAAGAAGAATGGTGAAAGCAGACATCCCTGTCTTGTGCCTGTTCTTAGGGGAAATGGTTTAGTTTTTGCCCATTGAGTATGATGTTGGCTGTAGGTTTGTCATATATGGCCTTTATCATCTTGAGATATGCTCCCTCTATTCTAACTTTGCTGAGAATTTTTATCAAAAATGGGTGTTGGATTTTGTTGAATACTTTTTCTGTGTCTATTGATCATGTGATTTTTGTCTTTCAGTTTGTTTATGTGATGTATCATGTTTATTGCTTTGGGTATATTTTACCAGCATCTCACTTGGTCATGGTGATTGATATTTTTAATACATTGCTGGATCCAATTTGCTAATATTTTGTTGATGATTATAGCATCTATGTTCATCAGGGATATTGGCCTGTAATACTCTTTCTTTGTAGTGTCTTTATCTGGTTTTGGAATTAAGATAATTCTGGCCTCATAAAAAGAACTTAGAAATGTTCTTTCCTCTTGTATTTTTTGTAATAGTTTGAGGAGTATAGGTGTTAGTTCTTCTTTGAATGTTTGGTAAAACTCCCCTGGGAAGCCATCCGGACCCAAGCTTTTGTTTGCTGGGAGGTTTGTTTTTTTGTTTTTGCTTTTTTTAGTCACTGCTTCTATCTCCCCAGTTGTTATTGGCTTATTCAGGTTTTCTGATTCTTCCTCATTTAGTTTTGGGATATTGTATTTTTCTAGGAATTTGTCCATTTCATCCACATTGTCCAGCTTGTTGGCATATAGTTGTTCATAGTATTTTCTTACAATACTTGGTATTTTTGTGGTGTCAGTGGTTACTTCTCTCCTTTTGTTTCTGATTTTATTTACTTGGGTTCTCTCACTTTGTCCCTTCCCTTCCCTTCCCTTCCCTTCCCTTCCCTTCCCTTCCCTTCCCTTCCCTTCCCTTCCCTTCCCTTCCCTTCCCTTCCCTTCCCTTCCCTTCCCTTTCCTTCTCCAGTTGGCAGAAGAGAAACTTTATTGAAGCCCAGGGTCACAAGGTTCAGGTAGGTTCAGGCTGTCCTGTGGACCCAAGGAGTTGGTGGAAGGGCTTTATTTAACATTCTTTTTGGGGTGCAGATTGTTGGTGTGGCCACACTTCTTCTTGTGGCAGTTGACAGCACAGAGTGTAGGCAGGTGTAACACTTGCGGCAGATCATCTTGTTGCAGTTGTACTTTTGTGCAAGCTGGTGGTGAGAAGGCTAAAAAGGGCTAATTCCAATGTAACCCTGATATTTGGGGGGATAGCAATCTATGCCAGCAAGCTCAGTGTACATTCTTAATAGCCTATAATTAAGTCACTACCTCTTTCCCAGAAACTGGTCTTGCAGAACCTGTTAAAGAGGCCATACAAGTGTGAACAGTGCACTGCCCCAGAGGGAGGGTTATTAATGCTGGCACCAGGCCAGACCATCAGATATGGCCTGGAGACCCCCAACACCTGGGGGCTTTCTTGCAAGGCCCGTGAAAAGGACTGGAAGCATAATCCATATTTGCGGGACAAAGACCCCAGGAAGATATAAAAGAGAAGCCCCCTGCCTGTTACTTTACTCAGATTTGGAAAGTTATTCCCTGAGTCTGCCAGCGTAAATAAAAAGTGTCACTCCTTTTCTTTAAAGCATCACTTGGTTTTTCTTTGGTCTTCTGCAGCAGCGGAGGGAGGGTTCAATGATGCCACCCCTCAGACGAAGCACCGAGTGCAGGGTGGACTCTTTCTGAATATTGTGGTCTGAGAGAGTGTGGCCATCCTCTAGCTGTTTACCCACAAAAATCAGATGGTACTGGTCAGGCGGGATGCCCTCCTTGTCTTGGATTTTAGCATTGACATTCTCAATGGTGTCACTAAGCTCAACCTCAAGAGTGATGGTCTTGCCAGTCAGGGTCTTCACAAAGATCTGCATCTCTGTGTCTGCTGGGGAGGCTGGTCCACCGCCTTGTTGATGAGTCACTATTGATGAACGTGGCTAATGATTCATCAATCTTGTTTATCCTTTCAAAGAACCAGCTCTTGGTTTCTTTTATTTATTATTTTTGTATATATATTTTTTTAGTCTCTCTGTCATTTATTTTTGCTGTAATCTTTATTATTTCCTTCTTTCTACTTACTCTGGGATTTTCTTGTTGTTCTCTTTCTAATTCTTTAAGTTGTAAGGTTAAGTAGTTTATTATTAATTTTTATTGTTTTTTGAGGTAGGCTTGTAGTGCTATGAACTTCCCTCTCAGGACTGCTTTTGCTGTGTCTCAGAGATTTGAAGTTGTTGTGTGTTCATTTCTTTCTAGGAAGTTTTTGGTTTCTTTCTTGATCTCATTGGTAACTCATTCATTGTTTAATGACATACTATTTAACTTCCAGGTATTTCAATGTTTTTTGGTGTTTTTACTGTAGTTGATTTCTAATTTCATTCTACTGTGATCTGAGAAGATGCTTGATATGATTTCAATCTTCTTGAATTTGTAGAGACTTATTTTGTGTCCTAACATGTGGTCTATTTTTAAGAATGACCCATGTGCACTTGAGAAGAATGTACATTCTGCAGCTTTGGGGTGAAATGTTCTATAAATGTCAATTAAATCCATCTAATCCAATGTGTCTTTTAGAGTCACTGTTTACTTGTTAATTTTTAAAAATATATGTATCTATTTATTTCAGAGGAAGGGAGAGGGAGAGAGAGATAGAAATATCAATGATGAGAGAGAATCATTGATCGGCTGCCTCCTGCATGTCCCCCACTGGGGATCAAGCCCACAACCCTAGCATGTGCCCTTGGCCAGAACTGAACTTGGGACCCTCAGTCTGCAGGCCAACGCTCTATCCACTGAGCCAAACCGGCTAGGGCTACTTGTTAAATTTTTGTTTGAAAGATCTATCTAGTGAAATTAGTGGGGTGTTACAGTCCCCCATTATGACTCTATTGTTGTCGATCTCTCCATTAAAGTCACTAGAAGTATTTTTTATATACTTAGGTGCTCCTATATTGGGTTATATGTTTACCAGGTTATATCTGTTTACCAGGTTATATATGTTTACCAGGTTATATCCTCTTGTTGGACCGATCCCTTTAGTATTATGTAGTGACCTTTGTTGTCTCTTGTGATGGCCTTCATTTTGAAGTCTATTTTGTCAGATATGAGTATTGCTACCCCAGCTTTTTTTTCTTTTCCATTTACATGGAAACATTTGTCATCCTTTCATTCTCATACTGTGTGTGTCTTTTGTTCTGAGGTGGGTCTCTTGTAGACAGCATATAGTTGGTTCATGTTTTTGTATCCATCAACTACCCTATGTCTTTTGATTGGAGCACTTAATCCACTTACATTTAAGGTTATTATTGATAGGTACTTGTTTATTGCCATTTTAATTCTGTATGCCTACATTTTTCTCTCTAATTTTTCTTCTCAATACAGCAGTCCCTTTAGCATTTCTTGTAGTGCTGGTTTGGTTGTGATAAACCCCTTTAGCCTTTTTTTGTCTGGGATGCTCTTATTTCACTGTCTATTTGAATGATAGCCTTGCTGGATATAGTAATCTTGGTCTCAGATCCTTGCTTTCCATTACCTTAAATACTTCATGACATTCCCTTCTGGCTTTTTGAGTTTCGGATAAGAAGTCAGATGACAGTCTTATGGGAGCTCCTTTGTAATTAACCATTTGCTTTTCTCTTGCTGCCTTTAAGATTATATCTTTGTCTTTAATTTTTGGCATTTTAATTATGATGTGTGTGGGAGTGGGCCTCTTTAGGTTCATCTTGCTTGGGGTTCTTTGTACATCTTGAACTTGTGTGACTTTTTCCTTCACCAGGTGAGGGAAGTTTTCTGCAATAATTTCTTCAAAAACTTTCTCTATCTCTTTCTACCTTTCTTCCTCCTCTGGTACACTTACTATGTGAATATTGTTATATTTCATATTGTCCCACAACTTTCTTAACCTGTCCTCCTGTCTTTTAATTGGTTTTTCTTTTTGGTTCTATGATCGAGTGATTTTTTTCTACCCTGACTTCTAATTCAGTAATTAAATCCTTCAATCTCCTAATCTGCTATGTATTCCTTCCAATGTGCTATGTAATTCTTTATTTCTGACTGTTCTGTTTTTATAGTTACTACCGTATTTTCTGGCATATAAGACGACTGGGCATATAAGACAACCCCCAACTTTTCCAGTTATAATATGGGCTTTGGGATATACTCGCCGTATAAGACTACCCCTCTTCCAATGCACACCAAATAAAAATTAAAAAAACATCAAATTTGATTTCAATATGGTAATTTTAATTCAAATGCTTATGACATGCAGGTACTTAGCAGGAAAACTGTCACTTATAAACATAAGGCTGTTTGTCATCAAACATGTAAACATAAAACAGTGTAAGTGGATTAAACTTTTCCTAATCACTCTAAAGCTGAACGGAAGGATAAGACAATAAACCCATGGGAGCTGCCATGCTGTTTGTTTTCTAAGCTGTCAACCAAACTGGAACTGATGATGATAGGAGGAAGATAACAAACAATAGAGAGAGAGCAAGTGCCGGGCAAGTCCCTGGGGAGTTAGCAACGCCCATCATAACTGCAAGCTATGGCATTTTTACAGATTTTGCAGGCATGACAGTTTCCCTTTAAAAGCCTTCAAAATCCTCCTGTTCGTCATCTGATATCATAAGTAAATCAATGGCATCTTGTGATACATTTGTAAGGCAGTCATCGTATGGATCAAATTCCGTATCAGATCGTGTGGTCTCAGCTTCGGCTTCCTCTTCATCTTGCCACAAGTAGTCGTCCTCCATACGATCTAATGGACTTGATATGCCACACTTCTTGAAAGACTTGATTACTGTTTCTGCATCAATATCATTCCAGGCTTTTATGACAAACTTGCACAAAACATCCAACTGTGGAGCATGCATGTTTCCCCCTTTTGTGAATGACTTTTCGCCGCTAACCATCCATTCATTCCACTGTTCTCGAATGCGATCTTTAAATGTGTTTTTCTGGGCACAGCACCACTCTATCTCTTTTTTCCATACCCCGGGCGTCCTGGACACCTGCAGCTTGCTCCACCCTTCACTTACACCTTCCCGGTGAGGCGCCCCCTCACCTTGTCATTGGGACCGAGTTAAGTCACTTCTTTCCACGAATCCTGGTGAGTGGATTTTCTTCTACCGTACTTGTACAGCGCCGCCCTTGCTGCTTTCATAGGTCACCGCATACCGTGAGGGAGAGCTCAAAAACGGCTGCGACCACATCCCCGCCGTATGCTGCGAGCACCCAGCCGCACTCCATTAATTTCAATGGAGCCGGACGGAGACCGTATGCGGCACAAAAAGGAGCCAACCGGAGATACTTGTGGTCTCCGTCTGGCTCCATTGAAATGAATGGAGTGCGGCTGTTTTTGAGCTCCCCGCACCGTATGCGGCGACCGCAGATTCTCCAGTTCGGCTCAGAAGTTTCAGCACCCACCCTATAAGACGACACCTGGTGTATAAGACGACCCCTGACTTTTGAGAAGATTTTCCTGTGTTAAAAAGCCGTCTTATACGCCGGAAAATACGGTATATCTTTTCTCATGCTGTTGCACATGTTTACTATTATTATTCTGAACTCTATCCTATCTAATAAAAGAGTAATATGCAAATCATCACTCCGCTACACTCACAAGCCACGCCCACCAGCCAATCAGAGTGAGTATGCAAATTAAACCGAAAACATGGCAGCAGCCCTCCCCCCAGCCTCTCCAGGCCTGTGGGAGTTGGAGAAGTCAGGCATCAGTGCCTGAAGCTGGCTGTAGCCACAGAGACCAAGAAGCCGCCTGCCCCATGATCCCAGGCTGCAGCCAGCCTCAGACGCCTCACATCCACCTGCCCCACGTCCTGGGGAGATGGAGAAACCAGGCCCCAGCGCCTGAGGCTGGGTGTGGCCCGGGAGACAAAGAAGCTGCCTGCCCCATGATCCCAGGCCGCAGACAGCTGGAGAAGCCGCCCACCCCATGTCTGCCCGCCCCACGTCCCGGGGGAGACTGAGAAACTGGGCCCCAGCACCTGAGGCTGGCTGCAGCCACGGAGACCAAGAAGCCACCTGCCCCGTGATCCCAGGCCTCAGCCAGCTGGAGAAGCCGTTCACCCCACGTCCTGGGGGAGACAAGAAACTGGGTGCCAGTGCCTGAGGCTGGCTGCAGCCTGGGAGATGAAGAAGCCGCCTGCCCTGTGATCCCAGGCTGCAGCCAGCAGCAGAAACCTCAGGTCCGCCTGCCCCATGAGAAGCCGTTCACCCCGTGTCCTGGGGGAGACTGAGAAACCGGGCCCCAGTGCCTGAGGCTGGGTGCGGCCCAGGAGACGAAGAAGCCACCTGCCCTGTGATCCCAGGCCGCAGCCAGCTGGAGAAGCCACCCACCCCACATCCTGGGGGAGACAAGAAACTGGGTGCCAGCGCCTGAGGGTGGATGCGACCTGGGAGACAAAGAAGCCGCCTTCCCAGTGATCCCAGGCTACAGCCAGCTGGAGAAGCCGCCCACCCCATGTCCACTCGCGGCTTCTCTGTCTGGGGGAGATGGAGAAACCGGGCCCCAGTACCTGAGGCTGGCTGCAGCCCGGGAGATGAAGAAGCCACCTGCCCTATGATCCCAGGCCACAGCCAGACGGAGAAGTCGCCCCCACTGCATCCGAGGAAAGATGGAGAAGCCACCCGCCTGAGGTCCAGGCGCCAGCACCTGCAGCTGGCTACAGCCAGGTAAATGGAGAAGCCGCCCACCCCGCAGTCCCAGGCACCAGCACCTGTGGCTGGCTGTGGCCTGGGAGACAGAGAAGCTGCCCACCCTGCAGTCCTGGGCACCAGCACTTGCAGCTGCAGCACAGGCGAAGCCACCTGCCCACCATCCCCTGAGGCTGCAGCCAGCCTGGGCGCCTATGGCTGACCAGAGGGAAGGAAGCCCGGATCCCAGGTGCCTGTGGTCGGCTGGAGGAGGGAATCCTGGGTACCAAGTGCGGGCTGAGGCAGAGGTGGTTAGGGGCAATCAAGCCAGCAGGGGAGCAGTTAGGGACAATCAGGCTGGTAGGCAGAAGCAGTTAGGGGCAATCAGGCAGGCAGGCGAGCGGTTAGGAGCCAGCAGTTCTGAATTGTGAGAGGGATGTCCAACTGCTGTTTATCCCACAAGGGGTCCCAGATTGGAGAGGGTGCAGGCCAGGCTGAGGGACACCCTCCCGTGCACAAATTTTGTGCACCGGGCCTCTAGTATCAGATAAATTTCATATCTCCATTTCATTTATCTTCTGGATAATTCTCTTGTTCTTTCATTTGGGGATTATTTTTTTGTCTCCTCATTTTGGCTGCCTGTTAGGGTTTGTGACTATGTATTACATCTGCATTTCTCAATATCTAGTGAAGGATAGTGTCAAAAGATGTTTTGGACTAATTAGATCAGGCAAAGACTCCAAGTGTCCAGAGACCTGCCTCTGCCTGAAGACTGATTGGATTCAGTGTTGTTGCTTTTTTAAAATAAATTATTATTGATATCAGAAAGGAAGGAAGAGGGAGAGATAGAAACACCAATGATGAGAGAGAAGCATTGATCAGCTGCCTCTTGCATGCCCCACGCTGTGTATCTAGCCCACAACCCAGGCATGTGCCCTGACTGGGAATCGAACCATGACCTCCTGGTTCAGGGGTTGTTGCTCAACCACTGTGCCACGTGGGCCGAGCTGGATTTAGTCTTGAATAGCACTCAGGTAATTCTCCATAGGTGTGGCAAGAGTTTTTTGAACAGGGTGGGGCAGTTGCTTTTGCCTGGAGGCTTATTGTTATTGTCAGTATCTTAGTTGGTGGGCCTCACCAACTCCACACCAAGGTGCAAGGTGTTTTCCAATAGGGTGGGTCAACTCTCTTATCCCCAGGCAAATAACACCAGGATAGCAATTGTCTGCCTGAGGGAACTGTCCTCCACATTCTACCTTGGTTGCAGGCTCAAACCTCAACCTTGGTCCTCGGCCCTGGTCACGGAGCATGCATGAGGCCACCCACCAATTGATGTGTCTCTCTCACATCGATGTGTTTTTTTCTCTCTGTCTTTCCCCCTCCCTACCACTTTCTCTAAAAATCAATGGGAAAATATCCTTGGGTGAGGATTAACATAAGTAAATAAAAAGGCCCTACCAGATTGACCTGCAGCATTCCAGATACTGCAGTAGACATGGGCATCTCTACTGAGAGTGCAAGTTTGAATAATGGATCTTAAGGTAAGACCTTCTTGGGGAATGAAGAATAACCTGTTGTTCCAGCACCCCAGGACATACACCATGGAGCTATTGTATTAACCTGGCCTTGGGAAAATCGAACTTATACCCTTTGGTGCACTCTCATAGCCCCATGGGGAGAGGGTCTTCCCCAGGACTTGCTTATACAACCTACCATAACTGGTAAATGGCAAACTACTATTCAAGTAAATAACCCTAAGAAACTTATTTGAGTAGGTTCCTTAATTATTTCCATCTGGCAGATTCAGACTCTTCTCACAGCTAGCATTCTAGGCCAGGGGATGTCACCAGTAAAAGTTATGGTATAGGAGACCAGGGAGACCACCTGAACAAGGATAAACAAGACAGAGCAACAGTCTTTATACTACCCACTGGTGCTGATGTGCCTCTGTTGATTCCTGCTAAACATTTGTCTTATTCTCCTTAGTTCAGTGCAGGCTGACAGCTTTGTGAGATGGGTTGAAGAAGTGGATCTCCGGTCCAATGTTTTGGATTGTTGGGTATATTCGGAGGTTCCCCTCTCTGCTACTGCTGGGCTGTTTTGGAACACAAATCCAGTCAACTATCCTATCTCAACATGGTTTGGAAACTTGTCTGGGGCTGATGATCAGCTTTGTATACTCTGATACTGGTATGTATAAGTCTGTTCTTCTTTTGCTGTATATTGTTGCTGTGGTATATGGATACAATGCCTCACCCATTTTTCTCCCTCCCCAGGGTTTGCAGAAGATGTAATGGGCAGATTATATGGAGTGGAGAAGAAAGGTACCCATGTTGGGATGGAGTGTGTGAATTGATATGTGAATACAGTAGGTCCTCGGGTTACATCGGAGATCCGTTCCTATGGCGCGAGGTAACGCGATTTTCAGAACCCACCTACATAAGCACCTACGTCACTCACATGGAGCACATACACCGCAGTAATGAAGTGAAACAGTAAAAAAAATTTAAAAGAAAGATAACAGCCGAAACCGGTTTGGCTCAGTGGATAGAGCGTCGGCCTGTGGACTGAAAGGTCCCAGGTTCGATTCCGGTCAAGGGCATGTACCTTGGTTGCGGGCACATCCCCAGTAGGGGGTGTGCAAGAGGCAGCTGATCGTTGTTTCTCTCTCATTCATCGATGTTTCTAACTCTCTATCCCTCTCTCTTCCTCTCTGTAAAAAATCAATAAAATATATATAAAAAAAAAAAGAAAGATAACAATTCCTGACCTTTACTTGTGGTAAATAAATAATAAAAAACATAAAGCACATATGTACATACGTCAAAATGACAGAACTTTTTTTTTATTATAAATAAATGGGAGATGGCGACCAAAAAGCAACTGTTTCTGGATGTGAGCCTGGATTGTAAACATGATTACTCGGCTTGCTTTGTTTTTTGTACTCTATATAATCCTGTAGTGAGAAAGTCTGTGTTGCAGACTTCACCAGTAGGCTGCCCTCCCCTCCCCTCCCCTCCTGCACATGTAGGTCCTAATAAACGCATGTCTTTCACAGCCAGTCCTCTGGGTTTTATTTTTATTTTTTTGAATCAGCAAGAATTAACAGTCAAGCCTCAGTTCTCGACTGTCTTCCATCTTGAATAATTCACTTCTCAACCTGAAAACCCTTTCATGCTGATACCTGTATGACCAGTCATGTGTCTCTCAGGTAACAAAGGAGAGGATGTGCCAGTCTGAGTTAGTTTACCACTAAACCTCACATTGTTAACATCAGAAAATTGTGCTGTGCATATTTTTGTGGGGTTTTTTTGCTTTTGTTGCTGCTTATTGTTATTAAATTTTCATTTTTTACCATATATTTCATTTCCTTTTTGTTAACTTTTTATTTCACATCCTTTTTGTTATAGTGTTTATTTATAGATTAAACAGCACATTAGACATGTACTATGTATAAGAAAGGTTAAGACAGGGAATCATTTGAGGGTCTGGAATGGATTAATTAAATGTATATTATTTCTCATGGGAAAAAATGATTTGGTTTTTGAACAGCCTTCCAAACGAAGTATGTTTGAGAACCGAGGTTCCACTATACACTGAAGCCTTCTGAATCTTGGCTCTTTGCATA
The DNA here is from genome assembly GCA_025583905.1 of Ia io. NCBI lineage: Eukaryota > Metazoa > Chordata > Mammalia > Chiroptera > Vespertilionidae > Ia > Ia io. The sequence continues at coordinate 101,536,294 of JAJQQW010000006.1, forward strand.
ACAGGATGAAGCTGAGCATCTTCTCATTCTTTATAAAAAGATGGATCGCTATTCTTTTCCTGGGAAATTTTTTTTTAGCTGTCAGACTTAAAAAATTTTATTTATAGAGGCTCTTTTTAAAAAATGATGGTAAAATACACATAGAAGCTCTTTTTAAAAAATTGAGTTTAGAGAGAGGAAAGGGAAGGGAGAGAGAGAAACATTGATCAGTTGCCTCCCATATGCTCCCCACGGGAGATCTAAACCACAACCTGGATATGTGCCCTGATTGGGAATCAAACCCTTGATCCTTCAGTGCCCAGGACAACGCTTCAACCAAATGAGCCACACTGGTCAGGGCTCAAACTGTTATTTTATTTTATTTTTTTAAAATTTCTTTATTGATTAAGGTGTCACATATTTGTCCTCATCCCTACATTCCCATCCCACACCCCTCTCCACGGTTGCCCCCACCCCCCTGTTGTCCTTAACCATTGGTTAGGCTCGTATGCATGCACACAAGTCCTTTGGTTGATCTCTCCCCCCTACCCCCACCTTCCCCTACCCTCCCTCTGAGGTCCGACAGTCCAATCGATGCCTCCTTGTTTCTGGGTCTGTTCTTGTTCATCAGTCTATGTTGTTCATCATTTCCCCTAGATGAGTGAGATCATGTGTTACTAGAAATATAAGAACCGAATGTGAGATGAGCAATAATAGTTATGCTGACAGGCAAATGAATCAGTCTGTAGTAAGTTTCTTTCTGGACCAACAGTTCTTTTGAGACCCAATTTCAATGTCCACCAGTTCCTTATGTGTACATGTCGGCACTGACTTTTCAGCTCTGGATGGTGGACAAATGGTGGTAATGTAGGTCCGACTCCCTCTGGTTTGGTCTCACCCGGACCCAGGGGCACGGCTTCACCCGGACTCAGGGGTGCGTGGCCTCACCTGGACCCAGGGGCGCATGGCCTCACCCGGATCCAGGGGCGCACGGCCTCACCCAGATCCAGGGGCGCGTGGCCTCACCTGGGCCCGGGACCCAGCCTCATCCGGACCCAGGGGCGCATGGCCTCTCCCGGACCCAGGGCGTGGTTTCACCCGGCCCCGGAACCCAGCCTCGCCCGGATCCAGGGGCGCACGGCCTAACCCGGACCCGGGATCCAGCTTCACCCGGACCCAGTGGGGCGTGGCCTCGCCCGGACCCGGGGACGCGCGGCCTCACCTGGACCCGGGACCCAGCCTCATCCGGACCCAGGGGCGCACGGCCTCACCCGGACCCGGGATCCAGTTTCACCCGGACCCAGGGGCGCGTGGCCTCACCCGGACCCAGGGTCAAACTGTTATTTTTAAAAGGCCCCCATGTGGTTTTTTTTCCTAGCACTTTTATGAATGTATTTTGCACATGTGATGCTTTGATCTATCAGAAATTTATACTGAGATCAATTGTGAGCTATGGATTTACCTTTTATTTTCCTAGTTGTCCCAACAGCACTTATTGCATCATCCCTCTTTTTGATGCGCAGTGTTGGGAAGATCCCTAGGGATGTCACAGCTGCTAGGAGGGTAGTTCTGAGTGTGGAGAGAAATTAGGGTTTTACAACATGGAAACTACTTACTGCTACACTGGTGATTTAGGAAAACAGTCCTCCAAGTTTTTACAGTGCTAGCTCACCCCTGGCATGTGATTTTTTAAAAATCAGCTGCTCTCTGGTTGTGGAATGCTGTAGATATTCCACAAAAACAATGTTGACACCATGATAGGACAAAAACAATGATAGGACAAATCTTGCAACTTGGTGGGATTTTATGTGGTGGAAGGAGGTGACGGTGGAGAGGAAAGGAAAACACCTATGAGTTACTGACAGAGGAAGACTTGGTGGTCAGTCCAAAGGATAATTGATCATGGGGAGAATGGCCACTGGTGAAGAAGGAGGGGGTGCTCCATGGGGAGAGACCAGAACGTCACACAAGTCAGACCAGGACATAGGTATGGTTTCCTGAGGCACCAGAACCAAGCCCCACAAATTGGGTGGCTTCACAACAGAAATTTATTGTCACGCGGTTCTGAGAGTTCAAAATCAATGGAGTTGGCAGGTCCATGCTCCCCACAAAGGATCTAGGGAAGACTCTTTCCTGCCCCTTACAGCTTCTGGTGCTGCTGGCACTCCTTGGCATTCTTTGGCTTCTAAAACACATCACTCCGGTTTCTAGGTCTGTATCCACATGACCATCTTCCATCTCTGTCCAAATTTATCTTACAAGGTCACCAGCCATTCGGCGAGGGCCCATTCTACTCCAGGGTGACCTCATCGTGACTTGATTACATCTGCAAAGGCCCTATAGTAAAGTCCTCAATGCAATAAATTCTATGACTTTAAGCAAAATGATTTATAACAAAACTAATTTTATCAAAAGCTGATTGATATAAGCAAGAGTTCCATTCTCTTCAATGTTATAACAAAATGACGGACACGACCTTATTCAAGGGCCTGCTGTATTTCCAAATATGATCACATTTCCAGATACTGGTCATCAGGACTTTAACTTATCTTTTGGGGGGACATAATTTGATCTAAAATACCCTCCAAGCATTTTTTGTTTGTTTTTGTTGTGTGTGTGCATCTGTTCCTCTCCCCCTAAATGACTGTGTGGTGTCAGAACCTTATTGAAATATAACATGTGAATTATTAAATATAAAACTTTAGGGGCAAAATGCCCCCTCCAAAGAACCCCCAGTGAATTCATTTCTTCTTTTGTTTCGAGAATTAGCCTGTAATTTCAGTTATAGCCCTCATCTTGTTCACTAGAAAGTAGAATGAATTCTTTATCATACTTTGGACACTGTTTTTGAAAGACACAGTTCCTTCCAACCGACCCTCTCATTTTCTCCTCTGGGTTTTGGGGCTCGTGTTTTGGAGGGCCCTTTCTCTGGGACCAGTGACCCAAAGTTCATGAGGAGGCCCGTTGGCCATTCCATGTCAGTGTGCTGGGTGAGTGATGGGGGATGTGGGGAACAGAATGTTCCAGATGTGGGTATGAGGTAGGGGTGACCTTCTCAAGGATGGAATGTCCCTCTGCTGAAGGGGCAGTTGGGCAGGGATGGGGGTGCCAGGGAGACAGAGCTCCATTGAAGCAGAAAGCCCAGTGTGACCTGAGGGGCAGTCTGAAGCGGACTGTCCACTCAGGGCTGTGGGATCCAGGCTCAGACTTCATGGGACCACTATCAGGTTCTTATAGAGAGTGCCATCCTCCGGTTTGCAATCACAAGGGTCGCAGGAGGTGCCGGGGGAACAGAAAGGCCCAAGCCTTGTCTCCACGGGGCCCTTGGCGCTGGCAGGACCAGGGGAAGGAAGGAGAGGGAGATGGGAGGGAGGCCTCCTGTGTGGGGCTGGACTGTGCACCTAGCACCATGTCCCTCTGTGGCTGGGCTGACCGGTGGGCAGCACAGGGTGCCAGCAGATTTGGAGGGAGGTGCTAGGCTGGATGGGAGGGGTCCAGATGTCCTGGAAGGCGTGAGCTGGAAGCCCACTGCGTCTGTTTGAGCTGGAGATGCAGTGCCCAGGGTGACAGCCTCTGTGGGTGAGGGCAAGAGGAAGGAGTCTTGGGGAGGCTCAGCCTAACTGCAAGGGGGACATCTGGCTGGGGCTTGTCCCCACTTCCCCCTCATGCCAGCTGCATGGCCACCCTCAGCACCCAGGCAGGGGAGCCCACTCAGCAGCTTTGCTGGGCAGATGAGGCTAAAAGACCAATTCAGACTGTTAGGGGCAGAAATAGAATAGTGGGAACTAGCTATAGTTATAAGAAATATTAATTATGCTCTGTTAACCATGCTTATTCTGTTCTGATCAAAGAAAGCACATTCTAACTTGGCTGAGAGTTGTACGCCCCGGGACATGGGAGTTAACTCTGGGATGCAGTCCATTCTCCTTTTCTGAGAACTGCCAATCTTCATGGAAAGATTAACAACCTTATTGCTGAAACAATATGGCCTTGGAGGTGCCCTCTGTGACCTACCTACCCAGCCCACATTGCCTGTAACCTATAGCCATTATCCCGTGCCTACTTACCCATGCCTGTAATTCCTACTTTCCTGTGTAATCTTCATCCTTCTACCCAATATAAGCAGCTAGTTTATGGAAAGAGGCAGACTGCCGGCATTATTGGAGTAAATGCTCATATGTGATTCAACTCTGTCTCTGCTTAGTTGGCTCAGGTAGTGACAGGCAGCCCGGATCCAGTGGTTGTCTGGTTTCAAGACCTTGAACTTGGAACTCCAGACCACCATGGGGCAGGAGCTGCATGGAGACAGAAAGGAGGAACAAGATGGGGGGAAATAGCACTTATTGCATTTACTGACCATTTACCAAACACAGGGCATATCCTAACCTCTTGCCTGTTGGAAGCTGCCCATTGCCTTCACCAGCAGAGAGGGGTGGACAAGGAGTCCGGAAGGCTGGTCAACCTTGAGGCTCAGGCAAGGGTCAGAGCCATACCCGCACTGTCGGGTCGAGACAATGGTAGCTGAAGCAACTTCCACCTTTTAGTTTTATGTAAATCCTTACTGATAAGATAGTTTGCCTGTTACTGGAAATGGCCTGCCTAAGGGCTATAGGTGGATCCCAAACCTTAATAAAAGGGGTCGCAAGACCAGAGCAAAGCGGAGTCCTCTCTTGGGCTTCCTCCTGGCCCCCAATTCCCAAATTAGTATTTTCTTGTCTTGTCTCTTTCATTTGTGTGCGGCCTCCTCCAGAACCCAAACCCTGAACCTGAATCCTGAACCAGGCGGGACGTGGGGGGGTACACGCGCACTTGCCCAGTAAAAACAACAACAGTTGACAATTGTCACAGGGTGCTCATGTGCCAGACACTATTTTATTTTTATTTACTTATTTATTTAAAGAAAAACTATTTTAAATATAATAAAGTTACGTGGAATAAACATTAACATTTCAAGAAAAATTATCTTAAACATAATGTTACATACAATAAACATTAATATCTCAAGAAAAACTATTTTAAATATAATAATGTTACATGCAATAAACACCAATTATTCAAGAAAAACTATCTTAAATATAATATTATATGCAATAAACATTAATATTTCAAGAAAAAAATGATTTTAAGTATAATAATATCACCAAAACTGTACTAACTTAGTATGATATCGCAAACATTGTAGGAAATGTTAAAAATCTGCAAATAACAGGATTACTTCTATTATATTCTAAAATATTTTTTTTCTTCTGGCTCTACTTTTGTTCATCAGTGAATTATATTGTTCATTATATTCCACAAATGAGTGAGATCATGTGGTATTTATCTTTCTCCAACTGGCTTATTTCGCTTAGCATGATGCTCTCCAGGTCCATCCATGCTGTTGCAAATGATAAGAATTCCTTCTTTTTTACAGCAGCATAGTATTGCAGTGCTTAGATGTACCACAATTTTTTAATCCACTCATCTGCTGATGAGCACTTAGGCTGCTTCCAAATCTTGGCTATTGTAAATTGTGCTGCTATGAACATATGGGTGCATATATCCTTTCTGATTGGGGTTTCTGATTTCTTGGGATATATTCCTAGAAGTGGGATTATTGAGTCAAATGGGAGTTCCATTTTCAGTTTTTGAGGAAACTCCTTACTGTTTTCCACAGTGGCTGCACCAGTCTGCATTCCCACCAGCAGTGCATGAGGGTTCTTTTTTCTCCGCATCCTCGCCAGCACTTGTCATTTGTTGATTTGTTGATGACAGCCATTTTGACAGGTGTGAGATGGTACCTCATTGTCGTTTTGATTTGCATCTCTTGGATGATTAGTGACTTTGAGCATGTTTTCATATATCTCTTGGCCTTCTGAATGTCCTCTTTAGAAAAGTATTTATTTAGGTCCTTTGCCCATTTTTTGATTGGATTGTTTATCTTCCTTTTGTTAAGTTGTATGAGTTCCCTGTAAATTTTGGAAATTAAACCCTTATAGGAGGTAACATTGGCAAATATGTTCTCCCATGCAGTAGGTTTCTTGATGTTTTATTGATGGTTTCTTTTGCTGTGCAGAAGCTTTTTATTTTGATGTAGTCCCATTTGTTTATTTTCTCTTTAGTTTCCATTGCCCTCGGAGCTGGATTGGTAAAGATATTGCTACGACATATGTCTGATATTTTGCTGCCTATGGATTCTTCTAAGATTTTTATGATTTTCTGTCTTACGTTTAAGTCCTTTATCCACTTTGAGTTTATTCTTGTGTATGGTGTAAGTTGGTAGTCTAACTTCATTTTTTTGCATGTATCTGTCCAATTTTCCTAACACCATTTATTGAAGAAACTATCTTGACTCCATTGTATGCTCATGCTTCCTTTGTCAAACATTAATTGAGCGTAATGGCTTGGGTCAATTTCTGGATCCTCTGTTCTGTTCCATTGGTCTATATGTCTGTTCTTGTGCCAGTACCAGGCAGTTCTGAGAACAGTGGCTTTTTAATATAGGTTGATATCTGGTATTGTGATCCCTCCAACTTTGTTCTTCTTTCTCAGGTTTGCTGCAGCTATTTGGGGTCTTTTTTTTAAAATTCCAGATGAATTTTTGGAGAGTTTGTTCTAGGTCTATAAAATAATCCATTGGTATCTTAATGGGGATTGCATCGAATCTATAGATTGCTTTGGGTAATATGGACATTTTAATGATGTTGATTCTACCAGTGCATGAACATAGTATATTCTTCCATTTGTTTATGTCTTCCTCTATCTCCTTTTTCAACTTCCTGTAGTTTTCTGAGTATAGGTCTTTTACCTCCTTAGTTAAGTTTATTCCTAGGTATCTTAATTTTTTTGGTGCAATGGTTATTGGGATTGTTTTTTTTTTTTAGTTTCTCTTTCTGTGAGTTCATTATTGGTATATAAAAAAGCCATAGATTTCTGGGTGTTAATTTTGTATCCTGCTACATTGCCGAATTCATTTATTAAATTTAGTAGTTTTTTGATGGGTCTTTGGCATTTTCTATGTACAGTATCATGTCATCTGTGAATAATGACAGTTTTACTTACTCTTTTCCAATTTGGATGCCTATTATTTCTTCTTGTTGTCTGATCACTATGGCTAGCACTTCCAGTACTATGTTGAACAGGAGTGGTGAGAGTGGGCATCCCTGTCTTGTTCCTGTTCTTAGGGGAAATGGTTTTAGTTTTTGCCCATTGAATATGATGTTGACAGTAGGTTTGTCATATATGGCCTTTATCATTTTGAGATATGCTCTCTCTGTTCCAACTTTGCTGAGAGTTTTTATCAAAAATGGGTGTTGGATTTTGTTGAATGTTTTTCCATCTATTGATATGATCATATAAGATTTTTTTTTCTTTTTTTTTCTTTTTTTAATATATTTTATTGATTTTTTTTACAGAGAGGAAGGGAGAGGGATAGAACGCTAGAAACATCAATGAGAGAGAAACATCGACCAGCTGCCTCCTGCACGCCCCCTACTGGGGATGTGCCTGCAACCAAGGTACATGCCCTTGACCGGAATGGAACCTGGGACCTTTCAGTCCGCAGGCCGACGCTCTATCCACTGAGCCAAACCGGTTTTGGCTGATCATATAAGATTTTTGTCTTTCAATTTGTTTACCGGTATGTGATGTATCACATTTATTGATTTGAGAATATTGTACCAGCCTTGCATCCCTGGAATAAATCCCACTTGATCATGGTGTATGATCTTTTTAATATATTGCTGGATGCGATTTGCTAATATTGTGTTGAGGATTTTAACATCTTTGTTCATCAGGGATATTGGCCTGTAATTCTCTTTCTTTGTTGTGTCTTTTTCTGGTTTTGGAATTAGGGTAATGCTGGCCTCATAAAAAGAGTTTGGAACTGTTCCTTCCTCTTGTATTTTCTTTTTCTTTAAAAATATATTTTTATTGATTTTTTACAGAGAGGAAGGGAGAGGGATAGAGAGCTAGAAACATCGATGAGATAGAAACATCGACCAGCTGCCTCCTGCACACCCCCTACCGGGGATGTGCCCGCAACCAATGTACATGCCCCTGACCGGAATCAAACCCAGGACCCTTGAGTCCGCAGACCGACGCTCTATCCACTGAGCCAAACCGGTTTCGGCTTTTTCTTTTTTTAAAATATATTTTTATTGGTTTCAGAGTGGAAGGGAGAGGGGGAGAGAGAGAGAGAAAGATAGAAACATCAATGATGAGAGAGAATCATTGATCGGTTGCTTCCTGCATGCCCCCCTATTGGGGATGAAGCCCACAACCCAGGCATGTGCCCTTGGGAATCAAACCCAGGACCCTTAAGTTTGCAGGCCGATGCTCTAGCCACTGAGCCAAACCAGCCAGGGCCCTCCTGTATTTTCTAAAATAGTTTGAGGAGTATAGGTGTTAATTCTTTGAATGTTTGGAAATACTCCCCTGTGAAGCTGTCCAGACCTGGGCTTTTGTTTGTTGGGAATATTTTTGGGAATATTTTGATTATTGCTTCTATTTCATTGGTCGTTATTGGCCTATTCAGGTTTTTATATCCTTCCTGATTTAGTTTTGGAGATTGTATTTTTCTAGGAATTTGTGTATTTCATCCACATTGTCCAGCTTAGCATATAGTTGTTCAAAGTATTTTCTTACAATCCTTTGTATTTCTGTGGTGTTGGTGGTTACTTCTCCACTTTTGTTTCTGATTTTATTTATTTGGGGCCTCGCTCTTTGTTTCTTGATGAGTCTGGCTAATGGTTTATCAATTTTGTTTTTCCTTTCAAAGAACCAGCTCTTGGTTTCATTGATTTTTTTTTTATTTTTTTAAAAAAATATATTTTATTGATATTTTACAGAGAGGAAGGGAGACGGATAGAGAGTTAGAAACATCAATGAGAGAGAAACATCGATCAGCTGCCTCCTGCACACCCCCGACTGGGGATGTGCCCGCAACCAAGGTACATGCCCTTGACCGGAATCGAACCTGGGTCCTTTCAGTCCACAGGCCGACACTCTATCCACTGAGCTAAACCGGTTTCAGCTTCATTGATTTTTTTTTTTGCATTGTTTTTTTTTTTAGTCTCTATGTTATTTATTTCTGCTCTAAATCTTTATTATTTTCTTCCTTCTGTTTACTCTGGGTTTTTCTTCTTGTTCTCTTTCTAGTTCTTTAAGTTGTAGGGTTAAATGGTTTATTGCTGATTTTTCTTGTTGTTTTTTTTTTGTTTTTTTTTTTTTTTGAGGTATGCCTATAGTGCTATGAATTTCCCTCTCAGAACTGCTTTTGCTCTATCCCAGGGATTTTGGGTTGTTGTGTGTTCATTTTCATTTCTTTCTTGATTTCATTGGTAACCCATTCATTGTTTAATAACATGCTATTTAGCCTCCATGTGTTTGAATGTTTTGGTGTGTTTTTACTATAGTTAATTTCTAATTTCATTCCACTGTGATCTGAGAAGATACTTGATATGATTTCAATGTTCTTGAACTTGTAGAAACTTTTTTTTTTGTCCTAACATGTGGTCTATCTTTGTGAATGATCCATGTGCACTTGAGAAGAATGTATATTCTTTAGCTTTGGGGTGAAATGTTCTATAAATGTCTATTAAGTCCATCTGATCCAGGGTGTTCTTTAGAGTCTATTTTCTTGTTAAGTTTTTGTCTGGAAGATCTGTCCAGTGAAGTCAACAGGGTGTTAAAGTCCTATACTATGACTGTATTGTTGTCAATCTCTCCATTAAAGTCCTCTAGAAGTGTGTGTTGTTGTTTTTTACATATTTAGGTGCACCTACCAGTATATTGGGTGCATATATGTTTACCAGGGTTATATCCTTTTGTTGGATCAATCCCTTTAGTATTATGTAGTGACTTTTGTTGTCTCTTGTGATGGCCTTCATTTTAAAGTCTATTTTGTCAGATATGAGTATTGCTACCCCAGCTTTTTCTTTTTCTTTTCCATTTGCATGGAAAACTTTTTTCCATCCCTTGACTTTCATCCTGTGTGTGTCTTTTGTTTTGAGGTGGGTCTCTTGTAGATAGCATATAGTTGGTTCATGTTTTTGTATCCATTCAGCTACCCTATGTCTTTTGATTGGAGCATTTAATCTATTTACATTTAGGGTTATTATTATTATTATTTTTTAATTTCTTTATTGATTAAGGTGTCACTTATTTGTCCTCATACCTTCATTCCCATCCCACACCCCTCTCCACGGATGCCCCCACCCCCCTGTTGTCCTTAACCATTGGTTAGGCTCATATGCATGCACACAAGTCCTTTGGTTAATCTCTCCCCCCTACCCCCACCTTCCCCTACCCTCCCTCTGAGGCCCGACAGTCCGATCGATGCCTCCTTGTTTCTGGGTCTGTTCTTGTTCATCAGTCTATGTTGTTCATCATTTCCCCTAGATGAGTGAGATCATGTGTTACTAGAAATATAAGAACCGAATGTGAGATGAGCAATAATAGTTATGCTGACAGGCAAATGAATCAGTCTGTAGTAAGTTTCTTTCTGGACCAACAGTTCTTTTGAGACCCAATTTCAATGTCCACCAGTTCCTTATGTGTACATGTCGGCAATGACTTTTCAGCTCTGGATGGTGGACAAATGGTGGTAATGTAGGTCTGACTCCCTCTGGTTTGGTCTCGTCCGGACCCAGGGTCACGGCTTCACCCGGACACAGGGGCGCGTGGCCTCTCCTGGACCCAGGGGCGTGGCCTCTCCTGGACCCAGGGGCGCGTGGTCTCACCCGGCCTCGGGACCCAGCCTTGCCCAGATCCAGGGGCGCACGGCCTCACCCGGACCCAGGATCCAGCTTCACCCGGACCCAGGGGCGCGTGGCCTCACCCGGACCCAGGGGCGCATGGCCTCACCCGGACCCAGGACCCAGCCTCACCCGGACCCAGGGGCGCACGGCCTCACCCGGACCCGGGATACAGTTTCACCCGGACCCAGGGGCACGTGGCCTCTCCCGCACCCAGGGGCACGGCCTCACCCAGACCCAGGACCCAGCCTCACCCAGACCCAGGGGCATGCGGCCTCACCCAGATCCAGGGGTGCGTGGCCTCACCCAGACCCGGGACTCAGCCTCACCCTGACCCGGGTCCCAGCCTTGCCCGGACCCAGGGGTGCACAGCCTCACCCAGACCCGGGACCCAGCGGGGCTTCGTCTTCTTGATCCCCATTCCTGTTGGTCAGTTCCCTCTCAGCAATTCCTTCGGCCATTTTCTCAAAGCTCCGGGGCTTTTGCCGCGGAATTCGTTGGTCGGCGAGCTCAGCGAAGCTCCGGTGCGCCCGGTGCGCGACGACAGGCTGGTCCGAGGTCGTTGCGGCGGCACTCGGGTATGCAGCGGCGACCAGTCGCCAGGCGAGCGCACCTGGATCCAGGACCCAGCGGGGCCTCGTCTTCCCAATCCCAACTCTCACCTGTCAATTCCTTCTCAGCAATTCCTCCGGCCATTTTCTCAAAGCTCCGGGGTGGCTGCCTTGGAACTCGCTGGGCAGCGGGCTCGGCGAAGCTCCGGTGCGCCCGGTGCGTGGTGGCGGGCTGGTCCGGGGTCGCTGCGTTGGCGCTCGGGTCTGCAGCGGTGGCCGGTCGCCGGGCATGCGCACCTGGCCGCTTCCGGGGCGCTGAGATTCTTTAAGGACTCGGAGGTCAGCAAGCGCGGGGCCTCCCACCCCATGTTTCCCAGGGGCTCGTCTGTCTTTGCTCAGCAGCGAGTGGAGCTGACTCCTCAGCCGGAGACCGCTGGGGGAACTGCGCCGAGCACATTCCAGGCCGCCATTGTGTCGCCTGAGCCGTAGTTCTTAAAGTGTGATCTTTGGGTCACCGGCATCAGCATCATCCTGCGTACCCCTCTCTTTTATTCTAGTTGTAGAGCATCTGCTCAGCCAGCCTTCCGGTGGTTCTGGGTGGTGTCTGCTCTGTTTTCCTGTTGTAGTTTCAAAATTGTTGTGGTAGGCAACAATCAGGAGTCCGCCCTATGCCTCCATCTTGGTCCTCCTTTGTGTAGTTAAGTCTTGATTGTTGTTGGTGTCACTGGGAGGAATTTTCCTCCAGGCCAATTGGCTGTGAGGACCCGCTGTATCTATAAAGGAAGGGTTGCTGTGCAGGAGACACGTTTATGGGCCGCGACTTGTTCCAGTAGGGCTTTGGCGCTCACTGAGTCTGCCTCTTGAATGTGTCCCTTATGCGAGTGGTTGAAATCTGGTGTTGTCTCACACCGACCACTAGATGCCCTCGTTTCTGAGTCTCCAATGGGGTGCAGGTCAGCTACTGTCTGAGGCCACTTAGCAGGAGTTACAGCAAAAACTGCAGTTTTCTCCTCCTGTTTGAGTGGTTTTGGAGCAGTCCGACTGGAACTGCAGTTTATTTGGTTAAGCTGCCACAGGGCAGGCCATTTATATGCAAAAGATGCTGTTTGGAGCCTGGGCGGGTTTGTGGAATGTGCGGGGCGGGTCTCAGGGTGGGGCAGGTCTCAGGGTGGGGCGGGGTCTCAGGGCGTCACTAGGCTAGGGCGTGGCAATCAGCAATGGCTGCAAGTCTGCCTTTTCTGCCTTTTCTGCCTTTCCGTGTTTCCAAGTCCCCGTGTCCTGTGCTCCAGCACAGTAAACACTGATTCCTGGGCGCACCTCTGCAAGAAAGTCGCTCTCACTTTCCAACACGATGGCCGAGAGACCAGCTTCTCCACATAGGTGTCTGGGTCTCCCACGCGTCCCCAGAAACTGGATTTCAGAGGGATGGGGAGCTTATCTCCCTTAGGGTTGGAAAAAAAGCCGCACGTCCCATCCCCTGCCACCAGCCCAACCCACGCGCCTCCGAACCTCAGCCCCTTGGCATTTGCTCTTTCCTCTTCCCTCTTAGTTGTAAATCCACCATTCAGCCAGCTCTCCTGTGGTTCTGGGTGGCAGATGCTCTGTCCTCTAGTTGTATTTTTGAAATTGCTGTGCGCGGCGCAGTTCATTTGTTTAACTTTGCTGCCATCTTGGTTCGGTCTCCCAGAGCCATAGTTCTTAAAGTGTGATCTTTGGCTCACTGGCATCAGCATCATCCCGCGTCCCCCTCTCTTTTATTCTAGTTGTAGAGCATCCGCTCAGCCAGCCCTCCGGTGGTTCTGGATGGTGTCTGCTCTGTTTTCCAGTTGTAGTTTCAAAATTGTTGTGGTAGGCAACAATCAGGCGTCTGCCCTATGCCGCCATCTTGGTCCTCCTCTGGGTTATTATTGAGAGGTACTTATTTATAGCCATTTTAATTCTATATAGCTCATTTTCTCTCTCTGTTTCTTCTCAGCAATCCCTTACAGCAATCTCTTTAGCATTTCTTGTAATGCTGGCTAGGTGGTGATGAACTCCTTTAGCCATTTTTTTGTCTGGGAAGCTCTTTATTTGACCATCTATTTTGAATGACAGCCTTGCTGGATATAGTAATCTTGGTCTCAGATCCTTGCTTTCCATTGCCCTGAGTACTTCATGGCATTCCCTTCTGGCCTGTAGAGTTTCTGATGAGAAATCAGGTGTCAGCCTTATGGAACTTCTTTGTAGGTAACAGTTTTCTTTTCTCTTGCTGCCTTTAAGATTCTTTCTTTGTTTTTAATTTTTGGCATTTTAATTATGATGTGTCTAGGCGTGGTTCTTGTTTGGGGTTCTCTGTGTCTCCTGAACTATGTGACTTTTTCCTTTGCCAGGTTAGGGAAGTTTTCTGCCATTATTTCTTCAAACACTTTCTCTATTCCTTTTTTCCTTTCTGCCTCTTCTGGCACACCTGCTATTCTAATATCGTTATGTTTCGTGTTGTCCCACAGCTCCATTAAGTCCTTCTGTTTTTTAATTGTTTTTTCTTTTTGGTTCTCTGATTGAGTGATATTTTCAACTGTCTTCTAATTCACTGATTCAGTCCTCAGCTTCCCCTAATCTTCTGTGTATTCCTTCCAATGTGTTCTTTATTTGTGTTATGTCATTCTTTATCTCAGACTGTTCTTTGTTCATAGTTACTATATCGTTTTTCATACTGTTGAGCATTTTTACCATCATTACTCTGAACTCTGTTTCAGATAAATTTCTTGTCTCTGCTTCATTTATCTCTTCTGGAGAATTCTCTAGTTCTTTCATTTGGGGGTTGTTTCTTTGTCTCCTCATTTTGGTTGTCTGTTTGGGTCTGTGACTATGTTTTAGGTAGGTCCTCTACACCTCTCAATTTCTAGTGCAGGATGGTGTTAAAGGCTGTTTCTAACTAATTGGATCAGGCAAAGACTCAAAGCCTCCAGAGACCGCCTCTGTCTACAGAGTAATATGATTCTGAATTGAATTGCCCCCAAGCAATCATCCTCAGGTGTAGCAAGAGTTTTTTCAACAGGGTGGGGCAGTTGCCTCTGCCTGGAGGCTAATTGTTACTTTTAATCTCTTAAGTGGCCTCAGAGCAAGATGTTTTCTTTTTTTTTTTTTATTGAGGTATTATATGTGTACATATCTTACCATTGCCCCCCCACCCCACACCCATACATGCCCTCACCCCCCAGAGTTTTGCGTCCATTGGTTATGCTTATATGCATGCATACAAGTCCTTCGTTTGATTTCTTATCTCCCCCACCTCTCCCTAACCTTCCCCCTGTAATTTGACAGTCTGTTTGATGCTTTACTGTCTCTGTATCTATCTTTTTGTTCATCAGTTTATAATGTTCTTTATTATCCATAAATGAGTGAGATCATGCGGTATTTTTCTTTCATTGACTGGCTTATTTCACTTAGCATAATGTTCTCCAATTCCATCCAGGTTGCTGCAAATGATCAGAATTCCTTCTTTTTTATGGCAGCATAGTATTCCATTGTGTAGATGTACCACAGTTTTCTGATCCAGTCATCTGCTGACGGGCACCTCGGCTGTTTCCAAATCTTAGCTATTGTAAATTGTGCTGCTATGAACATAGGGGTGCATATATCCTTTCTGATTGGTGTTTCTAGTTTCTTCGGATATATTCCCAGGAGTGGGATTACTGGGTCAAATGGGAGTTCCATTTTCAGTTTTTTGAGGAAACTCCATACTGTTCTCCACAGGGGCTGCACCAGTATGCATTCCCACCAGCAGTGCACCAGGGTTCCTTTTTCTCCGCATCCTCGCCAACACTTGTCGTTTGTTGATTTGCTGATGATAGCCATTCTGACAGGTGTGAGATGGTACTGCATTGTTGTTTTGATTTGCATCTCTCGGATAATTAGTGACTTTGAGCATGTTTTCATGTGTCTCTTGGCCTTCCTTTTGTCTTCTTTTGAAAATATTCTGTTTAGGTCCGTTGCCCATTTTTTTATTGGATCACTTATCTTCCTTTTATTAGGTTGCATAAGCTGCCTGTAAATGTTGGAGATTAAACCTTTATCAGTGATAGCATTTGCAAATATGTTCTCCCGTAGAGTGGGCTTTCTTGTTGTTTTGTTGATGGTTTCTTTTGTTGTAAAAAAGCTTTTTATTTTGATGTAGTCCCATTTGTTAATTTTCTCTTTAGCTTCCATTGCCCTAGGGGCAGTGTCAGTGAAGAAGTTCTTTTGGCATATGTCTGAGATTTTGTTGCCTGTGGATTCCTCTAGTAATTTTATGGTTTCCCGTCTTATGTTTAAGTCCTGTATCCATTTTGAGTTTATTCTTGTGTATGGTGTAAGTTGGTAGTCTAACTTCATTTTTTTGCATGTATCTGTCCAATTTTCCCAACACCATTTATTGAAAAGACTGTCTTGACTCCATTGTATGTTCATGCCTCCTTTGTCAAATATTAATTGAGCATAGTGGTTTGGGTCGATATCTGGATTCTCTATTCTGTTCCATTGATCTATATGTCTGTTCTTGTGCCAGTACCAGGCTGTTTTGAGAACAGTGGCTTTGTAATACAGCTTGAAATCTGGTATTGAGATCCCTCCTACTTTATTCTTCTTTCTCAGGATTGCTGTGGCTATTCGGGGTCTTTTTTTACTCCAGATGAATTTTTGGAGAGTTCTTTCTAGGTCTGTGAAATATGCTGTTGGTATTTTGATGGGGAGTGCATTGAATCTGTAGATTGCTTTGGGTAGTATGGACATTTTAATGATGTTGATTCTACCAATCCATGAACATGGTATGTTCTTCCATCTGTTTACGTCTTCCTCTATCTCTTTTTTCAGTGTCCTGTAGTTTTCCGTGTATAGGTCTTTTACCTCCTTAGTTAAGTTTATTCCTAGGTATCTTAATTTTTTTGGTGCGATGGTAAATGGGATTGCTTTTCTAGTCTCTCTTTCTGTAAGTTCACTATTGGTGTATAGAAATGCCATAGATTTCCTGGCGTTAATTTTGTATCCCGCTACATTGCCGAATTCATTTATTAAGTCTATTAGTTTTTTGATGGATTCTTTTGGGTTTTTTTATGTACAATATCATGTCATCTGCAAATAAGGACAGCTTCACTTCTTCTTTTCCAATTTGGATGCCTCTTATTTCTTCTTCTTGCCTAATTGCGATAGCTAATACTTCCAGTACTATGTCAAACAGGAATGGTGAGAGTGGGCATCCCTGTCTTGTTCCTGTTCTTAGGGGAAACGGTTTTAGTTTTTGCCCATTGAGTATGATGTTTGCTGTGGGGTTATCATATATAGCTTTTATTATGTTGAGGTATGGTCCTTCTATTCCCACCTTGTTGAGAGTTTTTATCAAGAAAGGGTGTTGGATTTTGTCAAATGCTTTTTCTGCATCTATTGATATGACTATGTGATTTTTATCTCTCAACTTGTTTATGTGATGTATCACGTTTATTGATTTGCGGATATTGTACCATCCTTGCATTCCTGGGATAAATCCTACTTGGTCATGGTGTATGATCTTTCTGATGTATTGCTGGAGCTTATTTGCTAGAATTTTGTTGAGGATTTTGGCATCTATGTTCATGAGGGATATTGGCCTGTAATTCTCTTTCATTGTGTTGTCTTTATCTGGTTTTGGTATTAGGGTGATGCTGGCTTCATAGAAGGAGCCTGGAAGTGTTCCTTCCTCTTGAATTTTTTGGAATAGTCTGAGGAGGATAGGTTTTAGTTCTTCCTTGAATGTTTGGTAAAACTCTCCTGTGAAGCCGTCTGGCCCCGGGCTTTTGTTTGCCAGAAGCTTTTTGATGACTGCTTCAATTTCTTCCATAGTTACTGGCCTGTTGAGCTGTTTAGATTCTTCCTGATTGACTTGTGGAAGGTTGTATTTTTCTAGGAATATGTCCATTTCCTCCAGGTTGTCCAGTTTGTTGGAATAGAGTTGTTCATAGTATTTTGTAACAATCCTTTGTATTTCGCCGGGGTCTGTTGTTATTTCACCTCTTTCATTTCTGATTTTGTTTATTTGGGTCCTCTCTCTTTGCTTCTTGGTGAGCCTGGCTAGGGGTTCATCAATCTTGTTTATCCTTTCAAAGAACCAGCTCTTGGTTTTGTTGATCTTTTGTATTGTTTCTTTGGTCTCTATGTCGTTTATCTCCGCTCTGATCTTTATTATTTCTTTCCTTCTGCTTACACTGGGCTTTTCTTGTTGCTCTCTCTCTAACTCTTTGAGTTGTTGGGTTAGGTAATTTATTACCATTGTTTCTTGTTTTTTTGCAGTAGGCTTGTAGAGCTATGAACTTCCCTCTCAGGACTGCTTTCGCTGTGTCCCATAGATTTTGGATTGTTGTGTTTTCATTGTCATTTGTTGCCATGATGTTTTTTATTTCTTCCTTGATGTCTTTGGTAACCCAGTCATTGTTTAATAGCATGCTGTTTAGTCTCCATGTGTTTGATTTCTTTGGGTTGTTTTTATTGTAGTTGATTTCCAGTTTTATGCCACTGTGATCTGAGAAGATACTTGATATGATTTCTATCTTCTTGAATTTGGAGAGACTTTGCCTATGTCCTAACATATGGTCTATCTTTGAAAATGACCCATGTGCACTTGAGAAGAATGTATATTCTGTGGCTTTGGGGTGAAATGTTCTGAAGATGTCGATTAATTCCATCTGGTCTAGTGAGTCATTTAGGATTGATGTTTCTTTGCTGATTTTTTGTTTAGAGGATTTGTCCAATGGTGATAGTGGGGTATTGAAGTCTCCTACTATGATTGTATTGCTGTCAATCTCTCCTTTGATATCTTCCAGGAGTTTTTTAATGTATCTTGGTGCTCCTGTATTGGGTGCATACATGTTTACCAGAATTATTTCTTCTTGTTGGATTGCTCCCTTTAGTATTATGAAGTGGCCTTCATTATCTCTTGTTATGTCCTTCACTTTGAGATCTAATTTGTCAGATGTAAGTATCGCTACCCCAGCTTTTTTTTCATTTCCATTCGCCTGGAAAACCTTTTTCCATCCCTTTACTCTCAGTCTGTATGCGTCCTTTTTTTTGAGGTGGGTTTCCTGTAGACAGCAGATATATGGGTTTTGTTTTCTTATCCAATCTGTTACCCTGTGTCTTTTGATTGGGGCATTCAATCCATTTACATTTAAAGTTATTATTGATAGGTACTTATTTGTCGCCATTTTTATTCTATACCCCTGTGTTCCTTCTTTGCTTCCTATTTCTTTCTTTTCTTTTTTTTTTTTTTTTTTTTTTTTTTTTTTTTACAGCAGACCCTTTAGCATTTCTTTCATTGCTGGTTTGGTGGTGATAAACTCCCTTAGTCCTTTTTTGTCTGTGAAGCTCCTGATTTCACCTTCAATTTTGATTGATAGCCTTGCTGGGTACAGTATTCTTGGATTGAGACCCTTCCTTTGCATGACTTTGTATATTTCATTCCATTCCCTTCTGGCCTGATGAGTTTCTGTTGAGAAATCAGTTGCTAGTCTGATGGGGGTTCCTTTGTATGTAACTGTCTGTCTCTCTCTGGCCGCTTTCAAGATTCTTACTTTGTCGTTGGTGTTTGCCAACTTAATTATAATGTGCCTTGGTGTCGGTCTTTTGGGGTTCATTTTGCTTGGAACTCTGTGAGCTTCTTGGATTTGTGTGGGTTTTTTCTTCCCTATATCAGGGAAGTTTTCTGTTATTATTTCTTCAAACAGGTTTTCTATTCCTTGCTCAGTTTCCTTTCCTTCTGGTACCCCTATTATCCTGATGTTGTTTTGTTTCGTGTTGTCCCGAAGTTCCCTTAGGCTCTCCTCATGCTTTCTAATTTTTGTTTCTAGAAGCTGTTGTACTTGGGTATTTTTTTCCATCTTGTCTTCTAGCTCACTTATGCGGTCCTCTGCTTCTTCTAGTCTACCCTTGATGCTTTCTATTGCGTTCTTTACAGCAGCAATGTCATTTTTCATTTCTTCTTGGTTCTTCTTCATTTCCTCTTGGTTCTTACTCATGTTGTCGAATTTGTCTTCCATCCTTTTCAGCCACCTTATGACCATTTCTCTGAATTCTTTCTCTGATAGGTTGCTTGCCTCTAATTCGTTCACTTCCTTTTGTGGTTATGCCTGCTTTTCTTTTCTATGGGGCTGTTTTTTTGTCTCCCCATGGTCTCTCTTCTCCAGATGTCTGGTTATGTAGTTCTTTCTCTCCGGCGTTGATTTAAAGGTACAAAATACAACACAACCAGGCACAACACACAAGGCACTGAACAGAATTGTATTCACGATATTAATAACCTCCAATAAAGGTGACCACCAGAGAAAGACAAATTAGGGAATAGGAGAGGAAGAGGAAGAGTAAAATGGAAGAACAAAAACAAAACAAAACAAAACAAAAGAGTGTGAATCTGAACTTGGGAAAAGAGAAGAAAAAAAAAGAAAAGAAAAAAAAGTAAGAGAGACAAGAACGATACTAAGGGAGACAAGGGGAACAAACTATATATATGGGAAGTAAACTTCAATATAACAACCACTAATCCCAGCAAATTCCAGCAACACGAGCCTGGAGATTAATACAAACTGCAACACCAACTAATATCAAGTGAGGCAAGGGAAAACAAAAGTAAAAAACAAACAAAAACAGAGCAAACAAAAGAACCAACCAACCAAACAAAAAGAATAATCAAAACAATCTCATAAGAAAGCATAAAAATTCAATCTAATCAACATTCAAGCAAACAGCAACAAAAGGCCAGAGAGAAAAACAATTTTTTAAGGTAGCATAGAGAGAGGTATATATGGATTTGGAGCAGGGGTTGGGAATTAGATATATAAGTAGGGTGAAATTTTAGCAGAGGGTAGACTGAAAAAGTAGGGAAAATCTAAAGCCAGAAAGGGTTAAGATAAACAGGAGACCAAAAGGGGAAAGGTTAGGAGGAGAGTGATGGCAAAATGTTAGCGTTGAGATAGGGTAAAACGATTGTAAGGGAAAGATGCAAATAGAATGTAGGACACTAATCCCAAAATAAAAGAAAGAGAAAATCAAATGACATTAAAAAAAAAAAAAAGTAAAATAATAGTGATAATAATGCTGATTGAAAATAAAAATGTAATAATTAAAAAGGTGAAAATCGAGTGAGGAAAAAGAAAAAAATTTAGTTTCTTAAGTAAAAGATGCAAAAATGAAAATAAAAAATAAAAAATTAGAATAAAAAATAATTTAAAATAATTTAAAATAAAAAATAGGAAGACTAACATGTGCAGTAGCGGCTATCATTCACTTCCTCTATTATTCTGTTTGGTATGCCTGTTTCCCAGTCTGGGAGGTATTTCAGCTCCCTTCGTTCCACTGCTCCTCAGTGTTGTAAGCCAGTCCTGATTTTTAAGCCGGCCGTGTCTTAATTTCTCGTATTTATTTTTGATTACACCAGAGGCAGTTAGCGTTTCGGCCCCTGGGTGGCAGTGTTTCCGAATTGATTTCCGGGCCCCTCTAGCTTTTTTTTTTTTTTTTCCCCCTCTATGGCACTCACTACCGGTTTGTGGAGGTGTGCGCCTCAGAGCTGCCTCTCCAATGTTCACACCCAGCTCTGCTCTAAGGTTCCGGAAAAACAACTTCCCCCTGCAGTCTCTCAGGGTATTCCCCAACTGGGTTTTCCTATGTGTTGGGCTTAGTAATCAGAGTCGGAAAGAGCCCAAGTATGCTGACAGTGGGTTTGCGCACAAGACTAAGGTGCCTGCACTCCTTTGAAAATTGTTAGTCTGACCCTCCTCGTCAGATTAAAATGAGTTGCTTTTAAGAGATCACTTCTGTTAGCAGCTCAGAGGACCCCCTTCCACATTCACGGGTCATGGCAGCTCCAACTGCCGCAGATTTTTCTAGGCACAGACCTCCCGGGCCCTGCTGGTCCTGCGGCTCGCGCGCTTCCCTCTCCCACCGCGGGGACGAGAAACCACACCTTATTTCAGGCGAAATCTGACCTTTCCGTGGTGCAGCGAAGAGTTCCTTTGAATCCGAATGTTTGCGCCAACAGGGGACCGGTGTTCTGGTGCTCACAGCTGTTCAGTGTTTGCAGTTGTCGCGGAAAGTCAGGTTTCCAATAAAATCCTCCTTTCCTTGCAAGATGGCGTGGCCCCTGGTGAGCCCACAGCTCCGGGAGGGGACCCAGCCCCTGTGGGTGCTGCACGGTCAGGGGAGTTTAGCTGTCCCTTAGCTTGCCAACATACACTCTCCCTGCGAACCTCTGTCGCTCCTACTCTCCGCCCCAGGACCAGGCTCCAAACACGACTCTATTCAGCCGCCATTTTTCAGCTTTTCTCAAGATGTTTTCTAATAAGGTGTGTCTACTGTCTTCCCCCCAGCAAGGCAAATGTCTATGTGGGAAAATGTCCTCCACTGTGTGAGGGAATTACTCAGCCCAGGAAACTTGGGGTGTCTGCCTTCTGAGCTCTATCCCCCAAGTCCCCAGTCATGGGTTCTGCTCTCACAGCACAAGTCCACTTCACCCTCCCTCTGCCAGAGCACAAGGTGGGTGGCATCACAGGGAATTTTTGTGCATTGGCCCTCCAAGAGGGTGCCTGAACTTTCAGCTGCCACTCCCTGGTAGACAGCACCTCACTGCTTTTCACAGCTAGATGTTATGTGGGTACCCTCCTCAGATTTGGTGCTCTCTGCTGGGGAGCCCAGCTTGGGGATTAGATCCCAGAGTTCTCAGTGGCACCCCCCCCCCCCCCCCGCCACACACACACACACAGCTGAGATATCTCTCCAGGACTTCAGTTGCCGTCTGTGGGCACCTTGCCAGCCCTTTCACGCCTCTGCCTCTCCTACCCTCGGTCCTTGGGTATCAGGGTTCTCTCCTGTGTGTTTTCCATGGATTATTCAGGAAGCCTTTCCATATTTCAGTTGTAATTCCAGCTTGTTCCTGAGAGCATCCAGACACTATTTTAAATAAACTCATCTGATCTCTTAATATCCCTGTGAGGTGGGTATTCTTATCTTTTTTTTTTTTTTTTTTTTTTTTTTTTTTTTTTTTTTTGCAGCTGAGGAACCAGACACACAGAGAGGTTAGGGCACTGTCCCAAGGTCACAGAACCTGTGAGCGGCTGAGCTGGAAGTGAATCCCTGGGCTGTGTTTCTGCTCTACTGGCAGTGAGTCAGTGGCAGGTGGACTGACGGAGCCCATTGTCTGGGCAAAGTTTGGCTCTGATTGAAGCCTGTCACTGGGGGTGTGAGTTGGAGGTGGGACGGACCTAACCCACTTCCCTGGAACCTCCTTCCCAACCACTTCCCCGTTAGCAACAGCTGCAAGCTGGGGAGGTGGGGGGAGGAGGGGAATTCTCTGAAATTGGGGAGGTGGGAGGAGGTAGCTAGGGCTGGACAGGCAGAGCTGGGAGAGGAGCCTGGGGATGTGGGGTTGGGGGACACAGGAAGGGCCTGCCAGGAAAGCAGAGGGGCAGTGTTCAAGCTCAGGACCTTTGGAGTCTCTGCCTTGTCCTCCCCCGCTGGGGGAGGGGGCAGTCTTTAGGCAGAGACTGGCGGGGGAGGGGCGGGTTCCTGAAGGAAAGGATCCTAGGGTGAGCGGCTAAACTTTTGCATATTACTCAATGCTTTCTCTTGTATTTTGCAAAAGTGTGTGTGTGTGTGTGTGTGTGTGTGTGTGTGTGTGTGTGTGTGTGTGTGTTGACTAGAAGAAAATCAGCTATGATCCCAAAGCTTCCTGTCTGGAGATCTGAGCTGGGGCAGAGGGAAGGTGGGCGGGTGAGGTTCCAGCGCAGAGACACTGAAGCTGAACCTAGAAGGGCAAGGGCGTGTCTGGGCAGTCAGGCAAAGAGGACAGCAGGTGCAAAGCACTGGAGGTTTGAAGCAGCATGTTCTGGGATGAAGGTTAATTTCATGGTGCAAGGAGCAGAGAGGGCAGGCAGAGATGAAACTGCAAAAGAAGCACCAAGAAAGTCCTTAAAGACTTGGATCTGATCTTGGGGGCAATAGGGAGCCACGAAAGGTTTTAGAGCAGGAAGGGACACAGTCTTATTTTCGTGCCCTAGAGATCCCCTGGCTGCTGTCTGGAGGACAGGCAGGGGAGAGGTAAGGGCAGTTGCTCAGTGCAAAGTTGATAAAGCCTGAACAGGGTAAAGGGGTGGAGGGAAGGGGGAGGGTTTTTAACCTCAGAATCTTTTATTCAAATATAGCACTCAAACAGAAAAAGCGCACAAGCTACAACTGTCCCGTACAAAGTTTTCACCATGTGAACATGCTTGTGAAGCCAGCACCCAGGAAAACGACATACTGTCACCAGCCCCTGGAAGTCTCCACCGTGCCTCCTTTCCTTCATCCCACCCATGGGAGCCACTAACTTGACTTTCCACAGCATAGAATCGTTTTCTCGTTCATGTCTGGCTTCCTTTGCACAGCATTAGGCTGGTGAGCGTTATCCAAATTGTTCTAGATTGTTCTAGTCTGTGTTTATTTATTTTATTTAAATAATTTTTATTGTTTAAAATATTACATATATTAGTACATATATCTCCTTTTTTCCCCCCATTGACCTTCCCCCAACCTCCCCTAACCCCTGTCGCATGCCCTCATCCCACCCCCTCAGTGTCTTGTGTCCATTGGTGTGCTTATATGCATGCATACAAGTCCTTTGGTTGATCTATTTCCCTCCCTCCCCAACACTCCCCAGCCTTCCCGCTGTAATTTGACAGTCTGTTCAGTGCTTTACTGCCTCTGTATCTATCTTTTTATTCATCAGGTTATAATGTTCTTTATTTTCCATAAATGAGTGAGATCATGTGGTATTTTTCTTTCATTGCCTGGCTTATTTCACTTAACATAATGCTCTCCAGGTCCATCCATGCTGCTGCAAATGGAAAGAATTCCTCCTTTTTATAGCGGCATTCTAGTCTGTGTTCATTGTCATTGTTGTACAGCAGGGCCGCTCAATCACTAATGGCATCTGGGGCTGAATGATTCTTTGTGTGTCTGTCCTATTCATTGTAAGACGTCGAGCATTGTCCCCATGAGATGACGGTAACACACCCCTCCACGTTATGACAACCACAAATGTCCCCTTAGGCTGGGAATCACCCCTGGGTGAGAATTACCGCTACAAAGTATTCCATTTTGTGATGTCACTGCACTTATTGACCCATCTTTTTTTGTTGGGTATTTAAATTGTTTCCAATTTGGGGGTATTACAAGGAGAGGTGTTATGAACATTCTTGTAGAATTTTTATGAACATAAATATGCATTTCCTTTTAGCTTATTCCTCAGAGTCCTAGTGTAGGTGTTTGTTCAGCTTTATGAATACTGCAAACAGTGTTCGAAAGCAGTGTGCCCTTTTACACTTCCACCAGCAGCACAGCATGACTCGAGCTTGTTTTTCTCCTGTTAGCCATGCTGGTAGGTGTAGAGTGCTGTGGCATTTTGGTTTTAATTTGAGTTTCCCCAGTGAGTCATGATATCAAGCATTTTCATTTAATGGCCATTTGGAGATCTCTTTTTATTAAAAGCCCCCCCTTTTTTTTCCTTTGGGGTTTCTGCCTTTTTCTTTTTGATTTGTAGGAACCCTTTATATATGTTGGGCACAAGTCTTTTGTCAGATATTTCTACAGCAGACCTTTGGGAAGAGATTTTGGGAGGTATTCAGGAGGTAAGGTCAGCAGACTTGGGTGACTGACTGGAGGAGAGAGAGAGGAAGGACTGGAGAATGATTCCCCAGGCTAAGTGCCAGGGTGACTGATGGGACCATGACTCCAGTGGGATCATGGGAGGGCCTGCAGATGAGGGAGGTGTTGGTGGATCTGAGGAGCCACTAGAATTTGTCCTGGGGTGCCAAGGACACAGGAGGGCTCGTAGGGAAGGGCCCCTAGGTGGTCTGCAGACCCCAGACATCATTGGCAAGATGTGCAACTGTGTGTGTTCTGAGCATCTGCAGCTTACTGCAGGTCCAGACATGCCAATCCTTGATTCAGAGCACAAAACCCAACAGGGTCCTGTGGACTAGCTGAGGATCTGGCAACAGAATTTTCTTTTTTTACATTAAAATTTTAAAAAGTATATCAGCCATGGCCGGTTTGGCTCAGTGGTTAACGTGTAGACCCCTGGACCAAAGGGTTGCAGGTTCTATTCCCAGTCAAGGGTATGTACCTGGGTTGCAGGTTTGATCCCCAGCCCAGGTTGGGGCATGTGCAGGAAGCAACCAATCGATGTGTCTCTCTGACATCAATGTCTCTCTCTCTCTCTCTCTCTCTCTCTCCCCCCCCTTCCTCCCCTCCACTCTCTCTAAAATAATCAATGGAGAAAATATCCTTAGGTGAGAATTAACAATAAAAAAAAAAGTATATCATAAAGTAAAGTTAACATTTTACCTTTGTTACGTAGCTCTGTGAATTTTAACATATGCATAGATTCATGTACCCATGACAATCAAGATATAGAACAGATCCATCACCCCCCAAGAATGCCCTCACACTACACCTTCATCATCTCACCTCACTCCCTCCCCTGGCAACTCTGTCCTCTGTCACTGGAGTCTAGTCTTTCTGAGACTGTCGCATAAATGGAATCACACAGTGTGTAGCCTCTAGAGATTGGCTTCTCTCGTTCAGCATAAGGGCAACAGGATTTTACTTTTTAAGTAGACTTTAGAGCAGTTGTAGGTTCACAGCAAAGTTGAGCAGAAAGTACCGAGATTTCTCATACACCTCCCGCCCCCTGCCCTACTGGTGCACAGCCTCCCCACTAACCACATCCACCACCAGAGTGGTGCATTTGTTACAATCCATGATCCTACATTGACACATTGTTATTGAAGCAGGAAAGTTAGAACAGGGAACGAAGGACTCAAGCTCTACCCCTGCCTTTTCTGCCTTGGCTGAAACATCGCAGACCACCTGTTCTCCCACATCCCCATCCCCAATTTCCTATGATTAAGAGGACCCAAAAAATAGTTATCTGGAGAGTGGGGACAAGGATGAGCAGCATGGGGGGGTCACTCCACCAGCCCACCAGTGTCAGAAGCAGAGGATCATCCTATCCTATCTAATAAAAGAGTAATATGCAAATTAACCATCACTCTGCTACATCCACCAGCCATGCCCACCAGCCAATCAGGAGCGATTATGCAAATTAACCCAGCCAAGATGGCTGTGGCCATGGAGAGAGCAGGAGGGAGGCTTGGGTTTCCCCAGCAATGGAGGAAGCCAAGCTTTACTGCACACCCTGGCCGGCCCAGGCCTCTGCTTAAGGCTACAAAGGTTCAATTATAGAAGATAAATCCCAAGAAAAATGGCGGCAGCCACAGAGCTGGAGAGAGCAGGCTAGGGTTTCCCCCAGCGACAGAGGAAACCAAGCTTCCCACCTGTCCTGGCTGGCCCAGTCCTCCACTCCAGGCTACAAAGTTTCAGTTATAGAAGGTGAATAAACAACAACAGAAATGGCTGCTGCCACGGAGCGAGCAGAAGGCTTGGCTCCGCTCCAGGCTACAAAGTTTCAATTATAGAAGATAAATATATCCCAGATACCAGGGCCTCCACTTGGGTCACCAGGGGGTGTGGCCGGCCTGCAAACCACCACAGACCCCTCGCCCATGCTGCCCCACGCCCCAAGGGAACCCCCACCCTGATCCGGGACACCCTTCAGGGCAAACCAGCCGGCCCCCACCCATGCACCAGGCCTCTATCCTATCTAATAAAAGAGTAATATGCAGATTGACCATCACTCCAACACACAAGATGGCTGCCCCCATGTGGTCAAAGATCCTGCCCCCATGTAGACACAAGATGGCCATCACAAGATGGCCAGCAGGGAGGGTAGTTGGGAGGGATGAGGCCTGCAAGGGAGGGCAGTTGGGGGTGATCAAGCCTCCAGGGGAGGGCAGTTAGGGGTTACCAAGCCGGCAGAAGAGGGAAGTTGGGGGTGACCAGGCCTGCAGGGAAGGGTAGTTGGGAGGGACCCAGGCCTGCAGGGCAGAGCAGTTGAGGGGGACCAGGCCTGCAGGGGAGGGCAGTTAGGGGTGACCAGGCCTGCAGGGGATGGCAGTTAGGGGCAAACAGGCTGTCAGGGGAGCAGTTAGGCATCAATCAGGCTAGCAGGGGAGTGGTTAGGGGGTGATCAGGCTGGCAGGCAGAAGTGGTTAGGGGCAATCAGGAAGGCAGGCAGGCGAGCAGTTGGGAGCCAGCAGTCCTGGATTGTGAGAGGGATGTCCGACTGCCCATTTAGGCCCGATCCCTGTGGGATCCCCGTGGGATCGGGCCTAAACGGGCAGTTGGACATCCCTCGAGGGGTCCCAGATTGGAGAGGGTGCAGGCTGGGCTGAAGGACACACCCCGCCCTCCAACGTGCATGAATTTCGTGCACCGGGCCTCTAGTCTATATATATAAAAAGCCAGCAACTGGAATGCTGTAATGACCGGTCGCTATGACACCCAATGCGGCCACTGAACCAGCCAATGAGGGCCCCCGTCCCCCACCCCGTGGCCAACCTCCTACAGCCCCTCCCCCACCCCAGTCGGCCCTGCCCCTGATGGGCCCCCACCACCCCATTGGCCTGCTTGCCCCTCCCCCCAATCAGCTCCACCCTCCAATCGACCACCCCACTCTAATCAGGGGCATGGCTAGCTGGCCAACCACCCATGGCCCCTCCCCCAGGCCATTGCCCCCCCCATCAGCCCCAGTACCCCATTTAGGGGCGGGTCTGGCCCACCGCCCACAGCCCCTCCCCATAGCCAGGCTGCCTCCAATTGGCCCCCCACCCCAATCAGGTGTGGGGCCACTGGCCAATCACCGATGGCACCTCACCCCAGCCAGCCTAGCCCTGATCGGCAGGTTGGTCTCCTCCTCCCGACAGGCCTGGCCACGATCCACTGATTGGGGCTGGGCAGCTGGACCCCACCTGTGCATGAATTCATGCACTGGGCCTCTAGTCCTATCTAATAATAGACAAATATGCAAATTGACCATACCTACGACACACCCACAAGCCAAGCCCACAAGCCACGCCCACCATCTAATCAGAGCGAGTATGCAAATTAACCCAAACCATGATGGCTACAGCCACAGAGAGCAAGGTTTCCTAGGTAACCAAGCTTTCCGCCTGCCCTTGCCAGGCCTAAACCTCCACTCAAGCTACAAAGTTTCAATTATAGAAGGTAAACAAATTCAAACAAATGGCGGCAGAATGGAGCTTGAGAGAGCAGGCCAGGGTTGCCACCGGCAACAGGGGAAGCAAAGCTTTCCGCACACCCTGGCCGGGCCCACCGCTTAAGGCAACAAAGTTTCAATTATAACCCCAACAGAAATGGCTGCCAGCCTCCGAGGGAGCCCCAGGCTTGGCTCCGCTCCAGGTTACAAAGTTTCAATTGTAGAAGGAAAATAAATTCCAGATACCAAGGCCTCCGCTTGTGTTGCCAGGGGGCGTGGCCCACCTGCAAACCACCACAGGTCCCTCACTCAGGCCGCCCCACACCCCAAGGGAACCCCCACCTGATCTGGAACGCCCTTCAGGGCAAACCAGCTGGCTCCCACCCCTGTACCAGGCCTCTATCCTATCTACTAAAAGAGTAATATGCAGATTGATCATCACTGCAACACACAATATAGCTGCCCCCATGTGGTCAAAGATCCTGTCCCCATGTGGACACAAGATGGCCACCACAAGATGGCTAGCAGGAGAGGGCAGTTGGGAGGCACCTGGCCTGCAAGGGAGGGCAGTTGAGAAGGACCAGGCCTGCAAGGGAGGGCAGTTGGAGGTGATCAACCCTGCAGGAGAGGGCAGTTAGGGGTGACCAGGCCGGCAGAGGAGGGAAGTTGGGGGCAAACAGGCTGGCAGCAGAGTGGTTAGGGGGTGATCAGGCTGGCAGGCAGAAGCGGTTAGGGGCAATCAGGAAGGCAGGCAGGCAAGCAGTTGGGAGCCAGCAGTCCTGGATTGTGAGAGGGATGTCCTACTGCCCGTTTAGGCCCGATCCCACCGGGCAGTAGGACATCCCTCGAGGGGTCCCAGATTGGAGAGGGTACAGGCTAGGCTGAGGGACAATCCCCCTCCGTGCACGAATTTCGTACACCGACCTCTAGTCTTTAATAAAAACCTTACACCCAGACCCCATCCGTGTGTCTCGTTCTCCAAGACTGCCCACACTCACTTCTCAAGTGCACACCATCGTTTTAATAGACTTAGTGTGCTTTGTTAAATCTTTCTGTCACACTCTTGAATTCCTTCTTGTCCCATGACAAGGACCTGGATCGGGTTGAGGCCTCCCTTGGCCTCCCTGGGTGCTGCCCAGGATCACCCCAAGTCCATAGTTTACATTGGGGTTCATCCTGATATTGTACATCCTATAGGTTTGAACAAATGTATTACAATACACATCCATCATTACAGTATCACACAGAATATTTTCACAGCCCTAGAAATCCTTTGTGCCCCACTAATTCATCCCTCCCCCTCCCAGACCCTGGCAGCCTCTGATCCTTTTGCTGTCTCCATAGTTTCATCTTTTCCAGAATGTCATAGTGCTGGAATCATGCAGCTCGTAGCCTTTCAGGGTGGCTTCTTTCACTTAGTAACATACGCTTAAGCTTCCTCCATATCTTTTCATGGCTGACAGCTCATTTCTTTTTCATGATGAATAACATCCCATTGTCTGGATGTACACATTTTGTTTATCCATTCACCTGTTGAAGGGCATCTTAGTGATTTTGGTAATTATGAGTAAAGTTGCTATAAACATCCACAAGTAGGTTTTTATGTAGACATAGATTTCAACTCACTTGGGTAAATACGAGGAGCATGGTTGCTGGATCATATGGTGAATATGTTTAGTTTTGTAAGAAACCACCAAACTACCTCCCAAGTGGCTGCACCATTTTTTCCCCACCATCAATGAAGGAGTGTTTGCAACAGGATTTTAGTAACAGCTAATTTTATTAGAGACCTTTATTGTACATAAAATAATTTTATGTACATTATTTCTTTTGGGGGCAGAGGAGGATCTCCTTTTATTTATTTTTCCCCCCAGCTTTATTGTGATATAATTGACATAGAACATTTTGTGTGATTGTGTAAGTTTAAAGTGTACAAGATGTTGATGGATTTGATACACGGATATACTGAAATTGATAACCGAGGTAGAGCTGGCCAACACTTCACATCATTACCATTTCCCTTCTGTGGAGAACATGAAGATCCACTTTTCATCTTAGCGGGTTTGGCTCAGTGGATAGTGTTCGATTCTGGTCAAGGGCACGTACCTTGGTTGCAGGTTCCCCAGCCTGGTCAGGATGCATGCAGGAGACAACCTATCGATGTGTCTCTCTCACATTGATGTTTCTCTCTGTCTCTCCCTCTCCCTTTCACTCTCTCTAAAAATCAATGGAAAAATATTCTCGAAAGATGATTAAAAAAAAAACAAAAAACATCCACTCTTCAAGTCTGGCAACTTGAAATCTATAACACAGTATTAACTATAATCACCATGTTGTACATTAGATCCTCAGAATTTACCCAGAATTTAAAACATTTAACTTAATTTTTAAAATTAAATTTCTTGGGATGGCATTGGTTAATAACACTATATAAATTTCAGGTGTACAGCATTATAATATGACATCTGTGTATTCTACTGTGAGCTCACCACCAGTTCTAGTCTCCTTCCATCACCACAACTTCACCCTCTAGTCTAGTCTCCTTCCATCACCACAATTTCACCCTCCTTTACCTTCTTCATCATTCCCTAGGCAGCAGGATTTTTAGTTACAGAGAAATCTAGAAAAAAAAATTGGATTCCACCTATATGCAGCTTTTTTCTTAAAATACATGAAAACACTTTCCACACTGTTGAAAAAAATCTGTTCATGTCATTAGAAAAATCTCCATATATTAAAAAATGCCCCTTAGGCTGTGTGCTAATTGAATATCAAAATAATGCTCCACGAGTATTGTTATGTGTACATATTTGCCTACTTCTCATATTTCTTCAGAATGAATTCTCAGAAGTGGAAATACCGGCTTGCAGAAGATAAACATTTTATGATTCTTGGCACATGGTGTCAAATGCTCTCCAGAAGGCTTTATGCTGAAAAGCAGCAAGCCAAAGCAAAATTTTGTAATTTTTAAAAATATATAGTTTTATTGATTTCAGAGAGGAAGGGGGTGGGAGAGAGAGATGGAAACATCAATGATGAAAGAGAATCATTGATTGGCTGCCTCCTGCACATCCCCTACTGGAGATCAAGGCTGCAACCTGGGCATGTGCCCCGACCAGGAATCAGACCTTGACCTCCTGGTTCATAGGTCGATGCTTAACCACTGCGCCATGCTGGCTGGGCCAAACTTTGTAATTTTTAAAAAGTCACTATTAAAATAGACAAAAAGGTATCTCATTTTAAATTAGCAACTACTATCTTTGAATACTTGTGAGGTTGAACATCTTTCCTGGATGGATCAGCACCATTGGTTTGCTTTTTTCACCTGGATATTTGTGATTTCTCCATTCATGGGCTTTTCTGTCTCTTGGTTGCAATATTCATATCAATCAATTCATATAAGCTCTTTAAGTTTTAAAGAGAAATAACCCAGTACATTTCTTGCCCATTTCTCCCACTGCTTGTAAGCTTAGAAAGAGCTTTGAAATCTTAGAGACTAGAAATCCATTTTCTTCTAGTCACATGGAAGTGTGTAGTTTGATTTGTAGATATTCAACTATTTTTTAAAAAAAACACACGTCTTTTTATTGATTTTTTTTTCCATAGAGAGGGGTAGAAACATTGATGAGGGAGAAACATCAATATGAACTGGCTGCCTCCTGCATGGCCCCATCTGGGGGTTAAACCTGCAACCTGGGCATATGCCCTGATCAAGAATTGAACTGGTGACCTCTTGGTGCATGGGTTGACACTCAACCCCTGAGGCATACCAGCTGGGCTGGATATTTAACTCTTTAGATCACCTTGTATTCATTAGCTATCGCTGAATAACAAGTTACCTCAGAATTTAGTTGCTGAAAATTTAAAGGCTATGGATCAAATGTGATCCACTGCCTGTTTTTAAAAACTTCTATTGAAACACATGCTCATTTGTTTACAAGTTGCCTGTGATTGCATTTGCACTTCAAACAGCAAGTCAAGCCATTGAAACAAAGATAGTATGGCCGGTAAAGCATAAAATATTTACTATCTATTTATATTTATACTAGAGGCCCGTTGCAGGAAGATTCCTGCAAGAACAGGGCTTCCAGTAGGCTTCCCTCCCTCCACCGCCACCCCTCCCTCCCCCTCGCTTTCCCTGCAGCCTCTGCCCCCAACCCTGTGCTTTTCCTCCCGCAGATGCTACTGCCCCGTGCTTTCCCTCCCGCGGCCGCTGCCCCTCACCACCCCGCTGCTTCCCCTCCTGCCTTTCCTTCCTGCCGCCACCCCATGCTTTCCCTTCCCTCCCACCTCCTCTGCCCCCCACCCCGCACTTTCCCTCTCGCCACCACCTCTACCCCATGCTTTCCCTCCTACTACGCCCGCACTTTTCCTCCCACTGCCGCCCCCCCCCCCGTTTTCCTTCCCGCAGCCGCCACAGCCACCACAGCTGCCTTGCTCCGGCTGCATATGCAAATTAACCGCCATCTTTGTTGGGTTAATTTGCATACTCGCTCTGATTGGCTGGTGGGTGTAGCGGAGTGATGGTTAATTTGCATGTTTCTCTTTTATAAGTGTAGATTACCCTTTAAATTACCAAGGCAGAAGTTACAATGCTATTTATGACCTAGCCTTGGAAGTCACATACTATTCTACGGAACTCCACCAGTCACACAGATCACCCCACCTCTGACGTCATAGGGGAGGCGACTTGAACAGCAGAAGGTGAGGCTCACAGGGGCCATCATGGAGGCTTACTGCCTCCTCAGAAATTTGTTTGCAGGTATTTTTGCAAAGATGCTTAGCTGCTTGCCTCATATTCATTTTCCTTCTTCATTACTAAAAACATTGATTTTGTATGGGGCAGCAATATGCTCTATTTATTTATTTTTCTAAAAATATGTTTTTATTGATTTTAGAGAGAGGAAGGAAAGGGGAGCTAGAAACATTGATGAGAGAGAAACACCAATTGGTTGCCTCCTGCATGCCCCTTACTGGGGATCAAGCTGGAACCTGGGCATGTGCCCTGAAAGGGAATCAAACCTGTAACCTTTTGGTGCATGGGTCGACACTCAACCACTGAGCCACACACCAGCTAGGTAGTAATATGCTCCATTTAAAATACAAATGTCCCCAGATTCCCTTGTACTAGGAGTGGTCATGTGACACATTTGTGACTAATGAGATGTAAGTGATGTTAGGGCTTCTGAAAGCTATTGTTTTCCTAATTAGAAGTAAAAATGCTCCCTCCCTGACTTTAAAAAATTTTTTTATTGTTGAAAGTATTATATATGTCCCCATTTTCCCACCATTGACCTCTCCAGCCCTCTCAGCCCCGCTCTCCAGGCTCTCACCACCTAATTGTCCATGTTCATGTTTATGCATATATATACATACAAGATCTTTGGTTGATTACCTCCCACCAACCCACCCTCTCCTGCCTTCCCTCTGAGATTCTACATTCTGTCCCATGCTTCCATGTCTCTGGATCCTCTCTGTTCATCAGTTTATTTTGTTTATTAGATTCCACATATGAGTGAGATCATGTGATACTTGTCTTTCTCTGACTAACTTATTTCTTTTTAATATATTGCTGGATGTGATTTGCTAATATTTTGTTTAGCATCTGTGTTCATCAGGGATATTGGCTTGTAATTCTCTTTCTTTGTATTGTCTTTATCTGGTTTTGGAATTAGGATTATGCTGGCCTCATAAAAAGAGCTTGGAACTGTTCCTTCCTCTTGGATTTTTTGTAATAGTTTGACGAGTATAGGTGTTAGTTCTTCTTTGAATGTTTGGTAAAACTTCCCTGTGAAACCATCTGGACTCCAGCTTTTATTTGCTGGGAGTTTTTTGTTGTTGTTGTCTTTTTTTTAAATCACTGCTTCTATTTCCCTAGTTGTTACCAGCTTATTCAGGTTTTCTGTTTCTTCCTGATTCAGTTTTGGGAGATTGTATTTTTCTAGGAATTTTTCCATTTCATCCACACTGTCCAACTTGTTGGCATATAGTTGTTCATAGTATCTTCTTACAATACTTTGTATTTCTGTGGTGTTGATGGTTACTTCTCCACTATCATTTCTGATTTTTTTTTTATTTGGGTCCTCTCACTTTGTTTTTTGATGAGTCTGGCTAATGGTTCGTCAATCTTGTTTATCCTTTCAAAAAATCAGCTCTTTGTTTCATTGATTTTTTTTTTAGTCTCTGTATCATCTATTTCTGCTCTAATCTATATTATTTCCTTCCTCTACTTACTCTGTGCTTTTCTTGTTGTTCTCTTTCTAGTTCTTTATATTGTAGGGTTAAATAGTTTATTATTAATTTTTCTTGTTTTTTTGAGGTTGGCCTGTAGTGCTATGAACTCCCCTCTCAGGACTGCTTTTGCTGTGTCCCAGAGATTTTGTATTATTTTGTGTTTAATTTCATTTTCTTCCAGGAAGTTTTTGGTTTCTTTCTTGATCTCATTGGTAACCCATTCATTGTTTAATAACATGCTATTTAGCCTCCATGCGTTGCAATGTTTTTGGGTGTTTTTACTGTATTTGATTTCTAATTCCATTCCACTGTGATCTGAGAAGATGCTTGATATGATTTCAATCTTCTTGAATGTGTAGAGACTTGTTTTGTGTCCTAACATGTGGTCAATCTTTGAGAATGATCCATGTACACTTTAGAAGAATGCATATTCTGCATCTTTGGGGTGAAATATTCTATAAATGTCAATTAAATCTATCTAATCCAGTGTGTCCTTTAGAGTCACAGTTTCCTTGTTAAATTTTGTCTGGAACATCTATCCAGTGAAGTCAATGGGTGTTAAAGTCCCTACTATGACTGGGTTGTCTCTCCCTTAATGTCCTCTGGAAATTTAAAATATATATATATTTAGGTGATCCTATATTGCAAGCATATAGTTTACCAGGGTTATATTCTCTTGTTGGATCGATCCCTCTAGTATTATGTAGTGACCTTTGTTGTCTCTTGTGATGGCTTTCATTTTTGAAGTCTATTTTGTTGAATATGAGTATTGCTATTCCAGCTTTTTTTCCTTTTCCATTTTCATGGAAAAATTTTTTTTATCCCTTTACTCTCATCCTGTGTGTGTCTTTTGTTTTGAGGTGGGTCTCTTGTAGATAGCATATAGTTGGTTCATGTTTTTGTATCCATTCAGCTACCCTTTGCCTTTTGATTGGAACATTTAATCCATTTACACTTAAGGTTATTATTGATAAGTACTTATTTATTGCCATTTTAATTCTGTATGCCTACATTTTCCTCTCTATTTTTTCTTCGCATTACAGCAGTACCTTTAGCATTTCTTGTAATGCTGGCTTGGTTGTGACAAACTCCTTTGGCCTTTTTTTGTCTGGGAAGATCTTTATTTCACTGTTTATTTGGAACGATAGCCTTGCTAGATATAGTAATCCTGGTCTCAGATCCTTGCTTTCCATTACCTTAAATACTTCATGCTATTCCCTTCTGGCCTGTAGAATTTCTGATGAGAAATCCAGTGTCAGTCTTATGGGAGCTCCTTTGTAATTAAC
The DNA here is from genome assembly GCA_025583905.1 of Ia io. Lineage (NCBI taxonomy): Eukaryota > Metazoa > Chordata > Mammalia > Chiroptera > Vespertilionidae > Ia > Ia io. The sequence goes on from JAJQQW010000006.1 coordinate 101,572,208, forward strand.
CATTTGCTTTTTTCTTGCTGCCTTTAAGATTCTCTTTGTCTTTAATTTTTGGCATTTTAATTATGATGTGTCTGGGCATGGGCCCGTTTGAGCTCTTCTATCTTGGGGTTTTCTGTGCATCCTGAACTTGTGTGACTTTTTCCTTCAGTTGGTTAGGGAAGTTTTCTGCCATTATTTCTTCAAAAACATTCTCTATCCCCTCCTCCTTTTCTGCCTCTTCTGGCATACCTGCTATGTGAATATTGTTGTTTTAATTTGTCCCACAGCTTCCTTAAACTGTCCTCCTGTTTTTTAATTGTTTTTTTTATTTATGGTTCTCTGGTTGAGTGATTTTCTTCAACCCTGTCTTCTAACTTAGTGATTTGATCCTCAGCTTACCTTAATCTGTTGTGTATTCCTTACAATGTGTTTTTTTATTTGTGCTATGTCATTCTTAATTTCCGACTGCTATTTTTCATAGCTACTATATGTATCTTTTCTCCTGCTGTTGAGCATCTCTATCATCATTATTCTGAACTCTGTATTAGATAAATTTCTTATCTCCATTTCATTTATTTCTTCTTCTGGAGAATTCTCTTGTTCTTTCACTTGGGGGTTATTTCTTTGTCTATTCATTTTGGATGCCTGTTTGAGTTTTTTTCTATGTATTAGGTAGATCTGCTATGCCTCTCAATCTCTAGTGCAGGACAGTGTCAAACACTTTCTGACAAATTAAACCAGGCAAAGACTCCAAAGTCTCCAGAGACCACCTCTGCTAGCAGACTGATTGGATATATTCTTTTTTAAAAATATATATATTTTATTGATTTTTTTACAGAGAGGAAGGGAGAGGGATAGAGAGTTAGAAACATCAATAAGAGAGAAACTTTAATCAGCTGCCTCCTGCACACCCTACTGGGGATGTGCCTGGAACCAAGGTACATGCTCTTGACCAGAATTGAACCTGGGACTGTTCAGTAAACAGGTTGGCCCTCTATACACTGAGCCAAACTGGTTAGGGTGTGGATTTATTCTTGAGTAGTCCTTAGGCAATCTCCACAGGTGTGGTGAGAGTTTTTCCCATTAGGGTGGGGCAATTGCTTCTGCCTGGAGGCTAATTGTTTTTCTCAGTCTCTTAATGGGTGTGCCTCAGCAACTCTACACCCTAGTCAAGGTGTTTTCTAATAGGGTGGGTCAGCTGTCTTCCCCCCAGGCAAAACCACCTAGATAGCAATTGTCTGTGTGAGAAAGATGACCTCCACAGCCTGAGGGAATGACTCAGCACAGGAAACCAGGGTGTCTGCCTTCTGACCTCTAACTCTAAGCCCCCAACCCAGGCTTCTGCTCGCACAGCTTCAGTCCACTCTGCTGTCCCTCTGCCAGAGCACAAGGTGAATTTCTGCATAGGGAATTTTGTGTGTTGGCCCTTTGAGAGGGTGCCTGCATTTCCAGCTGTCTCTCCCTAGCAGATACAACCTTGCTGCTTTTCATAGTCAGATGTTATTTGGATAGCCTTCTCAGTTCTGATGCTCTCTACTGTGGGGCCCAGCTTCAGGATTAGACCCAGTGTTCTCAGTGGTAACCCCCTGCAGATGAAATATCTCTCTCAAACATCAGCTGCTGTCTGTGGGTGCCAGGCTAGCCCTTTGTGCCTCTGCCCCTCCTACCAGTCTCTATGCAATCTCCACTTTCTGTCCTCAGTTTTGAGGGTTCTCTCCAGTGAGTCTGCAGTTGATTATTCAGGAAGTTTTTCTATATTTTTGTTGTAATTCCAGTTTGGTCCTGGGAGCATGTCCATGCAGCATCCACTTACTCCGCTGCCATTTTTAATCTCTCCTTTTTTTAAAAAAAAAACAACACCACCACAATCCTTCCCCTTTCTTGCTGCCTGGAACATGATCATGATGCCTGGAAGTACTGCATGAGGACAAAAGCCGCATGGCTAAGGATGGTGATGCAAAAAGTTGGAATGACCCTAGGTTCTAGCAGGCAGCCTGTAGCCTTGACACCAGGCTCTTTATTTCTTGACTAGAGGCCCAGTGCACGAATTCGTGCATGGGTGGGGTCAGGCCAGCTTGCCCCAATCAGAGCCATTGGCACCGGCCAGCCAGGGGAAGGGGATGTGAGAGGTTGGCCGGCTGGCTCTGCCCCCAATTGGGGCCCAATCAGAGCTGGGCCATTAGGGTGGGGGAGGTGCTGTGGGAGGTTGTCTGGCCGGCCCTGCTCCCATTGGGTCAGTTGGCTGGTTGCAGTGTGCATCATAGTGACCGGTCTTTCCAGTCTTTCCGGTTGTTCTGGTCGTTCTGGCTACTTGGCTTTTATATATCCTATCTAATAAAAGGGTAATATGCAAATTAACCACCACACTATCAAAAAGATGGCAGCGCCCATAGCCACAAAATGGCAGTGCCCAGTCCTCTCAGCCCTGCTGGAGCCCCCCAGTCCCGGGAGGGCAGTCACTGAGAGTGGGCAGCATGAGCGGCCTGGTGGAATGCTTGCTTTGTCGCCGCGGCAACAATGCAAGCATTCTGTGCCCAGCCGCGGATGGGCCTCTAGCCAGGCTGGGGCATGGAATGCTCACGTCATCACCCCAGCAATGTGGCAAGCCTTCTGCGCCTGGCCAAGGATGGGCCTCTGGGCTGCGGAGAGCCTCTGGGCAGCAGGTGCGGAGTGGCCAGGCCCCGCAGAGAGCTACTGTGCACAGATTCGTGCGCAGGGCTACTAGTATAGATATAATGTTATATGAGTAATAGCAAAGCTTCTCCTTCCCTGATTCAGTCACTACTAAATACTTTTTTGTAAATAGTCAAATTCAATCCCAAATGGTTCTAATATAGTATGAGGAAAGCATCTTTTTCTTCTCCCAAATAGTTAACTAATTGTCTGATTACCATTTGCTGATCTGTAATACCACCTTCATTATGTGAAAATCACACACACGTGCATACACATGACTTCTGGGTCTACAAATTCTGTATCAAATCTCATTGCTAGAGCAATGTTGTTTTAATTATTCTAACTCCATGATGTGTTCTCATGTCCAGTAAGACCTCCTTCCTCTTCTACATTTTACCTCAATTATCTTCACCTCTTTATTCTTCTCTGTGAACTTGTGAGTTGATTTTTCAGTCTCCCACCTGTCTCACACAGTATCTTCAATCCGAGTCTGGTATTTAAGGACAACTTTTATGTTGTTTGGTTTAGGTCAACTGTTGCTTTTTATCTCTACTTTTATTTTCTAGACTATTTACAGGGATCACCCTGGGTCATGTGAGGGCCCAAACCAAGGGTCTCATTTAATTTACACAGTCCTCGCTGGAAGTAGGTACTATGATGTTCCCCATTTTACAGATGAGGTAAGAAGGGCTCTTGCCTGGCCAGCATGGTTCAGTGGTTGATCATTGACATGTAAACCAGGAGGTCATGGTTCAATTCCTGTCAGTTTGGGGCGGGGGGGAAGAGGAGAGCGTGCAGAGGGCAGCCAGTCAATGATTCTCTCTGATCATTGATGTTTCTCTCTCTTTCTCCCTCTCCCTTCCTCTCTAAAATCAATAAAAAAATATTTTTTAAAAGGGCTCTCTAAATTGTTCAGTGTCATGAAGCTAAAAAAAAAAAAAATACTAGAGATGTAATTCAAACTTAAACACCCAATTACAAGGACTGTTTTAACTCCTACAAAATCCTGCCTCCTCTTTGTCGTGTCAATACACCAGGAAGTCACTCTTCTCACATAGAGTCAATTCAAGGGGTGCCAAACAGCCTCAGTGAGTTACTTGAAAGTGCTAAACTCTCATAGGGAGGTGTCTAAGAAACCCCTGCTTTATGCCTTCCCCCACCCTGTGTCTCTGGCTTCCCAGAGGGAAACTAAGGCAGATGAGGCAGTGGCCAACACTCCCAAACAACCACAGAAAGGAATTTAGAATTTTCCTGATCAGAGGAAAATATCAGGACCCACCAAGCAATCACCTGTTAAATGGGGATGCATTGCCAGGGCTTCACCCCTATGGAGACCCCAGTGGAAGAAGGCTTCACCCAAGTCTGGAATCCCACTTCCTGTGACCTATAACCACTAACATGTCTATACTTCCCTCATTTGTCTGTCCATTTTATCCCCATATAAGCTTTGCCCAAGGCCCTGAACAGGGAACAGTAAGTCCATTCATTTAGTGCATCAACAGATAGTAATTGAGCAGCTACTGTTTGCAAGGGGCCCCCCTGGGAATTCAGCAATGAATGGTATTGACAAAATCCCTCCTTTCTGGAATGGACAGTTCAGATAGCAGCAACCAGTCTCCTCTCTCTGAGCATCACAGAGGTCAATGGGCTCCCCATTTTCTTGGAACCTTTTTCCAACAGTCTGCCACCACCATCCTCTCTCAGTCTGGCTGAGTCTAAATCATTTCATTTATCCATCCGTCAGTGGGGACCCCCTGAGAGCATGACCCTTGGCAGATTTGCAGTTGCTGATCTGTCAGCTGACTGCCCCAGGTCCAGTTCTATGTCCTGCTGTGGTTACATCACCTAGTTCTCAATCACCCAAGTGGCTCTGCAGAGGTGACTCATTCTTTAGGCACTGTGCCCAGGGCCCATGATACTTTTAAGGACCCATAAATATGTTGTGAATTTAATTTCTCTTAAGGTCAGAAGAAAAAAGTGAATAAAAATGAATGAATATGTAATCACGAATCCAGCCTGAATTATTCATTTTTATACCAATGCAATTCAGAAGAGAATTACTACTTTTGTTTTTGTTTAAAAGGCAGAGGGGGCTCATGAAAGCACAGTGCCGAGGGTCCACTAAAGCAGCCCTGATGCTCTCCCAGGAAAACCCCAGCCCCACCTGTCACCCTCACCCTGTGAGAGAGATTGGGTCTCATACTGCCCCTGCTCAAAAACCTCCTGCAGCCTCCCAGCGTAATAAAAAACAACTGCAATAGTCATTACCACAGCCAACAAGGCCCCGTCATCTTCCTGCTACTCGCCCCTTTGCCCTCTCTCCTCCAACCTCACTGGCCTTCCTACCTCAGGGCCTTTGCACTTGCAGTTTCTGCTGCCTGGAACACTGTTTCCTAGTTCCTATCATAGCTGACTCCTTCTTGTCCTTCAGGTCTCAGTTCAAATATCATCTCCAAGAGGCCTCTTTGATGCCCGCAACTAAAGCAATCCCCTTTAGACACATCACTCAACTTTTGTGTTTCATACCACTGATTGAAATTCTCTTGTTTGTTTTCCTGATTCTGGTTATCCATTGCTGTGTAATGTCACCCCCAAAAACTTATCTTTCACAATTTTGGGGGTTACTGGACTCGGCTGAGTGGACCCTTGCTCATGGTTTTTCATGTGGTTGCAGTCAGACTGGGATGGAAGCCATTCCAGGCTTCATGGCTCTCCTGTCTAGTGACTGATGCTGGCTGCCCTCTAGGAGTTCAGCTGGGCTGTCAACTCCAACACCTATGTGTGGCCACTCCATGTGGTTTGGGCTTCCTCCCATCATGGCAGCTGGTTCCAAGCGGGAGTGATCCAAGGGAGCCAGGAAGGAGCCTCACACCATTTATGACCTAGCCTATAGTATTATGTTACTTCCACCACACCATATTGGTTAAGGAGGTGGACACATAGGTCTGCCTGGGTCTAGACCTCAGCTCTCATGCAGGGGTGTCAAGTTCACACTGAAGAAGAGACAGTGGGACAAGTGATAGTATTTCAGCTGTTTTTTCAGAATTCAGTCTGCTCCATCCCCACTGCAGCGTTCTCATTCAGGTTGCTCCACTGCTGTGTCCCCAACAATGCCTGACACACAGTAGGTAACCAGCATACCAGGTGCTTCTATAGAAGCATTCCAGTGTTTTCCTGAAAAATCCTGTGTTCTGAAAACTCACACTCTAACAATAACAGGATATTATTCATATACTGATACACATTATAATATAAACAAAATTTAAATTATAGCAGGATATTAATCATATATATATATAAAATGTATGTGTGTGTGTATATATATATATATATATATGCCTAATATGCAAAGTGTCCCCTCAGGAGTTTGACCAACCTGGAGTTCTTCATTCACTATGACATGTGCTGACCACCAGGGGTCAGTGTGGAATGAAGGAAGGCCCCAGCTGGCAGCCAGCAGCCATTAGGAACCCTACCCATACACGAATTTCATGCACTGGGTCTCTAGTAACAAATATAATTGGGGGAAAACAGGGTTGAGGGCAGAACAACAAAACACACTGCATTTTTTACCCAAAGCACTAACAAAACCTGTTGGCATCCTGGTCAAACCCCTACCCCAGGTAACTTCTCCTGGTATCTGTGCCATTCTCTCTTCTCCAGACTCAAACTCAGAGCACCTGCCTCCTTCTTTGAGGTGAAGGCATTCACTCTAAGAGAGGTCATTTTTAACCCAGATTAAATCAGATACAGCATGTGGGTATTTTCATTAATTTATTGCTTCAAACTATGGTAAAATGTCTTTGCAGTGTCTTTTCACCTGAACTAGAAACTTCCCTAACCAAGACAGCAGGAGGTGTAGAGGTTATTGAAGACCTAAATCAGTCATGGAACATAGCCACGAAACCTAACCATGGAACCCAACACAAAACTCAGCCACAGAATCCAGCTGTTGAATCCAGGCAAAAACCCAACCATGAACACAGCCACAGAAACTAGCCATAAAACAGCCACAGAACCCAATATGAAATCCAACCACAGCACCCAAGCATGAAACTCAGCCACAGGACCCAGCCATGGAACCCAGCCATAGGACCCAGCCATGGAACCCAGCCACAGGACCCAGCCATGGAACCCAACCATGGAACCCAGCCACAGGACCCAGCCACAGGACCCAGCCACAGGACCCAGTCACAGGACCCAGCCATGGAACCCAGCCACAGGACCCAGCCACAGGACCCAGCCACAGGACCCAGTCACAGGACCCAGCCATGGAACCCAGCCATGGAACCCAACTACAGGACCCAGCCACAGGACCCAGTCACAGAACTCAGTCACAGGACCCAGCCATGGAACCCAGCCATGGAACCCAGCCATAGGACCCAGCCATGGAACCCAGCCACAGGACCCAGCCATGGAACCCAGTCACAGGACCCAGCCATGGAACCCAGCCACAGGACCCAGCCATGGAACCCAGTCACAGGACCCAGCCATGGAACCCAGCCATGGAACCCAGCCACAGGACCCAGCCATGGAACCCAGTCATGGAACCCAGTCATGGAACCCAGCCACAGGACCCAACCACAGGACCCACAGGTTGACTATCCAGCTCTGATGGTGTTACCTCCTTCGTATTTTCCAAAAGCCCCCTCTTTGGGCCACCCCTACTGTTGCATGCCTTCATTCCATCAACAAATGATTATCGGTCCCTCCGTTCACCAGGCCTTAGGTCATGTTCCTGGGGCCAATGCAGTGGCCAGAACATACACAGTCCCTATCTCAGACTTCACTGTCCCTGGGATCCAGACACTCGACATCTGTTTCTAATTTTGAATCAGCTCCCTACCTGGGCCTCCTGGTTCAGCCTACCTCCATTCCCATCTGCCACCAGCAGCCAGATAAATGGTTCTGAAACAGACAGGATGGCATTGCATATCCTTGCTCAGAATCCTGAGGCTTCCCTGCCTGGCTGGCATGGTTCAGTGGTTGAACATCGATCTATAAACCAGGAAGTCATGGTTCAATTCCTGGTCAGGGCACATGCCTGGGTTTTGGGCTTGATCCCCTGTAGGGGGCGTGCAGCAGGCAGCAGATCAATGATTCTCATCATTGATGTTTCTATCTCTCTCCCTCTCCCTCCCCCTTCCTTTCTGAAATCAATAGAAAAAGAAAACATTTTTAAGAAAAAGAATCCTGGGTCTTCCCTGTTCCCCTTAAGCGTTCACACATCTTGGCTGGAGACACAAAGCCCTTTGTGAGCTGGGCTCGCTGGCCTATGAGTTGCTTAATAATGACGATGGTGGTCTTAAGCACCAAGTACCACGCATGTAGGCCTCCTGCTTCCCCAGCCCACTGACCCTCACCTGTCCCCAGGCTGGTGCCTCTGCCTCTGTCTACCTCAAGTTCATGTCCCCTCTTTGTCTTTCTGGTATTAGATGGGCAAAGATCAAAGTCTGAGAGACACACAGTCATTGCAGGTGTATCCCAGCCTGGAAACGACCTCGCAGGAAGCCAAGTGTCTAGCTGTGAAATGTGCATGTCCTTTGGCTTGGCCATCCCATTTGGGGAGATGTATTCTGCAGATAAACTTGCACATGCAAATAAATTCATGTGAGTTGATTCCAGGCTGCATCGTTTGTGGTAGCAAAACCTAAGTGTATATCCATTGTGAGCCAGTTAAATAAAAACAGTGGCCCTGCCCTAACCGGTTTGGCTCAGTGGATAGAGCGTTGATCTGAGGACTGAAGGGTCCCAGGTTCGGTTCCGGTCAGGGGCATGTACCTTGGTTGCAGGCACACCCCCAGTAGGGGGTGTGCAGGAGGCAGCTGATCAATGTTTCTCTCTCATCGATGTTTCTAACTCTCTATCCCTCTCCCTTCCTCTCTAAAAAAAAAAAAAAAAAAAAAAAAAAATCAATAAAAAAAATCAATAAAATATATTTTTAAAAAATAAATAAAAACAGTGGCCCTTCCACAAAATGTATGGCTGTCAAATGGAAGGAAGCAGGTTAGGATGCTCTCATAAAAGCACAACACTGTGGTAGGCTTTCTCCTTTATGTGGATTAAAATGCTCATCACATTTAGATCTAGGAAATAGGTGCTGTAATTCTCATTTTAGGATGAGTAAGAAACTGAGTCTGGACCAGTGAGGTCAGACCACCTGGGGACAGACAGTTGACTGGTCGACCAGTTGCTATGCTGTGCACTGACCACCAGGGGGCAGATGCTCCAACCGGTAGGTTAACTTGCTGCTGGGGTCCAGGCGATGGGGACTGTGCGAGAAGGGCCGGACATGCCCTGGAGCCCTCCCGCGGTCCCTCCCCAGCTGGCCTGCCTGGAGTTGTTGCAGAGGGAAATAGGGTCCTTTTGTTTTAGAAGGAGGGGGTCTAAGGGGAGCAGGGGGGAGAGGGGAGAGAGGCACCAGGTGTCTGGACCAGTGAGGTCAGACCAGACCTGGGTTCAGCAACACTGATATTTGAGTTCTGGCTAAGAAATAATTCAGAGCCGAGACTCAAACACATTAGAGAACATTTATTGGGCAAGCAAAGAGAAAGTACACTCGAAGAGAGATATTGAGTGGGCAGCTCTTTGAGGTGTGGGATAGGGCTCCTTTTAACACCTTAATTTATTTCTTCTTCAAACTGATGTATCATATCGGGGTCCCGTCCAGTCGTCTTCTGTCCTTGTATGGAAATCAGATGGGGCTTCCTCCAGCCCCCTTGTGTTCCTCTTAGGGTGGCGGTCTATTACATGGCTTCACCACGTGCCAGAGGAGAAAAGGTCAGGAGACTATGACCTGCAGGGCTGGAGGCAGGTCCTGATTAACAATACTTATCTCCAGTACTTGCTCTACCAGTTTTTTCCATTGCTAGGTGTCCAGGCCGTTCTGCCCTGGAGACCTTCTGTAACTGACCCGTTGTCCTGCTATAGTCATATCTATCTAACTGACTACCACTCTTTCACAGAGTCACAAGAAAAGCATTTCTGAGGATGAGATGTAGAGGTAAGGTTTATTGGAATAGAAATGAAGCCTGCCCCCAGGTTCCCGAGTCTCATCTCCGTCCATCCCACTGTGGGAAAAGTCCAGCCTTGTCCTCCTGAAGCCCGGAAGAAAGGTCAGGGTGCACAAAATCTGTGCCATTGGTTCAGCCTATGCCAAAACTTAGTCCAGTTCAGCCTTTGTTCCTGCCTGGCTAGCGTAGTGTCTGTTGCCGCTGCTGCTCCGGCTGGCACTACATTGCCCTACCCGGGCTCTCACTTGGAGCCTGCACTTATAGTCTGTGCTTGCTGGGGCCCAGGTGGCTGCTGGGGCCCAGGTGGCTGCTAGGCCTTCATTCCAAAATAAAAAGTTTACTTAAAAGAAAAAGGTTTATGTTAAGTGGGATAATCCAGTTAGAGAAAGACAAGCACCATATGAATTTTGCTTATATGTGGAACCTAATGAACAAAATAAACTAACAAGCAAAATAGAAACAGACTCATAGATACAGAGAACAGACTGACAGCTATCGGTGGTGGGGGGAAGGTAAAGGGATTAAGAAAGAAAAGAAAAAAAAAGCTCATGAGTATGAGCTTACCAGAGGGAAAAGAGGGTAGAGGGGGAGGTGGAAGAGGTAAAGGGGGGATAAATGGTGATTGAAGGAAACTTGAGTTGGGGTGGTGAACACACAATACAACATACAGATAATGCATTATAGAATTGTACTTCTGAAACCTATATAATTTTATTAACCAATGTCAACCCAATAAATTCAATTTTAAAAAAGGCCTTCAAGAGATGTTTGCACACCCATGTTCACTGCAGCATATCCACAATAGCCACAAGATGGAAGCAACCCGAGCGTCCATTGATGACTGAATGGATAAACACAATGCAGTCCATCCATCTGATGGAATATTATTCAGCCTTCAAAAGGAAGAAAATTCTGACACAGGCTACAATATGGTTGAATGTTGGGGACAAATAAACCAGACACTAAGAGAGAGATACTGTATGATTGGACTTACATGAGGTCCTCAGAGGAGTCAGATTCACAGACAGAAAATAGCTGGAGGGTGCCAGGGCCTGGGGGAGGGGAAGAGAGAGAGTTAGTGTTTAATGAGGACAGAGTCCCAGTTTAAGAAGATGAGGAAGTTCTGGAGATGGATGGCGGGGATTGTTGCACAACAATGTGAATGTACTTAATGCCACTGAACTGGACACTTAAAAATTGCGTCTTCTTCATGCCCTAATGCTAGTTCCATCTGTGGAAGCATCAGTCAATATTTGCTGATGACATTATCTCCCATCAGTGTTGTTGGCTGAGGCTGACTTCCAAGGTGCCTGGGTTCACGTGCCTTGGCTGGTGCCCGAATCAGAGGTTCTTATCTCTGGGAGCAGATTCTCCATAACAGAGAAACACCAGTATCTCTGTGAACAGAGTAAAAGAATGAATAAAGCAGGTTGCCTTTTCCAAAAGCGGGTCTAAGTTGGTAGAGTCAGGCAAGGATTCTGGCTGGGAAGAGAGAAGTTTATCCTGTGAGGGCCCCTCTCCCATCCTTGCCTTCCCCTCCTCTCTTCTAGGGCAGTGGTCGGCAAACTCATTAGTCAACAGAGCCAAATATCAACAGTACAACGATTGAAATTTCTTTTGAGAGCCAAATTTTTTAAACTTAAACTTCTTCTACCGCCACTTCTTCAAAATAGACTTGCCCAGGCCGTGGTATTTTGTGGAAGAGCCACACTCAAGGGGCCAAAGAGCCGCATGTGGCTCGCAAGCCGCAGTTTGCCGACCACGGTTCTAGGGCATATTAAAGAGTATTTCACCAGGAAATAACCCCTGAACTACAAAACACAGGCACAGGTGAGCAAGTGGGCATGGCAGGGACTGGGGTGTGGAAAGACTGACCTCTGGGAGCAGAGAAAGGTCCCCCAGACCCGTGGTCAGCAAACTGCGGCTCGCGAGCCACATGCAGCTTTTTGGCCCCTTGAGTGTGGCTCTTCCACAAAATACCACAGCCTGGGCAAGTCTATTTTGAAGAAGTGGCGTTAGAAGAAATTTAAGTTTAAAAAATCTGGCTCTCAAAAGAAATTTCAATCGTTGTACTGTTGATATTTGACTCTGTAAACTAATGAGTTTACCGACCATTGCCCCGGACCAAGACAGGTAAGAGCTTTGCAGGCCCACAGCTGGGCCTATGAAAATTTAGACTTAGCAGTAGTTGACTGTCAGTGTTAAGGTTTTTGGCTGGTGACTCAGGCTGTGAAAGAATTCACAACTGAGAGAAGGGAAAGTTTACTTTTACTTTCCCCGAAGGGAAAGGGCCAGTGCATTGCTAATCAATACAAAGGCAATAAATAAATAAAACAGCGGCCTGCTCTTTTAAAGGGTAATGGCTAGGTAACAAGGAAGGGAGGGAGGGGGATTTGGGGACTGAACTTGAGCAGACATGAGCTGGGCTGTAGTTTGTTAATCTGTCAGGAAACAATCCGGGCAGATGTCCTAGGGAGGTGTCTTATCAGTATTTTCCTAAAGCCTGTAAAACATTCTTAGAAGCAAAAATCATGAAGAGTTCAGTAGAGGCTTGTTTGAAGGGGAAGGGAGGAAAGGAACTTTCTATTAATTATCCCTGAATTGTAAAAAAAAGAAAGAAAAGAAAAGAAAAAAGAAAGAAAGGAAACAAAACACAGCAAGAAGGAGGGATATGTAGGGAGATCTCCTGCCCCCATGGCTGCTCAGCTTCACATGCCCAGCTCACATCGGGACCCAGGTAACAGAGACTTGGCCGACAGCAGATGCCCTCTCACTGCAACAAGACTTGATGGAGATGTCTTGCACCCATGATCCGGGGAACTGGGGTCTATGATATCTAAATCCAGCCTAGCACCAAGAATGCTCAGGGCCTACTCAAGAAGGCAAATAATCCTCTCCACTAATAATTACAGGGTAAAACAAGATGGTTGTTAGAGTATTAAATTTGACAGTAAAATAGTAGTCAAGTTTTCAGACTAATTTTAAATTGGCCAATCAAAATAAGCAAATACTCTAGAAAAATCAATTGTACTGGACAAAAAAGCTGTTACTAAGTGTTAACTATAATTTTTATTGGTAGTTCATCTCATGGTAAAAGTGTGTAACATATAATGAACCTAAAGCAGTCACATTTTAGTGCAAAAAAGTAAAATTTAAAAGCTATCAAGATTACAGCATAAAATTTCCAAAAGCCTCCCAATATTTAAACCAAAAAAGGGGGGATAGTAGAAGAATATCATGTAAGGAAAAATATCCTGCAAATAAATTACATCTAGAAAATTTTTACTTTAGAAAATTAACTTTCATTTGTAATGCTAACAGCAAGTCACCCAGGTAAAACATACATGGTGTCAAAGCAAGCCAAAGGAAAATCGTTTGGGCGAAAAAATGAAAAAGGATCGCAAGTCAAATTTATAGAAAATATTCCTTTATTAACTTTTGGTCGAGAATATGTTTGTATATTTCCAGAAAACAACTCCGAGACATGTGGATTCCTGCAACAGAGAGGAATTGACAGGAGTGCTCCAGCCATGAAGTCAGAAGAGAAACAGTCCAGAGATGAAAGACGCTGACCATGCCTTGCCATACTAGCAGTCAGCAGATATGTGTCACTGCAGATTGCCCAGGACCAAACCAGAGAGGGTCGGACCTGCATTACCACCATTTGTCCACCATCCAGAACTGAAATATCATTGCTGTTATGAACACATAAACAACTGTTGGACATAGAAACCGGGACTCAAAAGAACTGTTGGCCCAGAAAGAAACTCACTATAGACTGATTCATTTGCCTCTCAGCATAACTATTATTGCTTGTCTCATTTTTGGTTCCTATAAGCGTATTCCTAGTATCACATGAGCTCACTCATCTAGGGGAAAAGATGAACATCATAGACTGAAGAACAAGAACAGCATTGATCAGACTGTCAGACCTCAGAGGGAAGGTAGGGGAGGGTGGGGACAAGGGAGATAGATCAACCAAAGGACTTTTGTGCTTGCATATGAGCCTAACCAGTGATCATGGACAACAGGGGGAGGGGGGCATGCATGTGGGGGGGTTTGGGAAGGGAACGGGGGGGGGGGGGGGTTGATGACAAATATGTGATACCTTAATCAATAAAGTAATTAAAAAAAAAAAGAAGGAGGGATATGTATGCAAGAATGTAGCCTTAAGAGTAACTTGTCTTGGGAGAAACCAAGATGGCGGCATAAGGTATGCACCTCTCACAACCCCAAAACTACAACTAAAAGACAAAATGACTATCACCCAGAACCACAGGAAAGCTGGCTGAGTGGAAGTTCTACAACTAGAAGGAAAGAAAAAATCACTTTGAGACTGTGTAGGACAGTGATGGGCAACCTTTTGAGCTTGGTGTGTCAAACTTCGCCAAAAAACTGAGCATAACTCGGGTAGTGTGTCACTTTGAGGAAAAAACTAACTCCAAGACTCTAGTCTCAAATGTTTCATCCTCAGGAGCAAATTTTTCATTCTCAGCATGCGGCCACGTGTCATCAGAAATGGCTACACATGTCAGTGCTGACACGCATGTCATAGGTTCGCCATCACTGGTGTAGGAGGTGCAGAGCCATGGAAAAGCAGAGGTATGGAGGTGCGCGTGTGGAAAGGGCTAGCAACTGAGGACACGGTTGTCTTTTTCAAGAGGGAGGGAGACACAAGCTCCTGACTGCTCTGAACTCCAGTTTCCAGCAAGACTCTGGGGACCCAGACTCCTACAGGGAGAAACTACACTGTCTGGCATCGGGTCGAAAAGTGAGGGTGGCTTTCTCGCAGAGGTGCACGCAGGAATCATTGTTTACTGCGCTGGGGCGTGGGGCGCAGGACGCGGGGTACGCGGAAACGTGGAGACACTGAGATGGCTGACTGGCGGCCATCGCTGTTTACTGCATCCTGGTGATTCCCTGAGACCCTGCCCCGCCCAATTTACAAACCCACCCAAACTGTGCGCAGTGGCTTTTGCATATGAATGACCTGCCCTTTCTCAGCTTAACCTAACAAATTTGCAGCTGGGTCAGACAGCTCCAAAACTCCCAAACCCCAAACAAAGAGGAGAAATCTGCAGACCTCACTGTACTTCCTGCTGGGTGGCCTCAGACAGTAGTTGACTTGCACCTCCTTAAAGATCCAGGAGCCAGTGTACCTAGTGGTAGTGTGAGACGACACCAGATTTCAACTCTTCACATCCATAAGCAACACACTCAAGAGGCAGACTCAGTGAGCACCAAAGCCCCACTGAAGCAAGTCCTTCCCCATAAGGGTGTCTCCAGCACAGCAATGCATCCATTATAGACACAGCTGATCCTTACAGCCAATTGGCCTGGAGGTCAATTCCTCCCAGTGTATCAATGGCAATCAAGGCTTAACTACAACAAGACTGTGCACCCAGCTCACAAAGGGGTGCACCAAGAGTGTCCACCTCAGGTGATTGGGGAGGCTGAGCCACTGGGCCCTATAGGTCACCTACCACACAAAGCCACTCCATCAACACAGGGAAGCAGCCAAAATGCGGAGACAAAGAAACATGTCATGAATGAAAGAAATGGAGGAAAGCAAACGACTGGATATAGAGTTCAAAACCACAGTTATAAGGTTACTCAAGAATCTTCTAGAAACCTCCGAGGAACTTAGTGAGACCTTCAAGGATCTTAATGAGAATATAAAAAAAAAAAAAAAAAAAAAAAAAAAAAGGAAAAGGACCAGTCAGAAATTAAGCATACACTGTCTGAAATAAAGAATAATATACAGAAATCCAACAGTAGACTAGAGGACCCCAAGAATCAAACCAAAGATTTGAAATATGAGGAAGCAAAAAAACACCCAACCAGAAAAACAAAAAGAAAAAAGAATAAAAAAATATGAAGATAGTGTAAGGAGCCTCTGGGACAACTTCAAGCGTACCAACATCCAAATTATGGGGGTGCCAGAAGAAGAGAGAGAGCAAGATATTGAAAACCTATTTGAAGAAATAGTGACAGAAAATTTCCCCCACCTGGTGAAAGAAATAGACTTACAAGTCCAGGAAGCACAGAGAACCCCAAACAAAGGAATCCCAAGAGGACCACACCAAGACACATCCTAATTAAAATGCCAAGGGCCAAAGACAAAGAGAGAATCTTGAAAGCAGCAAGAGAAAAGCAGTTATTTACCTACAAGGGAGTACTCATATGACTGTCAGCTGATTTCTCAACAGAAACTATGCAGGCCAGATGGGAGTGGCAAGAAATATTCAAAGTGATGAATAGCAAGAACCTACAACCAAGATTACTCTACCCAGCAAAGCTATCATTCAGAATTGAAGGTCAGATAAAGAACTTCACAGACAAGAAAAAGCTAAAGGAGTTCATCACCGCCAAATCAGTATTATATGAAATGCTGAAGGGTATTCTTTAAGAAGAGGAAGAAGAAGAAAAAGGTAAAGATAAAAATTATTAACAACAAAGTGACAACAAACAAGTGAATCTAAAAATCAAGTGAATAAAAAATCTGATGAACAGAATAAACTGGTGAATATAATAGAATCAGGGGCATAGAAAGGGAGTGGACTGACAATTCTCAGGGGGAAGGGGACGTGAGGGGTGCGGGAAGAGATTGGACAAAAATCTTACACCTATGGATGAGGATAGTGGTGGGGGGTAAGGGCATGGAGGGGGGAATCAGGTGGAGGGGAACTATGGGGAGGAAAGAGGAACATCTGTAATAATCTGAACAATAAAGATTTATTTATAAATAAATAAATAAATAAATAAATAAATAAAAAGAGTAACTTGTCTTGCAGTTTGAACAGAGGTGTTCTTTGAACCAGAGGAGCTTACAATCTTGGAATTTAATTACTAGGTGCTTCTTATAAATTATAGAAGGCCACAGCAAAGAAAAAGAAAGGCTTTTTTTTTTCTTGCTCTCACACTCACAGTCATGATTATTAAGTACAGCTGACCCTCAATCAACATGGTCTGAACTGTGCATGTCCACTTACATGTGGTTTTTTCCCCCAATAAATAAATTGAAAAAAAATTTTTTGGAGATTTTCGACAATTTGAAAAAACTTGTAGATGATCAGTATGATTTTTTTCAATAGCATTTTATTTTCTCTAGTATATATATCATACATAATAAAAGCCTAATATGCTAAGTGTCTAGTCGACTGGTTGGCTATTCAACCAATCAAAGCATAATATGCTAATGATATACTAAAATTGCTCAACCACTTGCTATGATGTGCACTGACTACCTGGCGGCAGACAGTCGACTGTTCGACCAGTTCCTATGACTTGCACTGACCACCAGGGAGCATATGCTCTGACCGGTAGGTTAGTTTGCTGCTGGGGTCCAGCTGATCAAGACTGAGCAAGAAGGGCCGGACATGCCCTGGAGCCCTCCAGTGGTCCCTCCCGGCTGGCCAACCTCCCGTGTCCCTCCCCAGCCTCGATCATGCACTGGTGGGGTCCTCAGCCTGGCCTGTGCCTTCTCACAATCCAGGACCCTTTGGTAGATGTTGGAGATCTGGTTTTGGCCCGATCCCACAGGCCAGGCCGAGGGACCCCACCTAGTGCACAAATTTGTGCACCAAGCCTCTAGCCTATATAGTAAAAGCCTAAGCGACAGTTATGGTGGAACGACTGAAGTGACCAGTTGCTGTGATGCACACTGACCACCAGGGGCATACGCTCAATACAGGAGCTACTCCCTGGTGGTCAGTGCACTCCCACAGGGGGAGTGCTGCTCAGCCAGAAACCAGGCTCATGGCTGGCAAACACAGCTGCCACAGCAGAAGCCTCTCCCGACTCCACAGCAGCAGGCACAGCGGGCCAGGATGAGCGCAAGTGGTGCCCGGCCCCGAATCAGGCTCCTCCCTTGCTGCCTGCTGCTTGGCACACTGCTACATCCCTTGAGGGGTCCTGGAAGTGAGAAGGCATAGGGCAGGCTGAGGGATCCCCAACCCCCAGTGAATAAATTTCGTGCACCGGGCCTCTAGTACATATGTATAATACATAGGGTATATGAAATATGTGTTCATTGACTGTTTATGTTTTTGGTAAGGCTTCTGATCCACAGTTCACTATTAGTAGTTAAGTTTTGGGGGAGTCAAAAGTTATATGCAGATTTGTTGTTGTTGTTGTTGTTAATCCTCACCTGATGATATTTTTTCCATTGATTTTTAGAGAGAGTGGAAGGGGGAGGAGAGAGAGAAACATCAATGTGAGAGAGACACATCAACCAATTGCCTCCTGCATGCACCCCAAGCGGGGTTGGTGAGCAAACCCACACCCAGGTATGTGCTCTTGACCAGAATCAAACACGTAACCCTTTGGTGAGCAGGCTGATGCTCTAACTGCTGAGCACACTGGCCAGGGGTATATGCAGATTTTTAACTATGGAGGGGGGTTGGTGCCCCTAACCTCTGTGTTGTTCAAGGGTCAACTGTAGTTACATTGTATTTAAGCTCCTCCAAAGGGGTAGGAAGCCCTCTGCTAAGATGTAGGGTGCCTTTGTGTAAACTATAAAAAGCTGTGGGCCCCACCAAGAGGCAGGAGCACACAGCATTTACAGGCATGGGCTATGTCACAGGACAGGGTTCAAATCCCAGCTCTGCCAGGTGGGCAGCCTTGGGTGTGTTATTCAATCTCTCTGAACCTCAAAGTTTTCTCCTGTAAAAAATGGAATGACAACCCTAGTGGCAGGTTGTGTGGGACTGTGGTGGGAACTGGAGATGTGTGTGAAGGAGAAAGACAGTGCCTGGACAGGAGAAGCACTTCCGACTCTTAACTATCTACCTAATAAAAGAGTAACATGCTAATTAACCGTACCTTTGTGACACCAACCAATCAGGAGTGAGTATGCAAATCAACCCAACAAAGTGGCAGGTTAATTTGCATACACAGGCACCGAGCTGCCAGGGGCAGGGCATTCTGCACCACCCCAGCTGCTCTGGCCCTCTGGGCAGCATGGGGAGGCAGAAAGGCAGCTCCAGGCTGGAGCGGAAAAGTGGCTCCGGGCCAGAGCGGAAAGGCAGCTCTGGCCAAAGCTAAGGCAGTGCCGGCAGCCAGGGGAAGGAAGACCCATTCTTGCACAAATCGTCTTGCATCGGGCCTCTAATTAGTTCATAATTGTTATTGTTATTCTATGAGGTTCCATACTTCAGTAGGAACTTGAATCCCTCTGGGAAACCTAGGAGGCAGGACTTACTATTATTTCTATTTTCCAGATGGGAGATCAAGACTCAGAGAGACTGAACCTGAGAGCCTCGAGCTATAGAGCAGTGGGGTGGGCATTTCATCCAGCCTGCTTACTGCCCCAGACTCCGTGGCCTGCTCCTGCACCCTGACCAAAGCCCCAGCCATGGAGAGGAAACCAGGCATCTGGTCTATGAATGGTGCAAGAGGGGGCAGATTCCATGGCTGGGCCTCTATTACAGCCAAAGTTCTTTGCTCTTTTTCTGGGTTCCAGGACGATAGTTCCTTGTGTCCCTGCACCTGGCATGTCAGTGACCCCAGTAGGTGACCAGGCCTCTTCCTTCCAGTCCTGGGCTGCAGACTCTCCAGCTTTTGGGCTGTTCTCATGGCCAGTTTGGCTGCTGTATGTGATTTTTCATTCATTTAGCTCACGATGGTGTTTGACTTTGAGGGGCCTGGGAGTCACAGGGGGGTGAAGAAATGGGTGGAAAAAGGGAAGGGGAAATCTAACTGACTACATATACAAACTGAGGACAAAAGAGATTTTCTTTTTTAAATTGATTTTATTGTTGGAGCCCTACTTTGTCCATTTGGGGATGTATGTTTCTGGGAGACAATTGACAAATGGTATCCAAAAGTTTAATAAATGGCCTTTGACACTGAAATTCTACTTTTAAGATTCAATCCTAAGAAAATAAAAAGTTAATCAAAGTTTTAACAACAATTTTATTTATAAACACATATATACATATATAATATTATATATAGAACATATAATAATATATATTATATTACATGAATACTAGAGGCCCGGTGCATGAAATTCATGAAGACTAGGCCTTCGCAGTCACGCCAGCTGCCTGGATCTTTCCCTCACAGCCACACGGCTGCTTTGACACCGCAGCTGCAGCCCAGCTTCGTCTGGAAGGTCGTCTGGAAGGACGTCCAGAAAGATGTCCGGTCTAATTAGCATATTATGCTTTTATTATTATAGATAGTTATATATTATATAGAGTTACATATTATATATGTGTGCGATATAGTTATATATTATAGTTATACTAGAGGCCCGGTGCACGAAATTCATGCACGGAGGGGGGTTGACCCTCAGCCCAGCCTGTACCCTCTCCAATCTGGGACCCCTCGAGGGATGTCCAACTGCCCGTTTAGGCCCGCTCTCACCAGGATCGGGCCTAAACGGGCAGTCGGACATCCCTCTCACAATCCAGGACTGCTGGCTCCCAACTGCTTGCCTGCCTGCCTTCCTGATTGCCCCTAACCGCTTCTGCCTGCCAGCCTGATCACCCCCTAACCACTCTGCTGCCAGCCTGTTTGCCCCCAACTTCTCTCTTCTGCCGGCCTGGTCACCCCTAACTGACCTCTCCTGCAGGGTTGATCACCTCCAACTGCCCTCCCTTGCAAGCCTGGTCCCTCACAACTGCCCTCCCTTGCAGGCTGGGTGCCTCCCAACTGCCCTCTCCTGCTGGCCATCTTGTGGTGGCCATCTTGTGGTGGCCATCTTGTGTCCACATGGAGGCAGGATCTTTGACCACATGGGGGCAGCTATATTGTGTGTTGCAGTGATGATCAATCTGCATATTACTCTTTTAGTAGATAGGATAGAGGCCTGGTACAGGGGTGGGGGCCAGCTGGTTTGCCCTGAAGGGAGTCCTGGATCAGGTGGGGGTTCCCTTGGGGTGTGGGGAGGCCTGAGCGAGGGGCCTGTGGTGGTTTGCAGGCGGGCCACACCCCCTGGCAACGCAAGCAGAGGCCCTGGTATCTGGAATTTATTTTCCTTCTACAATTGAAACTTTGTAGCCTGGAGCGGAGCCAAGCCTGGGGCTCCCTCCGAGGCCAGTAGCCATTTGTGTTGGGGTTATAATTTAACTTTGTTGCTTTAAGCGGGTGGGTCCAGCCAGGGTGTGCGGAAAGCTTTGCTTCCCCTGTTGCCGGCGGCAACCCTGGCCTGCTCTCTCAAGCTCCATTCTGCCACCATTTGTTTGAATTTGTTTACCTTCTATAATTGAAACTTTGTAGCTTGAGTGGAGGCTTAGGCCTGGCAAGGGCAGGCGGAAAGCTAAGCTTCCTCTGTTACCTAGGAAACCTTGCTCTCTGTGGCTGTAGCAATCTTGGTTTGGGTTAATTTGCATACTTGCTCTGATTAGATGGTGGGCGTGGCTTGTGGGCGTGTCAGAGGTATGGTCAATTTGCATATTTGTCTATTATTAGATAGGATATAATATAGTTATATATATTATAACAATAAGAAGAAATAAGAAGCAACCTAAATGTGCAATAATAGAATATTTCTTAAGTATATAATGCTACGGTCATGTAACGGAATACCATTTGCTCATTGTAATAAAAGGATAAGATAGTTTTGCATTTATTGACATGGAAAAATGTCTACTATCATGGCACAAAAACAGTTGGTTAGAAAAAGAACCAATTATAAGGTAAAGCTAGTTAGTGAGAGATGGGAACTATGGGAGAAAAAAAATGTAAGGGACATGAAGGATCAATTTAGGTATTCTACTAGAGAAGTTTCCAGAAGGAACTAGAATAGTCAATAGAGAACATTCTGGAAGAACCTAGGCTGTCAATAGAGAGTGTTCCAAAAGTAACTGGAATGGGCAAGCTCTAAGTGGCATGAATTGTCTCTTTTGCTCAGTCCTATATTGCCAGTATCTAGAATGGGGCTTGTTACTTAGTAGGTGCTCAATGAATAGCTGTTATCAATAAAGACTACTGAGGAAAAGAAGCAGTATTTAAAGAAATAATGAGTAGGAATTTCCTAATGGGTAGGAAGTTGATTATCTGTTCAAATTAGCTCCCACCTAGAAGGTACCAGGCATGAGGAGAGAGGAAGAAGCATCATGTTTAAAAAGGGATGGGCTGAAGCTTCTATACTCGAGAGGGAGATTGCCAGCCCCTCCCCTGCTTGTCCTCGAGAAAGCCAAGGGTTCTCTGTCCACCCCTCCTCCACGGGGGACTGGATGTCTTTTCTGGAGAAACCAAATATTCCAGAGAAAACACCTTACTTTCCCAGGAGACCTCTTCACCTTCAATGAACCTGCCCACTGACATGACCACTCCCCGCCCCAATAATTTTAGCCTTCATACCACACATCTATACACTGAGTGGCCAGGTTATTATGATCTCTGAACGCATAATAATCTGGCCACTCCGCGTATATCCTATATAATAAAAGGCTAATATGCAAATTGTCCCCTTGACCAGGAGTTCCACCAGCAGGCAGGCCAACTGCCCATGTCCCCTCCCCCTGGCCAGGCTGCCCGGACCCCACCCATGCACGAATTCATGCACTTGGCCTCTAATATGTATATGTATATACACTGAGTGTCCAGATTATTATGCATTCAGAGATCATAATAATCTGGCCACTCAGTGTATATATAAAAGCCAAGCGACCAGAATGACCAACGACTGGAATGACCAAAATGACCAGTTGCTATGATGAACACTGTGCCAGCCAACTGGCCCGATGGGGCAGGGTCGGCCAGCCAACCTCCTCAGCCCCTCCCCCCAGCCAGCTGGCTCCAATCGGCCCTGACCAGTGCTGGCCGGCAGGACCCTACTCGTGCACAAATTCATGCACTGGACCTCTAGTTCAAATACAAGATTTAAGGAAACCTCCAAAATGAAAGGCAGCAATCAGAATAAACATAGGGGGGAACCCCCAACAAATTCAAGAAAACAAAATAATGGAGGAGGGGAAGCAAGGTAACTCCACAATTATCTTCAGAGAAATAGCAGAAGATACAGCATACTGATTAGATCAATCAGAGAAGAACAAAATGCTGTTTTTGAAATAAAAAAGAGATAAATATATACAATGGAATATTTAAATCTTGCCATTTGTGACAACATGGATGGACCTATTATGTTAAATGAAACAAGTCAAACAGAGAAAGACAAATACAGTATGATTTCACTTATATGTGGAATCTAAAAAACGGAACAAATGAACAAGCAAAACAAAACAGAATCAAATTCATAGATACAGAAAACAAACTGATGGTTGCCAGAGGAGACAGGGGGGTGAAGGAATGTGTGGAAAAGGGGAAGGGGAAATCTAAGTGACTACATATACAATCTGAGGACAAAAGAGACTTTTCTTTTTTTATTGATGAGAGAGAGGGTGGGGAGAGAGAGAGAGAGAGAGAGAGAGAGAGAGAGAGAGAGACATCGATTTATTGTTCCACTTATTTATGCATTCATTGGTTGATTCTTATATGTGCCCTGACCAGGGATCAAATCTGAAACCTTGGCGTATCGGGACACTGCTCTAACCAACTGAGCCACCCAGCCAGGGCCAAAAGAGCCTTTTCTTTCTTTTTTTTTAAAAAAATATATTTTATTGATTTTTTTACAGAGAAGAAGGGAGAGGGAGAGAGAGCCAGAAACATTGATGAGAGAGAAACATCAATCAGCTGCCTCCTGCACACCCCCTACTGGGGATGTGCCCGCAACCAAGGTACATGCCCTTGACCAGAATCAAACCTGGGACCCTTGAGTCCGCAGGCCGACACTCTATCCACTGAGCCAAACTGGTCAGGGCCAAAAAAGACTTTTCTAAGCAAAACTGGAAACTTTGGATGACAAAAGATACCACAAAATTTTGAAGTCAATAATTCAGATGGCACAGAACATGTACAAATTAAGAAAATGAGAATCCAAAAGGTAAAAAGGGACAAAGAATGTGAATGAGCAGTACATAGAAAAGTAAATCCAAGTCACCAAAACCATATGAAAAACTGCTCAAGAGGGCTGGGGGCCAGGAAATGAGGTAACTGTGAGATACCACTCTTCTCAAACTGGCAAAATATTCATTTTATTTTTATTTTTTTCAATCCTCACCCGAGGATATTTTTCCATTGATTTTTAGGGAGCATGGAAGAGAGAGGGAAAGACAGAGAGAAACACATCAATTGGTTGCCTCCTGCATGAGCCCGGGACTCTTAGGTCTGCAGGCCAATGCTCTATCCACTGAGCCAAACCAGCTAGGGCCAAACTGGCAAAATATTTAAAAAGTGATAACACTCATTGCTTGTGAGGTTGTGAGGAAAAGGATACTTGTGCATCGCTGGTGAAAATGTGCTCTCCAAAAGGGTTTGAACACTTCATCCTGGCAACATCTATTTTGGATATAAATCCTTTCTCAGATATGTGTTTTGTAAATATTTTCTTTCAGTATGTGGTCTGTGACTTGACTTTCCATCCTCTCAACAGCATCTTTTTCAGAGGAGAAGTGTTTAATTTTACTAAAGTTCAATTTTTTATTTCATGGATTATGCTTTTTAAAATAATGATTTGAGAGAGAGAAACATTGATTTGTCATTTCCTTTATTTATATATTCATTGGTTGATTCTTGTATGTACTCTGACCAGGGATCAAACCCACAACCTTGGTGTATCAGAACAACACTCTAATCAACTGAGCTACCCAGCCAGGGATCAGGAATCATGTATTTAAAAACCCATTTCCAGAGAGAAACCAAGATGGCGGCATAGGTAAACACCTAAACTGCTGCCTCACACAGCAATTTCAAAACTACAACTAAAAGACAAAACGGACATCATCCAGAACCACAGGAAGGCTGGCTGAGTGGAATTTCTACAACTAGAAGGAAAGAGAAAAGCACACTGAGACTCAGAGGAGCTGTAGGAGGCAGAGGTACTGAGACGTGCACATGAGGAGAGGACTGGCAACTGAGTGCGCGGCTGGCTTTCTCAAGCGGGAGGGAAACAAAAGCTCCTGACTGTGCTGAACTCCAGTTCCGGGCAAGACTCTGGGGACCCAGACTCATACCGGGTGAAACTGGACTGTCAGGAAAGAGAAAAGAAGACTGAGACTCAGAGGAACTGCGGAAGGCAGAGTACTGAGGTGTGCGCACGGAGAGGGCAGGCAACTGAGTATGCGGCTGGCTTTCTCAAGCGGGAGGGAGACAAAAGCTCCCGACTGCACTGAACTTCAGTTCCGGGCGAGACTCTGGGGACCCAGACTCATTTGGGGAGAAACTGGACTGCTGGGCAGCGGGCGGAATCAAGGGCGGCTTTCTCTCAGAGGTGCTTGCAACGATTACCATGAGACACTGAGACACAGGGGCCTATTAGGGCAGGGCTGATGGGAAACCAAATGCTGTCTGCTCCGCCCTGAGACTCGGCTCCATCCAAGCTGAGCACAGAGGCTTTTGCAAGTCTTGTCTCATAAGGGTGTCTCCAGCACAGAAGTTCTCCCAGTGTAGACACAACTGATCCTCACAGCCAATTGGCCTGGAGGTCAATTCCTCCCAGGGATACCAACAACAATCAAGGCTTAACTACAACAAGACTGTGCACACAGCCCACAAAGGGGTGCACCAAGAGTGTCCACTTCAGGTAACTGGGGAGGCTGAGCCACTGGGCCCTATAGGACACCTAGCACACCAAGCCACTCTATCAACTCAGGGAAGCAGCCAAAATGCGGAGACAAAGAAACAGATCACAAATGAAAGAAATGGAGGAAAGCAAATGACTGGATATAGAGTTCAAAACCATGGTTATAAGGTTTTTCAAGAATTTTCTAGAAAAGGCCGATAAATTTAGCGAGATCCTCGAGGATATGAAAAAGGACAAACTAGAAATTAAGCATACACTGACTGAAATAAAAAATATTATACAGAGATCTAACAGCAGACTAGAGGATCGCAAGAATCAAGTCAAAGATTTGAAATACAAAGAAGCAAAAAACACTCAACCGGAAAAGAAAAAAGAAAAAAAGAATCCAAAAATATGAAGATAGTGTAAGGAGCCTCTGGGACAACTTCAAGCGTACCAACATCCAAATTATGGGGGTGCCAGAAGAAGAGAGAGAGCAAGATATTGAAAACCTATTTGAAGAAATAGTGACAGAAAATTTCCCCCACCTGGTGAAAGAAATAGACTTACAAGTCCAGGAAGCACAGAGAACCCCAAACAAAAGGAATCCCAAGAGGACCACACCAAGACACATCCTAATTAAAATGCCAAGGGCCAAAGACAAAGAGAGAA
This sequence comes from Ia io, assembly GCA_025583905.1. Lineage (NCBI taxonomy): Eukaryota > Metazoa > Chordata > Mammalia > Chiroptera > Vespertilionidae > Ia > Ia io. The sequence continues at coordinate 101,598,119 of JAJQQW010000006.1, forward strand.
TCTTGAAAGCAGCAAGAGAAAAGCAGTTATTTACCTACAAGGGAGTACTCATATGACTGTCAGCTGATTTCTCAACAGAAACTATGCAGGCCATATGGGAGTGGCAAGAAATATTCAAAGTGATGAATAGCAAGAACCTACAACCAAGATTACTCTACCCAGCAAAGCTATCATTCAGAATTGAAGGTCAGATAAAGAGCTTCACAGATAAGAAACAGCTAAAGGAGTTCATCACCGCCAAACCAGTATTATATGAAATGCTGAAAGGTATTCTTTAAGAAGAGGAAGAAGAAGAAAAGGTAAAGATAAAAATTATGAACAACAAATACATATCTATCAACAAGTGAATCTAAAAATCAAGTGAATAAAAAATCTGATGAACAGAATAAACTGGTGAACATAATAGAATCAGGGGCATAGAAAGGGAGTGGACTGACAATTCTTGGTGGGAAAGGGGTGTGGGGGGTGCGGGAAGAGGCTGGACAAAAATCGTATACCTATGGATAAGGACTGTGGGGGGAGTAAGGGCAGAGGGTGGGGTGGGAACCAGGTGGAGGGGAGCTATGGGGGAAAAAGAGGAACAATTGTAATAATCTGAACAATAAAGATTTATTAAATAAAATAAATAAATAATGAATAAAAACCCATTACCAAACCCACAGCCATCTTATGTTTTCTCCTATGTTTCCTTCTAGAAGCTTTATAGTTTGCTTTTTACATCTAGGTCTATGGTCCTTTGTGTATGTGTGTGCTAAAATAGATATAATATACACCTTACCATTTTAATAATTTTAAGTGTACAATTCAGTACACTCACAATGTCATGCAACCATCACCACTATTTCCGGACCTTAAAGAAAAAGTGGTTTTAATTATAGTTGACATTATTTATAGAACTTTTTAATCATTTCTAACAGAGACAATACCCATTAAACAATAACTCCCCCTTTCCCTTCTCTGGTAACTTCTATTCTACTTTATGTCTTTACTAGAGGCCCGGTGCACGAAATTCATGCATGGGTCTGGTCCCTAGGACTGGCCGGGGATCGGAGCACGAGCATCTGGTGTGGAAGGGCAGGTCCCAGCTGACCTCTGGGCCCTGGGCAACACCTGGGCCCCCAGGCCCCCAGCCCCCCCCCCCTCTGCCTGAGTCAAGTCACCCGAGTCTCCACATGGAGATGCGGTGAGCACATATGAATGTCGCTGGCCAGGGTGCAGCGTGGGCCTCTGGGCCACCCAGTAGCACCACACGGAAGCTGGAAGCCGGGCAGGCAGTGGGGTCTCTCCCAGCCAGCCTCACAGACTGGCTCCTGAGTGAACCCACGGGGAGCCCGACCAGCCCCTTCAGTCCCTGTGGCTGTGGCCCCAGCTCACCTGGAAGAGGCCACGCTGGTGCGGGGCAGGCTCCTCGCAGGTGCCTGGCACCTGAGCGCAGGGGGCTTCCCCAGGGCGCAAGCCCTGGTGTCCTGAGGGAGGATAGCAGCGGGAGTAAGAGCGAGCTCAGTAGCCACCCATCCCCAATTCCCTGTCCCAGACTGGGGCTTGGCTCCAATCAGGCAATCAGGGCCTGCCAGCCGCTGGTCACCGTCTGTAGGGAGATCAGCAGCAGGGCGATCTGCCCCCGCTCACACCTGCCTTGGCCTGACTCTGCCCATTCACCTGCTCCACCATCCCACCTTGGTCCTGCTCTTATGGGACTGACGCGCCTCCACTGCTGCCTGCTGCCAATGCTGTGACACCAATGCCTGCCATGTTCCGTGCCGCCCCCTGGTCATCAGCGCATGTCATAGTGAAGGGTCGAACTCACAGTCCAATGACCACTTGAGGGGACAATTGCATATTAGGGTTTTTTTTGTTTTTTTAAAAAATATATTTTATTGATTTTTTACAGAGAGGAAGGGAGAGAGGTAGAGAGTTAGAAACATCTATGAGAGAGAAACATCGATCAGCTGCCTCCTGCACGCCCCCTACTGGGGATGTGCCCGCAACCAAGGTACATGCCCTTGACGGAATCAAACCTGGGACCTCTCAGTCCACAGGCTGATGCTCTAGCCACTGAGCCAAACCGGTTTTGGCAGATTTTTATTATATAGGATAATTTGCCTATTTTCTAGGCACCACATTATGGTCCACTTTGAGTTCATTTTTTTTGGAAAGGCATAAGGTCTGTGTCTAGATTTCTTTATTATTTTGCAAATGGACATCCAATTATTTCAGCACCATCTGTTGAAAACACTGTTCTTTATACATTAAATTGTTGGTGCTCCTTTGTCAAAGATCAATTAACTATATTTATCTGGACCTATTTCTGGGCTTTCTATTCTGTTTCATTGATCTATGTGTCCATTTTTTTGTGTGCCAGTCCCATGCTCTCTTGATTACTGTACATTTATAGAAAGTCTTGACATTGGGTAGTGTCTGTCCCCCAATTTTGTTCTTTTTCAGTATTGTGTTGGCTCTTCTAGGTCATTGTCTTTCTGTTAAACTTTAGAATCAATCTATTGATATCTACAACCTGACAAAAAATAAATAAAAATTAAAAATACATAAACCCTTTACCCAGCAATCTCATTCCTAGAAATCTTTCCCTTAGAAATAAAATCAAAGTCAGATACAGAAAGATAAATACCTTATGATTTTACTTGTATGTGGAATTTAAAAAACTAAATAAACGAACAAACAAAACAAACAAACTCATAGATACAGAGAACAAATTGATGGGTGCCAGAGGGGAAGAGGTGAAGGGGGTGGTGAATGCTAAATGAAAAAGAGGAAGGGATTAACAAGTACTAATGGGAATTGCAAAATAGTCAGGGGAATGTGAAGTACATCTTAGGGATTATAGTCAATACTATTGTGTGGTGTCTATGGAGTGTTCACTTCATTAGGTATATAAATGTTAAATCACTATACTGTATACCTGAACTCATATGCCAACTGTAATTGAAAAAAATTTAAAGTATTTACCACCATAAAAGAAGAAAATCATCAGCACATATGGTAATAGGAATAAAAATATTGATTGCAGGATTTTTGTTTGTTTTTTAGTAGCAGAGGGAATAAAACTTGTAAATCAAGTGAAAACCTGTCAACGGGAATGTGGTTGAATAAATTCTGGTTCATCAACACCATGGAAGATTGCCAAGCAATTTAAAAGAGTGAATCAGGACCTTAACAGGTAGTCTGAGAAGTTTCCATAAGATACATTGGGTAAAAAAAACACACATATATCCAATATGATTCCATATTTATAAAACAATTATCTTCAATTATCTATTTTTGCTCTGTTTATTTATGTGTATATACTTGTGCAGGAAGCCAATTCCAGCATAATTGCAAGAGTTTCATCTAAAGGTTGATGGAACTTGGGGACTCAACAAGGGCTGAGTCACATATGTTGTTGCCTGTTGGGAATGGCTAAAAGCATTTCCCCAAACCTGAAAAGGACGATTGTTTGCTGCCAGACAGCTCAGGGCATCTTAATCTACATGTTATTGCCTCCTACCTGAACAGCCGTAGGTTATTCCCCATTCTGACAATGGACCCCTTGCTTTTTATTAACAAGGTGGAGATATACACTTCAAAGGGTAGGGTTTCTCTACAGAGTCCATTGTCAGAATGGGGAATAGCCTACGGCTGTTCAGGTGTTTGGCCAGTAGGATGCAATAACATGTAGATTAAGATGCCCTGAGCTGTCTGGCAGCAAACAATCATTCTTTTCAGGTTTGGGGAAATGCCTTTAGCCATTCCCAACAGGCAACAACATATGTGACTCATGCTTGTATTCCTGGTAGGAAGCACCGTGGATGCTTAAGAGGAAGAGAAAAAGAGATGTTAGTTTGCCCCTTCACAGTAGTTGAAAATAGTAACTTTTCTCTCAGCTGGCACTGCCCCCATAGAAATATATGTAATCCATGTATACAATCTTAATCAGATTTTAAAAATTAAAAATAAACAGGTGAAATTTTAATAATATAATTTACTTAGACAATGTGCCCAAAATATTATCGCTTTATGGCATTGATATTTTAAAAAGCATTAATGAGGCATGTTACATTCTTTTTTCTCTTACACAGTCTTTGAAATCTAGTGTGTACTTTATACATATGTCTCCATTCTGATTGGCTACCTGTGGCCAGTGGCCACCCTCTGGGCACTGCAGTTCTGAAGACAATCTCTAGGAAAACTTGACTGCCCCCTAATGACAGGTCAATTAACTCCACCCTCTAGGCAACTTGGTCCAATTCAAACATAAATCAGATTGTGTGGCTTTCTGTCTAGAACCTTCCACAGCGCCCTGCTGCTGCCAGGTCACGCCTACACTCTCAGGTTTGGCTTTGAAGGCTTCTCCAATCTGAGTCCTGCTCACCTCTCCACTGGTAATTTCCAATCTTCCCCCCAAGCCACACTGGACTTGCCCACCATTCATTCCTTCATCCATTCACTCACTCATCATTGGTTTATTGAATGTTCACTGAGGACCTAAGAGATACCCTGACACATGCATGGCTTCTGAGAGTCAATGATGCTTGAGCTTCTGGGTCCAACAGTCGGCACTTCACTGACTGTATCCTTGGGCCTCAGTCTCCACATCTGACCCCAGGCATCACATCACGCCTTAATTGTGGGATTATTAAAGGAACTCAACATGATAGTGAATGTAAAGCACCTGGTATACAGTAGGTGCCTAATAGATGTTGGCGTTGGCTGAACTAATGGCATCCTCAAGGTTTGGAGGGAATGGGAGAAAGCTGCAAGTAGAAAATCTGATAGTGGCTGGGGGATGGATGAGGCCGTAGGGAGACAGGCTGGGCAGACACTGGAGTCCCAGAGCGATGGGTGCAAATAGCAGGACTGGGGAGGGGCAGTGCCTGGGTCCTTCCCCCACCAGCAGTACTGGCCTAGTGGTCCCAATCTTTGCAGAACCCACTTGCAATCAACCCCTCAATGGCTCCCTGCTGATCTTGGAATATTGAGAAATTTCACAGACTGCCCAGCCTCATCTCTCACTCCTCTCTTCCTTTGGTCCTGCAGCCATTCAGCTAACTTCTTCTCCACTCTGTCCACTGTACATTCGGCAGCAAGGCTGGCTGTGGTGGTGATGGGGGCGTTGGGAGAGGGGAAGCAAGCTGATGAGAGTGACCATATGTTGATAATTATTAAATTAAATGAGGGATCCCTGGAGGTTCACCACACTGTCTACTCCTGCGTGTTTAACATTTTCTATAAAAATAGATTTCTAGCCTGGCTGGTGTGGCTTAGTGGGTGAGCGTCGACCTATGAACCGGTCACGGTTCAATCCCAGTCAGGGTACATGCCCGGGTTGCGGGCTCAATCCCTAGTAGGGCATGTGCAGGAGGCAGGTGATCGATGATTCTCACATCGATGTTTCTATCTCTTTCTCCCTTCCCTTCCTCTCTCTCTAAAATCAATAAAAATATATGTTAAAAGGTATTTCTAAAGACCCTGCGTGATATTTAGCATGAGATGACACCTGTACTGAGCTACTTCCCACAGCACTCTCTGAAATTACATACGTAGGTGACTATGTAAATAAATTACAGTTCAGCTCACCAATGTAGTCCTCCATAAAACAAAAGAAGATGAACAAGTTCTTTCCAAGCAAAAGAGATTATAACCAAGAGGAAAGAAAGCAAGGACAAAACAATGTATATAGTAACATCTGTGGTTACTGTTAAAGAATACGTGTGTTTGTATCAAAGAAACACAGGCTTCTCTTCCTGCCCCTGCACAGGAGGCTGAGGGTTTGGGCTTTGTGACCTGGGTTCAGATCTGCTTGTGCTCTTTACTGGCTGTGGGGTCGGGACGAGTGACTTGGGAGCTCTGTGCCTCAGTTTCCCCATGTGCATAATGGGGGAGATAGCAGCACAGCCTGCCTGGGGATCTCCTGTGAAGGTCCAACCTGGCATACAGTGAGCGCTCTGTGAACTAGGGGGAGGAGCTGTCATCCCGGGAGAACAGGACTCAGAGTCCAGCTGCTCTCTTTGCCTCTCGCAGCCCAGGCCTGACCTTCTTAGGGACTTCCTGGGACCCCCAGGACCTGCTTCCGTCCCAGGCATCTGGCCAAACTCCCTGCCCATATACTTCCTCTTCCCAGAGCTCAGCTCCTTCTTGTGCTCAGACAAAGAGGGTTCTGTCCCCAAGCCACCCAGCCTAGGCAGACCCAGAGCACCCCACACAGCACAGGCTGCAGGCAGCCCCCCATGCCTCTTTGTCCTCACCCTGACCCTGTGCTCCTAGGCACCCTCTTCCCCCCGCCCCTCATCTCCATCCCATCCTCAGGCCTGTGTTAATGGACATTTGAGAGTCTCCTGGCTCAGGACACATACTGTCGAGTCCTGTCTGCAGGGGGGCACTCCAGAACTGCACAGAAGGTCAGAGGAGGGTGGTTTGACTCATTCATTCACAACGACCTTACAGGTGACAGAGTGTGAGTGTGCTCAGGGTGACATGAATGACGTGGCCATGTGACAGGACAGGTGGCAATTTATAGGAACTGAGGGTGATGGAGAGACAGTGTGACAACAACAGGTGTCATTGTCATTTTAAAAAATTCTACTGATTGGGTTGATGTTGGGTAGGGAGGTGGTGATATGGTGACAAAGGACAATAAGGGGACAGTGTATGAAAATGACAGGTGACCCTGTAGAGGCAGTGGCAGTGAGAGATGATGACAGTAAAACAGTCTATGACGGCCCTGGCCGGTGTGGTCGAGCAGTTAGAGCACTAGACTTCACACCAAAAAAGGGGGTGGGGGGAGGCAGCCAATGTTAGGTGGAGGCAGGGGGGAAGTCCACAACCATGCAAGCATCCGCAAGGTAGATGGTGACAAAGATAACTGGCGCCTTCCCAGACCCCTGCCCGAGGCAGGAATTCCACACCTCTCATGCCCTCCACCCTCCCCTCACTAAACAGCTGTATAAAGGAAGTACCTATGCCCCCTTTTGGCGCCAACTTCCCTGGCCCATTCTCGGACCGGTGAGTTTTGCCCGGGAGCGCAAGATTAACCCCCCCCCCCCCTTTTCATGGCCTGGACTCTGTGTCTTGTTTCCTGCGTCGCAAACCTTTCAGCCAAGCCATGTGTCTCTCTCCCTCCTCCATGTTTCTCTCTCTGTCTCTCCCCCTCTCTCCCTCCCTCCCTTCCACTCTCTCTAAAAGTCAATGGAGAAAGTATCCTTGGGTGAGGCTTAACAAAACAAAACAAAACAAAACACAAAAACCAGTCTATGACAGTGATAGACGACAGTGTGGTGGAGCAGGGACAGATGATGAGGAAGGAAGAAAACAGCATTCAGAACCTTTGCCATGTACTTGGCTATCGGGTGACTCAGGTGACCTTCCCCTGGGTCTGGGAAATGCCCCCTTCAGGAGGCAGATCCACACCAGAACTTCAAGACACAGGGTCCCCGTTTTCCCAGCCCCCTCACAGCAAGGAGGGGTACACATCCCCGCTTCCCAGGTGAGTTTCCCACATCGCCCTTGGAATTCCAGCCCGAGGGAGCGGGAGGAGGCTTGGAAGGATGTGGGAGAGCGACTAGGAGGGCCTCACCTGGGTGAGAGCAGAGGCCTTCAGGTTTGGCTCTCCTCCAGGCCACCCCAAATCCGAGCCCAACCTCAGGGTCACCTCCAACTCAACTTCTCTCTGAAAATGCTGTCCCCTCAGCGCCTGCCCTGGCTTTGTGCTCCCTCCCATTTCTCCAGCCCCGCCCCCCAGTTTCCCCCAGAGCCCCAGGCCCTCGCCTAGCCCCAGCCCCTCTCCCAGCCCGGATGGGAGCCCCGGCCCCCGGGAAACTTGGAGGCGCAAACGTGCCCTCCCTCAACTCCTGCCGCCCGAGCTCCCCCGAGCGGCCGCTCTGGGAACGCCGTGGGCTTGGCCTCTCGGTTCCGTTCCTGCTCCAGGTCCCTGGCGCCCGCCAGTGGGGCCCGGAGAGAAGGCGGGGGAGCGGGGCGGGGAGGAGCAGGGGTTGATTCCCTGGTTTGCAGCCCGCTGCTGGGGCCCAGCCCCTGCCCTGAGCTGGGCACAGGTCTTGGGACACGCGCTGGCGGGAGGAGCACAGCACGGGCTGCAGGCCGGGCGCAGACCCTCCGGTGAGCACGGAGCCCGGCGTGGTGGCGGCCCGGACTTGATCCTCGGCCCTGCCTGCGGGAGAACGCGGCCCGCGGGCTTCGGGCTCGCACCCCTCCACGCTTCCCGCCTGGGCCGCCTGCGCCATCCCCCAACATTCACAGAAATGTGCGTGCACACACACGCACACACACACACACACACACGAACACACACACACGAACACACACACACACGCGCCTCCCACCTGACCCCACCGCTCCCCGAGCTCTGTGCCTCCTGCCCTTACAAAAAAAACTTCCCACAGTGCCCACCTCACTTCTACCTCACCTCACTCTTGTTTTCTCTTGTGCCATGACCCCCCCTCCCCCCAGGGTCACCATTCCCCTCTCTGTCTCTGCACTTTTCACACATGCACACAATTAGGACCCTGCATGCCAGCATGCTTGCCTGGGTGCACAGATTCAGTGCAAATACATGAGTGCACTCTGCCCACATGCATACACCTAGTCTGTTCAGCCACATGCATGGATCTGGGTGTACCCCATGCTGCTGGGCTTTGGCAGCCCTGGGAGAGGAGGGTGCTCTGGCCAGGTGGGGCTCTCCTTCCTACAGCTTAGGACCCAATAGGGGGCTGTCCTCACGGACATTGACAAGTGCCTGTCCAACTCGTGTGAATGGTGCGTGCTGGAACCTGACCGGCACCTACACCTGCGAATGTGCCCCTGGCAGCCTGCTAGGGCCCTTGGGCACTGTGTGCCTAGGTGAGAGGCCCCAGTCCCACGAGTTCCAGGGACCTTGCCTTCTGACCTTGCATCCTACCAGGGCTGGGGGAGTTTGGGCCTCTGTGGTCAGTGTGCAGGTGTGGGCCCGGCAGGTCAGACAGGTGACCTTCTGCAGGCAGCACCGAGGGCACCTGCTGGCTGGAAGTCCCAGATAGCTGCTGCCAGGTGAACCTTCATGGAGCCACTCTGTGGTCTGAGTGCTGTGCCACTCCGGGGGATGCCTGGGGGAGCCTCTGCGAACGCTGCAAGATGGGTAACGCCCTGGGAACACCCCTAGGGTGGGTTTCTGGAGGCCTCCCAGGTGTGGCCACTGGGCCTGCCTGGGTGTCTATTGAGAGAACTGAGGTAGAACAGGTGACCCGAGTCTGGGTGGAGAGAGTAACCCTTTCCACACTCTGGTTCTTCCGTCCACAGACCCTGCCTGTGCCCATGGCTTTGCCCGCATGAAGGGGCTCACCTGCGAAGGTAACTAACTTCCTGCCCCTCTGGGGTCACCCCACCCCGGCCGCACGCAGGCAGCTGCATGTTCTGGGGGCTGAAGTGTTTGCGATCAAGACAGACACCCGCTCCTTGGCACCCAGATCTTTGCTGTGATGTCCCTTTAATGAAGCTCATTGCAAATAGTAAAACCTTGTGAAATGACATCTGCGGGGCTGTTTATTGTTTTTCTTGACCAGAGAAGACTGACTTCGAGAATTGAGCGTAAAGCGCCCTCAGCATCCAGGGTTCACACACGCACCCTAAATGGCTCCCCATCAGGTTCAAAGGCTCCGAGATACTTTTCCCCTGAATGAGGATTTCTTAACTTTGCCCCTGTCAGCACCTGGAGCCAGGCATTTCTTGGCCACAAGCATCTGTTGGCCAGCAGATAGGGTTCTGCGTTCTATGGTTTTTCCTCCTGTAGTCCCATCAGCCCATCAGTAGCCTTCTCGTCGGCACCTTGGGGCCCGGTCAGCTGTAATGCAGATAGCCCTGGCGACCCTTCTCAACTGTGATTTCCTTCTAACCTGAGTTTCAGGTGGCAGCAGGTCTTTTCATCGACACCCGAAATGTGCAAGGAAAGAAAGTAACTGAGTAAAGGAAAACAGGGGTGCCCTGTGCTGAATTCAGGGCCAGGTGAAATGGGGACGTCTGGTCAGGCGTAACCAGTAGCCTTGGACCAAGGCACTGGGTGCAGGAGCACTTAAGGGGCTCTGTATAGGTTGCAGCACTTCAGGATTTATTTTTTTTTAGAAATTCTACAGGGCTCATCCTCAAATTGGCCTGTTTAAATGTATGTCCATGTTGTCAATAGAGAAATGTTGTCCTAGACGAGTGGTCAGCAAACTCGTTTTCTAGAACGAGCCAGAGAACAAACATATTCAACTTTGTGGGCTACACAGTCTCTGTTGCAACTGTTTCAGCTCTGCTATGTAGCCCCAAAGCAGCCACAGACAGGATGGAAACAAATGAATGTGACTGTGTGTCAATAAAACTTTATTTACAAAAACAGGTGGCTGACTACCCCAGGGCCACAGTTAGCTGGCCCCTGCCTTAGACACTTGTGTTGTATCTGGTGTTGAGGAAGGCGTCTGCTGTCAGATTGTTCTTGGAGTTTTACAGATTAAGCATTCAGCCTATGGAGCCAGGTGGCCTAACTTGAACTTGGCTTTACCTTTTTGTAACTACCTGGCCTCGGACAAGCTATTTACCCTTTGGTGCCTCAGTGTTCTTGCCTGTAAAATGGGCATAATAATATTTCATCTTGGTGTTATTTGGGGATTAAATGGATAGATGAGTTTAAAACAGTGTCCACATAGCAAGCACCCTAGTGGTGGGAGTTATTGTTATTAAAATGAAACTGTTGGATGACATTGAATTGCAGTGTGAGCCCATTACCCCTTTCACTTTCACTGTTGGGAGGTTTCAGATGGGGTGCTGCTGAGTGCGGCTGTACCTCCTTTCCGGCGGCAGGCACAGTGTGGCAGGGCCTGGATCGGTGACTGTCCCTCGTGCCTGGACCTGTGTTTCCTGTGCAGGGACAAGGATGACTGTGGGGCCGCCCTGCCCGGCAAGTACCAGATGGACGTCTGCTGCTGCCCTTTGGGGTTGCTTGGGGGACCATGTGTGAGGTATGCCCTGAGCCTGCGTCCCTGGCAGTCACTGGCCTGTGACCCCAGGGGCTGGGCTTTGCCAGCAGGGACTGCCTGTCAGGCCAGCCCTGCTATAAAGGTGTGTGGAGCCTGGAGGATTGGGAGAGGCCACAACACAGGCAAAGCCTGGAGGTGGGAAAGCTCAGGACTGGAGCCATGGGTGGGGGAATTGGCACAACACAGTGGGCAGCTTCCTCTGCTCCTGTGCGGGGGGGCTTCACCCTACATGCCCAGGAGAGGACCTGCACAGGCACATGCCCCCCTCTGCCTCTTGGGCGGGGGGGGGGGGAGGGGCTCCTGTAGGGATGGGGCCATGAATCAGAGGTGGAATCAAGGCATCTATGTTTAAGCACCTCTTGTCATGCCTGCCTGCCTGCTGTGTGACTTAGTGCAGGCCACCACCCTCTCTGGGCCTCAGAGACCTTGGCTATAAAACAAGAGGCTGGTAAAGGTGACCTCCAGGGGTCTCCTGGCTAGGTGGGAACTCTTGCCCTGTCTAGTGTGCAGTCACAGCATTCCCATTCTCCCACTCAGTTCGGTTTGGCAGCTGGGGCTGCTGGGTAGCCCTGTGTGTCTATAGATGCGGGGGCCCAGCCCGAACCCTCCGTCCCCAGATATGGACGAGTGCCGTACCTGCCCCGACCGCTGCGGCCAGGGTGCCTGTGTCAACATCCTGGGCAGCTCCCGGTGCGAGTGTTTCCGTGGCCAGGAGTGCGGCTTCGTGTCGATGAAGAGATGCGTGGGTAGGTGGCAGCCCCCGGGCAGGACAATGCCTGCGGGGTTTGGGGATGGTGGGGACACTGCTGTGAGGGACGTGGATAGAGGGTCAGGTGTGGGGATAGCTGTGATCCAGCTGGGACACAGCCAGTGTCACATTGTTGTAGTGTAACCCCCATCTTAC